>CP092729.1:275000-750000 GCA_030273425.1 Microplitis manilae
ACCTTAATCTGATCATATATATACGTAAATTTTTAAATTCAATAGTATTCGTATAAAGATAGATAGATAGATAGATAGATAGATAGATAGATAGATAAATATATTTATTTGATCCTAGAGCCGTAGCTCCCTGAGGACCATCAAAAAATACAAAAAGATCTTATAAAGTATATACATGTGTATGTTTTACATATTTTAATAAACAGATTAATAAATTTATTATTGACATTCAAAAAATGATTAAAACAAGCAGTTTTAAATTCTTCAAAAGTTTGCACTGTCGTTAGTTCTGGCGGTAAGGAATTCCATATATGCATACCATAAATTAAAAACGAGTTTTCATATATTGATGATCTACATTTTGGTATTCTTAAGTAGTCTTGCCTAATATCTCCTCTACATAACGAAACAGGCAGAAACTCTAATTTTGATCTAAATAGTTGGTTAAAGTTCAAATGTATTTCTTTATAGAATATGCAAGCAATAAAAAAGCCTCTCCTTGACTTTAACTTTAACCAACCTAATCTTTTATAATACGCACTGACGTGTTCATACCTAGCAATTTTATAAATGAATCTAACACACGCATTTAGTTTCCTTTGTAATTTAAGTTGTAATCTATTCGTAATATTAGTAAAAGCTGCAGTACAATAATCAAAAATCGGAAAAATCAGTGTCGTTACTAATTTTATCCGCATCTGCTCATTAAATATTTCATTACTAACTTTTAATTGTGCTAATGTTTTCATCGTACGATTACATATATGCGTAGCCTGATTTTCCCATGATAAAGTGTTATCAATGATTACTCCTAGATATTTAACAGAATTCACATAAGGAATAATGCAATTATTTACATTAATATTTGGAGCTGATTTACATTCATCACAGTTAACTTTAATTCTACTACCAAGTATAATTGCTTTTGTTTTTGAAGCATTTATCCTGAGATATTTGACCTTACACCAGTCGACAATTTTTTTAATCTCATTGTTGAGAATAGTTACACAATCACATATTTCCGATGGATAACATGATAAATATATAATTAAGTCGTCAGCGTAGAAGAGATATTTACAATTTAATATATTAGCTAAATCTGTTATATATAACGAGAATAGTAGAGGACCAAATACGCTACCTTGCGGTATGCCACTTAGTACTTTTTCCCAAAATGACGTGTTCTTGTCCCATCTAACTGATTGCTTTCTTTGACTTAAATAAGACGCCATCCAGTCAATAACATTTTCTGAAAAATTCATTCGCCGCAACTTATGCAATAGTCTATTATGATTAACCGAATCAAACGCCTTACTTAAATCGAAGAGAACAGCAATAGTGACTTTAGATTCTTCAATAAATAAACGAACATTATCACAAAATTCAATAACAGCCGTTTGAGTGTTTAAACCCTCTTTAAATCCTGTTTGATATTTATCAAAGTAATTATTATCATTAGTATATTTAACTATTTGCTCATAAACACATCTTTCTAACGCTTTTGATAGATTGCTCAGTAATGAGATTGGCCTGTAATCTTCAAAACTTGTTGGATTGCACTTTTTAGGGATAGGTATTATATGTGATAATTTCCACGATGTAGGAAATATACCTGTCGATAAAGATTTATTAAACAATGTAGTGAAAGCCGGTAATAAAAATGGTAATACAATTTTATAGGCCTTAATCGAAAAGTTATCAGGACCAACCGAATTGGATGTTAACCTCATTATAGATTTTTTAACTGAATCATGACTAAGCTCACTAAAATTAAAGAATACATCACTTTTATTATTAGATAATGAAATGTCAACTAGATCATTACTTGTCTCATTTAAAACGCTAACTGATTTTACAAAATAATCATTTCATTCATCCAAATTAAATTTAAGAGTAGATTCTACATTTTTACGTGTCACTAACCCAAGCCTTCGTAAATCATTCCATAATCCACGTGAATTCCTCGCCATACTTAATTGTAAATCAAAATATGGCTTTTTTGCCTTAGTGATACGTTGCTTAATTAATCTTCTTACATTTGAATACTCCGTATACGCATATCCTGTTCTTTTATAAATTCTATATAACCTATGACGATACTTTAGAATTCCATATTATTTTTTCTTGCATTGAACATTCGACTTATCGTGTAAAGCTTTTATCATTCTGCTATGACAACTACAACACACATTGGTTCGCAGCGTTTTCAACATCAATGTTTTATCTTACAAATAAATATTTTAACATTATTATATCATTATTATTTTTCTAAATATACTAACTATATTCAATTAGTGTAACAGTTTAAATTATATTATTATGTCCATAAACATTGTAAAAAATAGAAATTAATTGTGATATAATTATATTTATTTCATTCTTATTATCTATTGTATTTCACTGCTATAATAAAATTTATCTCAAGAGTTTTGACTAAAGACTAATGTTTATGATTATTAAATATATTTTGTTGTCCGCAATTAATCATATAAAACAGTCGAAATTTAAATTAAATTGCAAATTCAACTCTTATAACTTACATTTTATTAATTAATAATCAATTAAAAAATATAATTCAAAATTATTATTATATTTACAAAACTTCAAATGACTTAGTAAACTGCAATAGTACTTGAACTGCACCCTTTGATGGCTTAATTCCCAATAAACGGAACTAAATTATATTATCAATAAACTAATAATAATATTCATACTAAACAAAATTAGTCAATTGTAATAAATTTTTAATTACATTAATCACTACATTTTTTGTTTTGTTTTGTTTTTTTTTTTTTTTTTTCAAATAATTAAAAATTATTTTACGTACTAAAAATCTTTATTCATCCAAACTCTGTCATATTCTAATTATTATTATTATTATTATTATTATTATTATTATTATTATTATTATTATTGAAATTAATATTATTTTATTCTCTCTTTTCTGCCTAAAATCCTCATATTCACTAAAATTTTTTCCATACTCAAATACTCGCAAATCATCAGCAAATTTATTAAAAAATAAATTACTGTAGTATAGAGTAATTATTTCTCTATCAAGTTTACATTATAATTAGTATATGAATTTTTTTATTTATTTCAATATTTTTGTCTTCATTATATAGATAAAAACTATTTTTTTCTAACTTTTCAGAATAAAAATAAAAAAAAAATTATCGTAACACATATACACAGTTAGTTTATATTCATTTAAAAAATATAATTTCCCGGTTATAAATTCCAGTATAATTAACTATAATCGAGACGTATATTACAAAGTATATGTTATATAAATGAGTAATAATGTTCTTGAACCTTTTACAATTATTTGATAATATACTTAAAGATATATATAGTGTAAATATTTTTCTCAATCGAAAAAATGAATATTAAACATTTCAGTTTAACTGAGGAAATGAAATGAAGAGATATCTAGAAAGATCAGATATCTCAATACATATTAAGTAGATCTTGAAGTCAACATACTACTCTGACTATGAAAAACTGCATTAGACTTTTTTAGTTTTAAACATGATGTAGGCTTGGAATAAACATTTTAGACTTGAAATTTATTTTTATATTCAATGAGATCTGCATAGAATTTAATATATTTCATAAGTATGTCCACATATAATATTATATATCATATTCGTTTATTTTGAAAATATTTAATTAAAGTGGCAAAAAAAATTTTATTCTAGTATATATATATATATATATATATATATATATATATATATATATAGTATAACTTTAGAATTAAACTTAATATATACTACGCCCGTTACTACTAACGCTTTGCCTTAACGAGCCAACAATCATCAATCAACATAGTGAAAATTTTTATCAATACTTTTTTTATTATTATCTACAAATTAAACTAATTGCACATCATTTGCTTTATTGATAATCATCAATCATAATTTATCAATAATTTCTTTATTACTCATATTTTTTTAGTAAAAGATGTATATTTTATAAAAATTTTCTTTAATACCATAACTTCATTTTACATTCACAAATTTTGTAATAACTTAGTAGAATTGATAAAAATAAATAACTCAAAATCATTTAAAATTATATCTTAATATCGATCCTTGAACTCTAAAAAATTTATATACATTTTATATAGCAACTACAGCCAGTCAGATATTATCAGCTGCGATCATCTAAATCTCAATATCAACATTCTTTCTTTGCCTTTTTTTTTTAGCACTGTAAATTCCAGTATTATTATTCCTGTTATTATTTTAATCTAAGTGATTAATTAATTATAAGTAGCTGAATACATTCATATATATATATATATATATATATATATATATATATATATATATATATACATCGACGTTTTAATTAGCAAATTGTCTAACTTAATTTTTTTTAGTAGACGATTCTGTGCAATTTTCCGATAGCAATAGTGAGAAAAAATATTATTTGAGTAATCGAGACAAAAATACTATACATATACTAGACATGGAATTAATTAGATAAAGGGAATTTTTAATTACTTTCTTTTGGCATAAATAGAGGATTTTCTGAAATAGAGTTAGACAATATGCTAATTAGATTATATATATTAGAGTGTTTCAAAAAATCGACTTTTTTTTGTCGAAGAACATTGAAAAATCGACGGAGTATCTCTAGACAAAGACCCTGTTAAAAATACGAGACCTTAATATTAATATTTAAAGGTGGCGATTCACGATTTTTTATTTTCCATTTAAATAACATAAGAAAAAAAAAAGATTTAAGTTTTGAATTTTATACCTCGGCGATGGATTATCAAACAAATAAGTTCAGGACATATTTCTATCGAGAATTAAATGCTCTCCAAGAAAAGTCTTTTATCATTTTTTGATAAATCCATCCGTTCAAAAGTTATCCAAGCTCGAAGTTAAGTTAGAGTAAATTTCGAGATCATTTTACTATGCCGGCGAAACTATCGGACTTATCATAAAATGTCATAGATTCTTTTTTGTAGACAATTTTATGTTCTACAAATTAGTATTGATTAACTTTTTTCGAATTCTGTATTGTTTTCTAGTTATTTCCATTTTAATTCCAAGTTCCTAAAATCGATCAGGACACTATTTTTTTAGGAGTTTGGCATTAAAATGGCAATAACTAGAAAACAATGCGGAATTCCGAATAACTTCATTCGTAATAATTTGTCAGTAATAAAATTACCTACAAAAAAGTTTTTACGACATTTTATAATAAGTCTGATAATTTTGCTGAAAAAGTAAAAAGATCTCAAAATTTATTATAAATTTGACTTCAAGCTCAAATAACTTTTTAACAGATGGATTTATAAAAAATAGATAAGAGACATTTTTTGTACACGGAGAAAAATGTTGGCTCGAAACCTACCAATTTTTATTATGCTGCCGACCAAACTTGAAACAGGAAGGGAAGCATCCAAAAAATTATTATGCTCATACGAAAAATTATTATGCTGTATCACAATACTTACTACGAGCGAGAAACTTATTGATAAGATTTAATAACAATTACTTTTATACATTAGAATAATTGTGATGCGGCATAATAATTTTCGTATGAGCATAATAATTTTTTGGGTGCTTCCCTTCCTGTTTCAAGTTTGGTCGGCAGCATAATAAAAATTGGTAGATTTTGAGCCAACATTTTTCTCCGTGTAGAGCATTAGATTTCCTATAAAAATATTTATAACACATAAAAATTCGTTGATTAGTTTGTGAACTAGAGAATTCTAAAAAAAAAATTTTCCGTGTTCATTAAATGGAAAATATAGAAATCTGCAATGCACGACCTCTAAATATTAAAATTAAGAGCTTTCGTTTTCATATGCGTCTTTTTTGCTATTCTGAAGACATTTCAATGCGGGATTGTAAAAAAAAAAAAAAAAAGTCGATTTTTTTGTTATCAGCCGAATACATATCTATAATATGAACTTGTTTTTTTAAAGACACATATATTAGATTTTTTTAACTATAATTCTTCACTAATTTTTTTACACTAATAATTTATCAAGTATCTCTATTTTTATTCACGATTCAACGGCATGAGTTAATTTTTACTAAACTCTGTTGCCCATCATTACCTACGCTTTGCTTCGACCAATGAGTAATCATTAAGCAACATAGTCTAACATTTTTATAAATACTTTTCTCTTAAATTTATAATACAAAATACTCTAACCACATATTATAATTCTTCACATTAATTAAGTAAATTTTAATATTTATATTTTTATTCATCACATTTTTTAATAAAATTTAATAAACAAAAAAAATATAAATAATACACATAATATTAAGACGTTATATTTTATTAAAACAATAATAGTATTCTCTTTCCGTTAATCAGTAAAATCATTTTATTTTTTTTTTAATCATATTTTTCTTGCTGAAATATATGTATTTAGTAGAGAAATTAATCTAAAGCAAATTCTCAAAAAAAATCTGGGCGTCGGTTGGCCCTGCGGGCCAGCCCCAAAGCTTCCCGCTGTTTTCGACTTCAAAGAGCTCGAAAACATTAGTGTAGATATATTTTCGAGCTCTTCGAGCTCGAAAATGCTATCATATGCAATTGTTTTTTACGATCTTCTCAAGCTCTAACAAGTTGCCTGATATTCTAAAGTTTGAAAATTTAAGAATCAAGAATTGTTAATGATGGGTTTTTAAATTTAATCCCTGATTATGTTCAATAAAATAAGTGTATTCAGGCAGAAATCAATGCCAGGGATTCGAATCAAGATTTAAATGAGTTTTGACTCATGTGAGAAACAATAAAATATGAAATATCCGATAGTCTGAGAGCCAGTGGACGGATACCTGTAGTATTTGACCAGACCTGAGATTTTGTATATTGAGGCCCCTATACCTACTGTACATGATATGGGGACTCACTAAGCCCAAAGTGGTGGACGCGGCTACTGCGCAGGTAGGACAGGTATCGATTTTTGGCCAATTATAAATGCATTTGACCACGTCTGCCGTTTTGAAATTTCAAATTATATTATTATTATTGACAGAAAATAACAATGGCAGACCATTATCACGCTTCCAACATCGTGGCAGACGATTTTGAAAATGCAAAAAAAAAAATTTTTTTTGAAAGTATTTGACCAGATCTGCCATTAATATATTTTATTTATTATAGTCTTAAGAACTTTCGTTCATCACGGCAGACGTATTCACGGTAGACACACATCACCAGATAAAAAAATCTAAGATACTACCCGGTCAGATGTCTATGTATTACGATAGCTGTTTTACAGCAATATAATTTACTTAATCACTGAATTTATCGAAATTACTATTTTTTATGCAGTCTATATGCTAAATTTCAAAAAATTGACGATAAAAAAAGGAGATATTACGAAAAAAATCTTAAATATTGAAGTATACTGCTAATAACAAGAAATAATTTAAATTTGTATTTTATTTTTCATTTTTATTTATTTAATACAAGATTTATAAGGTCAGATAAATAAAAAAATATCATGCATGGATATAAAAATAAATGCACAAACGCAAAAAATTAAAGGAACAGGAAAAGTTTATGAATTTTTTAGTGATTTTTTGGAAGGATGTAACTTTGTGAAAAATGATCGTACTGAGACTTTAAATAAAGCATTTTATTGCCTAAAATCTTTAGTTTCGGTGCATTTCTATCAAAATTTCTTAAGAGCTACGGTTATTGCGCAAATATAAGAAATACCGCGAGACAAAAAATTTCTAAAATTTTATTTTTTTTCCAAAGAGCAACTAAACCAATGCACAGTTCGTTTAGTAAATTTAATCAGCTTCAATTTGGCTTTTTTGTTTAAGCTCGTAGGACGATTTGTCGCAGAGATATCAGCCAGAGTTAAAAAATGATCTTTTTGTTTTTGATCATCGATATTTCAGGTACCAATGATCGCACAGTGAATTAAAGGGCGGCGTTAAGAACTTGAATAAATTCCCAACATGACCCGATCATAATTTTTTTAACAAAACAACTTTTTTTTATTTTTAACATCCATTAGACGTAAGTACAAAAAAATGAACTTTTTGGTTTTTTAGTAAATCAACCGCTATTCTGCAAATATCGATGAAACAATTAATGTTACCAGGGACGTTATTTATCTTAATGTACCCTCAATTATCTTGCAAATTTTCAAATTGATCTATCAAACCGTTTTTTGGGGGTAATCGATCAGTTCTGCTAAACAATTAAAGGAACAAGTTTTGTCTTATGATCATCAGAATGAAAAAATAATTTTTTTTTAAATTTTCTTTCATTTTTGCGTTGGTTACTCAGTAAGTGCGAGGGAAAGAGAAATAAACGAAACATTTTCAAAAAATGTGAAAAAAAAAATTTTCATTCACAAAAAAACAAGTTTCAATTTTTGTTTTCGTTGACTTTTTTTGACATTTGTTCAGCTAAACTTTGATTTATCACCCCTCAAAAAACAGTTCGATAGATCAATTTGAAAATTCACAGGGTTATTAGGGGTACATTAAGCTGAAAAAATTCCCTGGCAACATTAGTCTTTTCATCGATATTTACAGAGTAGCGGTTGATTTACTAAGATACCAAAAAAAGTCAGTTTTTTGTGCTGACTTCTAATGGATGTTATAAATAAAAAAAAATTTTTTGTTAAAAAAATGATGTTCGGGTCTTGTTGAGGGTTTATTCAAGTTTTTAACGCCACCATTAAATTTACTGTGCGATCATTGGTAACTGAAATATCGATGATCGAAGCCAAATGGATCATTTTTTGTTTGAAGGCTCTCGAGTCAAAAAACAAATTCTAGTTTGGACCTCAAAAAATTCAATTCCTTTGATCTTTTATTTACCGGACGAAAAATGATACGATATTGGCACTTTAAATCCTCAGTGAGAATTATGAGGTCTAAATGCAAACCCTTCATCGATTTTAAATTCTAACAAAGCTCTCAAAATCTTCAAAAAATCAACTATCGTTTTGTGGACTTAGAAAACTTTCGAGTTGAAAAAAAAAATTTGAGTGCTTTAAAAAATTTATATGTCTAATAAAATAAATTCATTAATTCATTATTATTATTATTCATTCTCATATATTCCTCGACTAACTTTAAATAGGTCTCACAGAATAATTTTTTTTAACTAAATATTATAGAATACAATATCAAACATTTTGTCTTCAGTAAATTTTTGTAATTTGATTGAAAAAAGGTATAATGATTTTTCCCGGGTTAACTATTTTCTTACAGTGACCATTAAATTTTTTTGAATTAACATAAGTAACAATAATTTGTAAATGAAAATTTTTTTTTTCACATTTTTTGAAAATGTTTCGTTTATTTCTCTTTCCCTCGCACTTACTGAGTAACCAACGCAAAAATGAAAGAAAATTTAAAAAAAAATTATTTTTTCATTCTGATGATCATAAGACAAAACTTGTTCCTTTAATTGTTTAGCAGAACTGATCGATTACCCCCAAAAAACGGTTTGATAGATCAATTTGAAAATTTGCAAGATAATTGAGGGTACATTAAGATAAATAACGTCCCTGGTAACATTAATTGTTTCATCGATATTTGCAGAATAGCGGTTGATTTACTAAAAAACCAAAAAGTTCATTTTTTTGTACTTACGTCTAATGGATGTTAAAAATAAAAAAAAGTTGTTTTGTTAAAAAAATTATGATCGGGTCATGTTGGGAATTTATTCAAGTTCTTAACGCCGCCCTTTAATTCACTGTGCGATCATTGGTACCTGAAATATCGATGATCAAAAACAAAAAGATCATTTTTTAACTCTGGCTGATATCTCTGCGACAAATCGTCCTACGAGCTTAAACAAAAAAGCCAAATTGAAGCTGATTAAATTTACTAAACGAACTGTGCATTGGTTTAGTTGCTCTTTGGAAAAAAAATAAAATTTTAGAAATTTTTTGTCTCGCGGTATTTCTTATATTTGCGCAATAACCGTAGCTCTTAAGAAATTTTGATAGAAATGCACCGAAACTAAAGATTTTAGGCAATAAAATGCTTTATTTAAAGTCTCAGTACGATCATTTTTCACAAAGTTACATCCTTCCAAAAATCACTAAAAAATTCATAAACTTTTCCTGTTCCTTTAATTTTTTGCGTTTGTGCATTTATTTTTATATCCATGCATGATATTTTTTTATTTATCTGACCTTATAAATCTTGTATTAAATAAATAAAAATGAAAAATAAAATACAAATTTAAATTATTTCTTGTTATTAGCAGTATACTTCAATATTTAAGATTTTTTTCGTAATATCTCCTTTTTTTATCGTCAATTTTTTGAAATTTAGCATATAGACTGCATAAAAAATAGTAATTTCGATAAATTCAGTGATTAAGTAAATTATATTGCTGTAAAACAGCTATCGTAATACATAGAC
Source organism: Microplitis manilae (assembly GCA_030273425.1). Lineage (NCBI taxonomy): Eukaryota > Metazoa > Arthropoda > Insecta > Hymenoptera > Braconidae > Microplitis > Microplitis manilae. Next base: position 285,389 of record CP092729.1, read on the forward strand.
ATCTGACCGGGTAGTATCTTAGATTTTTTTATCTGGTGATGTGTGTCTACCGTGAATACGTCTGCCGTGATGAACGAAAGTTCTTAAGACTATAATAAATAAAATATATTAATGGCAGATCTGGTCAAATACTTTCAAAAAAAATTTTTTTTTTTGCATTTTCAAAATCGTCTGCCACGATGTTGGAAGCGTGATAATGGTCTGCCATTGTTATTTTCTGTCAATAATAATAATATAATTTGAAATTTCAAAACGGCAGACGTGGTCAAATGCATTTATAATTGGCCAAAAATCGATACCTGTCCTACCTGCGCAGTAGCCGCGTCCACCACTTTGGGCTTAATGAGTCCCTATATCATGTACAGTAGGTATAGGGGCCTCAATATACAAAATCTCAGGTCTGGTCAAATACATACAGGTATCCGTCCACTGGCTCCTAGACTACGAGAAAAATATTAAAAACTACGTTTTATCGATTTTGTTGTTGGTAGTATGATTTAAACTAAAAACCAAGTTCGATGACATGATGTATCGAAAATAACCATATAAAGGTTGAGTTGGTATGACTTTCGACACATTTTAGTAAGTTATATTATGATTTATCCGGGAAAAATAACATAAAATGTTATTTTTTTAACTTTTCAACGCCGATATTTTAAGAACTAATTGATCGATTTTGACGTATGAGGTGGCAATCGGTGCGTTTTATTGAATTCCAGAGCTGATTAAAATTTGAAATCGATCGCGTCAGTCGTTTCGAAAATATTTAGAAAAAAACCGTTTTTCACCATTTCTTTCTCCCGCGATAACTCTCGAACAAATTATCCGATTTTGATGTTTGAGGTGGCAATCGACGCGTTTTTTTGAGTACTAGAGCTGATTAGATTTTGAAGTCGATTGTATAAGTCGTTTCTGAGAAATCAATAAAAAACAAAAAAAAAAAATTTTTTTTTTTGTAATTCGCAGATATTTTCGAGTCTATTTGATCAAATGATCTGAAATTTTCAGGAAAGTTGATGGCCAACAATCTCTTTCAATCACTGCCTTAAAAATCCAAATCGGTTCATTAGTTCAAAAGTTACAAAGAGTTTGCATACATGCACACACACACACACACTCTCGGACATCATTCCGAAAATAGTCAGAATAGCTTCCTAGGACCTCAAAACGTCGACATCTGATGAAAACTCGATTTTCGAAAATCGGGGTGAAAACAATAACTTCCCGAAATTTTCGAAAATCGTCGATTTTCTTAGCGGGAAGTTAAAAAACATGAAGTTTTTAATTTCAATACAAATACTAATGATTATAAATAAACGTGAAACTCAATTATCACTTTTTACACACATCTTTGTCTCACAAGTAAACGGCGGGAGTAAACCTACTGTACTCGATGCCCAACACTACTAAGGCTTTGCCTCAACCAAGCAATACTTATCAACCAACATATTTTCATTTTTCTATCATTACTTTCCAATTGTTTTTATTACTGTAAATAATACACAAATTCATAGTTCATTGTATATATATTTTATTTAAATTTGACATTTATTTACTCTTGAAGAATTAGATCGTGATCTAGAAAATTCTAAAAAAAAAAAAAAAAAAAAAAATTCCCCGTGTTATTTAAATCGACAATATACACTGAAAAAAATAATCGCTAGCAGCTAGCGATTATTTTCTTTAGCAGCTAGCGATTAAAAATATATCAATTCGGGATTTCAAAAAAAAAAAAATAGTCGTTTTTTTTATCAGCCGAATACATATCTATAATATGTGCTTGTTTTTTTCAAGGACACATGTATTAGATTTTTTTCAACTATAATCCACCAACAATTTTTTTTACACTTATAATTTATTAAGTATCTCTATTTTTATTCGCGATTCAACGGCATGAGTTAATTTGTACTAAACTTTATTGCTCATCACTACCTACGCTTTGCTTCGACCAATGAATTATTAAGCAACATAGTCTAACTTTTTTATCAATATTTTTCTCTTAAACTTATAATACAAAATACTTTAAATTACATACTATAATTCTTCAACATTTCATTACCTATATTAAGGGAACCCGGTGGTCTAGAAATTTCGAAAAAATATTTTTTTGTTTTTTCATATTTCGAAAGTATAGTATTTCAAAAATATACTGTGAAAATATGGTGATGATATTCCCAATATTTCATGTTCTAACAGCTATTTAGCAGGCCAGTCGAGTAAGTAATTTTTATTCTATTGTGTGGCGGAAAACATCTGCTTTAGTTTCTATACCTAAGTTATAATAATCATAAACAAGTCAACATATATTGAAAAACAAGAAAAACTGTAGAAGTGCACAAGAAAAAAATATGGTGCTGAAATAGCTGATTAATCGTAAGTACACAGAAAAAATAGTTAACTTGAATCAAGGAAAATATTCTTGATTCAAGAAATTTTTTATGATTGATTCGGAAAATAAAAATTTACTTGCCCCAAGTAAACAATTATCTTCAAATTTTGATCTTGAATCAAAATTTTTTTTCTCACGTCAACATATTTTTACGCTTAAATCAAAAAATTTTCACTTGTTTCAAGAGTTTATATTTCTTAAAGTAACAGATATTTTTTTTGGAGCAAGATACATTATTTTTTTGTAGCAATATTGCATTTTTTTGGTTAAAGAAAATAAAATTTCTTGGAACAAGTACTATTCTTTTCACGCAATTATTTTTGTATTCTCCGACCAAGACAAGAAAAGTTGCTTAAGCCAAGAGAAAAAATTTCTTGGGAGCCTACTATTTGTAGTGTGTCCCTGGTACGAAAGATATTCTAGAATTGTTAAATTCCAAATTTCAGTACGATTTTATTCGAGCACTCTGTCATTTGACCGAGCTACAAGTACCTTTTTGAATTGTACTATAGTATATTCTATAATACATCATGACTTTAATATTTAATATTAATGGTTATTTGAAACATTTTTTGCGAAATAAAAATACAAAAAATTACGTTTCAGATAGAAAAAAAAAAAAAAAAAAAAAACAAAAAGAATCAACACGTCAATCTTTTGTAGAGAGAATAAATTTTTGATTGAGAAAAATTTAAGTCTCTATTAAAGAAGCAAACTTTTGGAGCAAGAAATTATTTTTTCTTGGCCCAAGCAACTTTTATTTTCACTTAAGCAATTTATTTTTTGGAGCAAGAGAATTTTTTTCTTGCGCCAAGAGATTTTTTCTTGGCTCAAGGGTTTCTTTTTTTTTCAATCAAAAGACGCTTATTTTTTGGAGCAAGAAATTTTTAACTTCCCGCTAAAAAAATCGACGATTTTCAAAAATTTCGGGAAGTTATTGTTTTCACCCCGATTTTCGAAAATCGAGTTTTCAGTAGATGTCGACGTTTTAAGGTCCTAGGAAGCTATTCTGACTATTTTCAGAATGATGTCCGAGTGTGTGTGTGTGTGTGTGTGTGTGTGTGTGTGTGTGTGTGTGTGTGTGTGTGTGTGTGTGTGTGTGCGTGTGTGTGTGTGTGTGTGTGTGTATGTATGTAAACTCTTTGTAACTTTTGAACTAATGAACCGATTTGGATGTTTAAGGCGGCGATTGAAAGAGCTTGTTGGCCATCAACTTTCCGGAAAATTTCAGATCATTTGATCAAATAGACTCGAAAATATCTGCGAATTACGAAAAAAAAAAAATTTTTTTTTTTAGTTTTTTATTGATTTCTTAGAAACGACTTATACGATCGATATCAAAATCTAATCAGCTCTAGTACTCAAAAAAACGCGTCGATTGCCACCTCAAACATCAAAATCGGATAATTCGTTCGAGAGTTATCGCGGGAGAAAGAAATGGTGAAAAACGGTTTTTTCGAAATATTTTCGAAACGACTGACGCGATCGATTCCAAATTTTGATCAGCTCTAGAATTCAATAAAACGCGCCGATTGCCACCTTAAACGTCAAAATCGATCAATTAGTTCGAAAGATATCGACGTTGAAAAATTAAAAAAATAACATTTTATGTTATTTTTCACGGATAAATCATAATATAACCTACGAAAATGTGTCTAAAGTCATACCAACTCATCCTTTATATGGTTACTTTCGATCCATAATGTCATCGAACTTGGTTTTTAGTTTAAATCATAGTACCAACAATAAAATCGATAAAACGTAGTTTTTAATATTTTTCTCGGATATTTATATTTGATTGTTTCTCACATGAGTCAAAACTCATTTAAATCTTGATTTGAATCCCTGGCATTGATTTCTGCCTGAATACACTTATTTTATTGAACATAATCAGGGATTAAATTTTAAAAACTGCTTCGTTAACAATTCTTGATTCTTAAATTTTCAAACTTTAGCATAACAGGCAACTTGTTAGAGCTTGAGAAGATCGTAAAAAAACAATCGCATGTGATAGCATTTTCGAGCTCGAAGAGCTCGAAAATATATCTACACTAATGTTTTCGAGCTCTTTGAGATCGAAAACAGCGGGAAGTTTTGGGGCTGGCCCGCAGGGCCAACCGACGCCCAGATTTTTTTTCTTGGGGCAAGGGAAAATATCTTGGTCCAAATAAACTTTTTTTCGTTCAAAACGTTGATTCTTTGGCCAGAGATGACTTATTTTCTTTAGCCAAGAATTTCTTTTCTTAAACCAAGAAATTTTCAATTTCGCTTCAAAAATAACTTTTTTTGGAGCAAGAGAACTTACTGTCTTGAACCAAAAAAAAGTTTTTAAATCAAGTATTTTATTTTTATTGGATCAAGAAAGAAAATTCGGAAGACAATAATTTTCTTGAACCAAGTTAACTGTTTTTTCTGTGTATATATTCAGATCTAGTTTTCTTCATAATTTCTTTAACTAAATTTTTAAACGCGTTTATCTCGAAACTACTTTTTTCTGCCTGGCGTAGTTGAAAAAAAAAAAAAAAAAACTAGCCGGTCGATTGGTTTCAAATTTAAATATGTTATTTAATACACCAACAGCTACAGCCGGTACTAGAATAAAATTGTTGCGTTGAATATTACTATTTTTTAACATGCAAAATGTTACGAAAAAAAAAAGGCAATTTTTGGACTAAAAATTTCAACAAAGTGCCACTTGATAAAAAAAAATTTTTTTTTTTTATTCTAGTACCGGCTTAGGTATATTTATACTGATTCAAAATCCATGAAATTTTTTTTTTTCCAGACCCTTAGAAAAGCTGAACTGTTCTACGCCGCCCGGGTCCCTTTTTTTAAAGGAGCTGGCTTCAACGCCATCTTTTAAATACTAAAAATAATTTTTAACTTCCCGCTAAGAAAATTGCAAATTTTCAAAAATTTGGGAAGTTATTGGTTTTAGTCCGATTTGTGAAAATCGAAATTCCAACAGATGTCGACGTTTTGAGGTCCTAGAAAGCTATTCTGACTAATTTCACGATGATTTTCGAGTGTATGTATGTACGCATTTTCACATATTTTTTTTAAGTACATGTTTATTTATGCAATTGTTTCTTTGTAGGAATTTTTTTTTTTTATAGCAATTTTTTTTTATTTACTTTTTAATTTAGTTTTTTTTAAATATAGATATTTTTATATAGTCATAAAAATTATTTACAAAATTTTGAATGTTGACCATAATGTTTTTAGTAATTTATAAATCTAGAGATTTTTTTTATAGGGACTTTTTTTATTTACTTATTTTACAATATATATTTTTAATTTTACATTTAATTAATATACATAAATTTTTAAATATTGCATTTTTTTTACAGTTTTTTATTTTTATAATTTTTCATTTGCATAAAAAAATTATACATATGTTCATTTTTAGAGATGTGTTACGTCCCAGCCTGCTCGGCAGATGTCTCTGATTATTTTTAAATACTAATTATTGAGAGACCGATCTGAGACCTAACTAATTAATTAAGATGTATATTGATAAGTGGCATAATTAATAAGTCACCCTATATTATAGAACATAATTTAATATAATAATTTAATATAGTAATATAATATAATAATATAATTCAATATAATAATATAATATAATAATATAAAGTAATAGAATATAAAATAGTATAATATTTTTTAGAATATTTAAAACATATTGATAAAGTTATTTTTCTCTTAATATTTGTTATGTACAAATAAACGCTGACGCCTCGAGTAAATCCTCGAGACGTGCAGCTGCACAAACATCTATTTTGTTCTAAGATAACTTTTGTTCATAGATAAGTGACTCATTTGTTAATAACAAAAACGGAGAAAGCGTGAGAACGGAGAATGGATCATTCGAGAATATTGCTTATCTCGATCCACCCCTCTATATCGAACGATGCGCGGGCCTGATGCCCAAGCGCCTCGTATTGATAAGAGACTTACTCTAGTTTTTCTCGACCAAGAGAAATCAGTCTGAAATTTAGAATCATTGAGAGCGATCAGGCTCAACTTTAAATACTTAACTTCGTTCTCACCCACTCGAAGTTATTGTTAAGAGAACAATAACAATTTATAAATTAATTCAACTGTATATTTTCACATCAATCAAAATTATATCCTTATAATTGAATAAATCGGATTTAGATATATGAAATAATATATATAATCAAACGACCAGTTTATTGCAACCACCAAATGGTGGCTGTTCAACCCATACTTAATTATTATTTATAATTATGTATAAGTTTTCACTACGTCCAATTTAAATCGACCGCTCAACTACGCCAGCGCCAAAACATCAACCAGGACGTAACAACTTATTATATAATTAAAATTGGTGGCAGCGACGGATTCGAACAGCCCCCGAATAGACTGGTAAAATCTCAAAAATCCGAAAATTTTTTTTTACAAAATTAACATCAAGTTCTCAAAGTGAAATTGAGCAACACAAAAAAAAATATTACCAATTTTTTTTGTCGACATCGGAAATTTTTTTTTCTACATAATAAAAACAAGAAGCAAAATTGTGAAACAAAAGTGAAAATTTAAGTGAGAATTTAAGTGAGTGAAATAAATAATAATAAAAATCTAAATAATTGAAGTGAAAAAAATTCCAAAATAATTAAAATAAAATAACAAAAATTTTACGTCGAACATTTAAATTAAAAATTCAAAAAATTTTTTTTTATTACTCAAGATCTGAAATTAAATTTTTTTTTTCTCTGCTCTCAAATAAAATAATAAATAAAGAAAAAAAATATAAATTTATAAAAATCGGTCATATCAAGAAAAAAAAGTAAAATTTTGTGAATTAAAAATAAAAGTCATAATAAAATTCAAGTGAGTGAAGTTAATGAAGAATTAAAATTTAAAATAAATTAAAACTACCAATATCATTCACGACGCCCGACGGACGCAGTTCAACAACTACAGCTGAGAAATCTACAGTCATCGCATACTTCTACTCAACGTGTTTCCATCAACCTTCCGACGGCAACGAAGATCTCCATATCAACTACAACTACCGATTCATCTGAAATTCAAACCTGTAAACAACTAAGTAGTAAGTCAATGATATTGTTAAAATTTTTTTTCTCTGTCTTTCGAAATATTTATATAAATAAAAATGAGTTTCCAAGAAATGGAAATTTCCCTTACGGAAACCCAAAATGAAGTTACAGCGTTAAAAACTCAAATTCAACAATTACTAGCAGAAAAACATGAAATGAAAAATAAATTTGAAGAAAATTGTCAAGCAGCTATTGCTCAACAATTAAAAATACATTTCGAAAGAAATCCACCCGTGGGTACTTCACACCAATTGCCTCCCAATCTTAATTCAACGAATAATTTAACTACAAATAACAAATTCGATTACAAAGAATTTTTCAAAACTATACCAGATTTTGATGGTATAAGTTATCCAGTAGAATCATTCATACAGGCATGCAAAGACGCGAAAGAATATCTAAGAGAAATAAACGAGGACGCGCTCGTTAGAATATTAAAATCAAAATGTAAAGGCGAACCTTTAATTAGAGTAAGCGGGTCAAACGTAAAAACAATAGACGAATTTATTGCATTTTTAAATTTAAATTTTAGATTAAGCAAACAAGTTTCAGTTTGGTTAAAAGAATTTAATGACTTAGAGCAAAAATCGAGCGAACGCGTAATGGACTTTTACCATAGGGTGAATAAACATTTACAGGACACTTGCTCAGAAATCGCGGATACAGGCGGTAATAGTAAAGATGAAAAAATAGTTTTAGCTAAAGAAACCGCGGTACAAGCATTTATTTCGGGTTTAGAACCAAGACTTGCTTTATTTTTACACAATGACGAATTTGCGGATCTTGCTACAGCCGCTACTGCAGCAATTAAAGCGGAACAAAAATTACAGCAAATGAAAAATATAAATAAACTTTTCAAGCCATTCGATAATAATTCAAATAAAAATTGTTTCGCAATCCAAGATCCAAACCCACACAACACAATTAACCAAAATAATCACCAAATTCGAAATTTGAATCCTTATCAGCAATTTAATAAAAATTATATCAGAAACAGTCGTGAAAAATCGAAACAGATTAATAATCAAAATCGAAACAACCCAAATAAGTTTTGTAATTTTTGCAAAAGAAACAATCATAATATCGAGGAATGTAGAATTTTAACTCAAAGAAAGAATATTGAATCTAATCAAATTTTAAACAAAAATATTCTTCAATGTGATTATTGTAAAATGAACGGTCATTCAGTAAATAATTGTCGTAAAAAAATTTATAATGAAGGAAAACGCGACGGTTTAAATGCAAAACCGAGTACAAGTACGGGAAACGGTCAAGCGTTCCCTCGAGTCGGCGCTCCGATGGGAAACGTAGCAATTCAGCGCCAAAATTTAAACAAAAACTAAGAATACCGACAGAAACTTATTCCGTGGGTGCCATGTCAATTGATTATAAACCTACGTCAATTATGTTCAGATCCAAAGATATAATATCTAGCTATGGGAAAATTTTAGTAGACACCGGATGTAATTTAAATTTAATAAAATACGGGGAAGTAAAATATAAAAAATTAATCGATGAATCATATTGTTATAAATTAAACGGTGTCTCTGAAGCTATCACTTTGGGTAGAATAAAGATAGAAATTTTTAATAAAGATACTTATTTTCATGTAATACCAGATGAATTTCCTTTAGATTATACGGGCATACTTGGCATGGAATTTTTACGAGAACACGGCGGAATAATAAATTTAGTAGACAATACGGTAACATTTAAATATTTAAATAATTTACAAATATCATTAACAGAAGGAGAATATTTCGTTTTAAAAGCTCGAACAAAAACGGCAATGTTTGTTCGAGTAGATAGTAAACTTAACGAGGGTTATACACCTCGTATCGAATTTGAAAACGGTATTTACGCGGGCGAAGCCTTAGTGAGTAATAATAACGGAGTCGCTTATTTGTACGCAATAAATACTCTTGACAAAGATGTAAAAGTAAAAGTACCCGTAATTCCTCTGTACCCATTCGGGACAAGCGAAGACGAGGATACTACTTTGACGCAAGACGACACGGATAGATACGATAATAGTACTCGGACGCGAGGAAATCGTACTGAAGAGGTGCTCAGACTTTTGCGTTTAGAACATCTGAATGAGGAAGAGCGTAAAGCAATAGTTTCTCTAGTAGAGAAATATGCTGACCTATTCCACATTCCGGGAGAACCACTGCGCGCTACAGATACTGCGACTCATACTATACCCACTACCGATGACGTTCCCGTAAATACTCGACAATACAGACACCCTCCAGCACAGAAAGACGAAATAGAAAAACAGATAACAGAACTAATGTTAATGGATATTATTGAACCTTCGACCCCACCATATAATTCCCCCTTATGGATTGTACCTAAAAAGGCTGATTCAAAAGGCAATAAAAGATGGCGTTTAGTTATAGATTATCGCAAATTAAATGATAAAACTGTTAAAGATGCATATCCACTACCGTTGATAAATGATATTCTTGATCAATTAGGTGGTGCGATTTATTTTTCAGTATTTGATTTAAAATCGGGTTTTCATCAATTAAAAGTAGATCCTAAAGATAAGCACAAAACAGCATTTACAACTCCTCATGGTCATTACCAATTTAATAGAATGCCATTTGGACTTAAAAATGCTCCAGCAACGTTCCAAAGGTTAATGGATTTGGTGTTACGCGGGTTACAAGGAGCAGATCTCTTTGTTTACTTAGACGATATAGTCATTTACGCACGTTCTCTAGAAGAACATAACACTAAATTCGAAAAATTAGCTGAACGTTTGCGAAGTGCGAATTTAACTCTACAAGCCGATAAATGTGAATTCCTAAAGAAAGAAGTAATTTATTTAGGTCATCTTATATCTGCCGACGGTGTCAAGCCTGATCCCGATAAAATCAAAGCGATCAAATGTTTTAAAACACCTAAAAACACAACACAAGTGAGAGAATTTCTTGGACTTGCTGGTTACTATCGGCGATTTATCAAGGATTTCGCAAGGATCTCTAAGTGCTTATCTGATCTTACAAGCAAAAACGCAAGATTTTCATGGGCGCCTGAACATCAGGTAGCTTTTGAAACCTTGCGCGATAAACTATGTACAGCTCCGATATTGCAGTATCCAGATTTTTCGAAACCTTTTATTTTAACGACCGATGCTTCGGGCTATGCAGTTGGAGCAATTCTCTCACAAGGCAAAATTGGCGAGGACACAATTGTTGCAGCAGCTTCTCGTGTGCTCAACAAACACGAAAAAAATTATTCGACCACCGAAAAAGAGATGGTTGCAGCCTTATTTGGTATGAAAACATTTAGACCGTATCTCTATGGCAGAGAGTTTACTCTTGTCACCGATCACAGACCGCTGGTGTGGGTAAATAATATGAATGATCCAACATCGCGTGTAATGAGATGGAGAGAACGGCTTAAAGAGTTCGAATATACCGTGTTATATAAGGCAGGAAAAATAAACACGAACGCGGACGCTTTATCGCGTAACCCAATAATTGAAAACCGCGAAGTTTATCCAATTAAAATTAAATGGCGACCTGGAAAACCCGGAATCGCTAGGTTGAGGACTTCAGATCCTTCAGACGATGGTAAAGTCTTAAAAAAGAAACCTAAATACAAAACTAATTCAGAGTCAATTAGCTCGAATAATGATAAAAATAAATTACCTACAAATTTTAACAGAAATAATAATTCAAGTTCAGAGGAAATTACTCCAAGTAATAAATTAATTCGCGATAAAGATAAAATTGCGACTAACTCAGTCGACGGAGTTAGAAAAATAAATTCGAAAATTCAAAATCTTGAGCAAAATACTCAAGCGGTCGGTCTAGAAGATTCGGTCGAAAAACGTCAAATACTTGAGCCAAAAACTCAAGCGGTTGGGCCAGTCAGTAACAATACTACGGACCCAGTCGTCAAATCTACTAGCGACGGCAATAGGATTAGCTACCCTAACGACCGGCGATTAGTTAAAAATAATAAAAACGGATATATCGGTAAAAATAAAAATTTAAAAATGAAAAGATCTGACGTCAGACGATATAATCCATACAAAAAATTTTCGAGTACTGAATCATTAAGCGAAGATGATTTAAGTAAAAATAAAAATAATAAAATATTTACAAACTTGGAAACAAATAATCCTCAAGAACTAAATTCAAATTCGATAAATAAAAACTTCAATTCTAAAAATCAAAATGAAAATAATAATAATAAATTAAATTCTAACGAAAATTCAAATCGCATACGTAAATCTAACGAAAATGCAAAATTAAATAAAAATTCTAAATGCAAAGTTGTATCAAATCCAGAACCAGATAAATCAATTACTCTTCCTGATTATTCTGACGGATCGTCGTCATCAGGAAACATGTACGATGCTGTAACTCTGAGAAAAAAACTCATTAAAGACAACCCTTCGTATTTAAGTGACGAATCTGATATGACAGATTTCGGTTTGTCTTATATTTCTAATAATTCTGTAAACTCTCCAAAACATAAAAATTCACATAATTTAACACCATCACCTCAGTCTCCAAACCCACAGAGACCTGAAAGTGGTAAAACCACGAATACTCCATTAACTTTATCACCCAACGTACGAACACAAGCTACATCTACACATCCAAATCCAAAAATACAGATAGATAAGAAAAATGCAAAAATTAATAAAAATAAATTTAATCCTTCTCAAATCAAAAGGACAACTAAAATGGCGGAGTTTACACCCTCTCCTACAATACGTTCACGTAGAAAAATAAATAAACAAAATAAGAAAATTGAAAAAATAATTATTCCAGAAACTTCTGACGACGAATCAAACACTGACGAGACAGAAATGACTTATTCAAAAATATATTCAGAAAATTCAAATGACATTAGTACTGAATCACCTATCGAAACAATCCCTATCACTCCAAGAACTCCAATCAAACCCGAATCCGTGAATAAAAAAGACATGGGAGGTGCAATCCCTTGGTCTTCTGACGAAGGAGGCGATAATCCAAAAATTATGGACGTCTCTGCGGTAATTCATAACGAACCAGAAAATAACATAAACATGTCAATTAACGACATAGGAGAAAATTCTTTTGTAATTGAACCCATGACAGTAGAATCACCTGACGAAACAACAACCATAAAATCTAACACAATAACACAGAAAAAAATAGCCAATAAAAATACAGAAAAGACAAAAACAAATACTACAAAAATAAATCCAAATTTAACAGACGCAGACAAGAACAGACCTCACGGTACTGATGCAGAACAAACACATACTAATAAAATTACACCGGAACTACGTAGATCGACTAGAAAACGTAAAATCAAAACATGTTCATGCTGTACAGACTACGACGAACATACACATACACAAAAACAGATTCCAAATAAAATACAACACCTTGCGGAAAATTTTAAAAATAAAACGAAAAAGCCAAATAATAAAAATTCACAACCCAAACTACCAGACATAATGGTTACTCTAAAAGCAATTAAACGTCAACAAAATTTAAATAATAAACGAACTAATAATAGATTGTCAATAATAAACGAAAATACAAGCCCAGTGAATTCACAACAAACTGCATCTCGCAGAGAATCACAAAACCCTACACTAAATTCACCTGTTGATCGAAATTCAAAATCGCCTGAACGAATAAATTCATTCAACGACCTGAACTTCGATCAACAGATAAATTCAGCTGACGACGAAAATTTCGAACAGATAGAACAGTTAAATTCAGCTGACGACCAAAATTTCGAACAGATAGAACAAATAAATTCATTTAATGACCAAAATTTTGACCAAATCGAACAGATAAACTCATCTGATAATGAAATAGACATACGACAAAATTCGACACAATTAAATTCAGACAGAAATCAAAACAAATCAAACGACAATGCGATCATAATAGCAAACGACAATTTATCTAACGAGGAAATAGACTCTGACGGTAATATATCTATAATTTCAAACACTTCAAACGACTACAGTAACGAGAACGTACACGAAACAAGAGATAACTTAGAAATGCAGAAAAATTGTTATTTATGTTTTATTAATGCCGATGGTACTGTACCAAGCGAAATCGGAAAACAGTTTTTAGTTTCAGGATATTTAAAATTAAGCCCTTTAACTAATTATAAAACAGGTCAAGTAATTAAAATGGGAACATCTAAAAAGAAAGTACTTGCGTTAGTAACTCAAAGTGATAGTCGAGATACACCAACGGAAAAAGATTATTGTAAAACTTTCAAAAATTTAAAGTTATATATGGAAAAATCAAAAATAAAATCAGTTAGTATTTCTCAAGGTAGAAGCAATTTATCAAAAACAATTTGGACAAAAATTAAAAATATTATTGCTAAAATTTTCAAAGGTAGTGATTTAAAGATAATTATTTGTAAAGATGAAATAATAATACCTCCAGTAGAGGAAAGAGAAAAAATAATAGCCGAAAATCACGAAACTTCAATAGCAGGACATAAAGGAGTAACTAAAACTTATAATAGAATTAGACAAAAATATTTTTGGGATAACATCAAAAAGCATGTTGAAGATTTCGTTAGGAAATGTATTAGTTGCCAGAAAAAGAAATTAGTTAGGATAAAAACAAAACAGCCGATGGTCATTACAGACACATCCGCAGAAGTATGGGACAAATTAGCATTAGATATAGTAGTACCGAATAAAACTTCAGCTAACGGATATTCATATATTTTAACGATGCAAGACGATCTTTCAAAATATTGTTTTGCAATACCTTTAGTGTCAATGACGGCTAAAGATATCGCGATAGCATTAGTCGAGAATTTTATATTAAAACACGGTTGCCCGAAAGTAATTTTAACAGACCAAGGTCAAGCTTTTATAGGCAAAGTAATGGGTTGCGTAGCCAAAATTTTCAAAATGAAACAAATTAAGACAACAGCTTTTCATCCTCAATCAAATGGTTCTCTCGAGAGAAGCCATCAAGTTTTAACTGACTATATTAAACATTTTACAAGTCACGATGATTGGGATAAATGGTTGCCTCATGCCACTTTTGCTTACAACACGAGTGTACATGAAGGTACGAAATTCACGCCGTATAGATTAGTTTTTGGTAAAGAAGCACGATTACCATCAGAATTTTCCTATCTAGACGAGATTCCTACATACGCAGATTTTGTTAAAGAACTCGCAACTAGATTATTAGAATCACGAAAAGAAGCAAGACAAAATTTAGAAAATTCAAAGCAAAGATCCAAAGTACGGTATGATAAAAAAATTAATCCAGTAAATTTCAAAGTAGGTCAAAATATATTCTTAGTAAAGAATCAGAGAGATGGTAAATTTGATGATAATTATTTAGGTCCATATAAAGTTACAGAAATATTTCCTGATAAAAATGACATAGAAATCGAATATAAACCGGGAAAAAGAAAAATAATTCATTGCGACAGAGCAAAAATAGCGCATTAGAATCGGAATTTTTTTTTTCTACCACCTCTCTTTATCTACCTTACTTCTAACCTTCATTCTAAACTTACAAGACTATCCAAGCAAACACCATAAAAATTTATGAAAAGGAGCCGAGACAACTTTTCTTTCAAATGTTTTAAATTACTAATATAAATTTCAGAAAAAAAATTTTAAATTAATAAATAAATAACAATATAAATACACACAAATAAATTATTAGAAAAAGAATGCTATTAATTGGAATTGAGTAATGATGCTAAGAAATTTTGAAAAATAATCCTTCTAACGATAAAATTTTCATGAAAAATTAAGTAAAAAAAAAAAAAAAAAGAAGACAGAAAAATAATTTTTTTTTTAACAATATAAAGACTCAAATAGAAACGTAACAAATAGACTTAAGAAAAATGTAGAATAAGTTTTTTTTCTTCTAGCAAATATGAACTTATGACTTTGACTAATGGTAAACGCTAATCCAATTTTTTTTTAAATTTATCTTGATAAACTTCAGTGGAAATTCAAAAATAGTGAAATTTTGTGTTTTATATAACATTTAGAATAGTATTATATAGTATAAAGGAAAATAAGATACAATTTGTTTTTCTTCCATAATAAGACAGCAAAAATGTATAAAAACGAAATATAGATAGTTATAATTTAAATCACATATTAAACAAAAAAAGTAAATGAAGTAAAAACAGGAGCAAAAACTAACAAAAAAATATAATTGTAAATATGTACTGAATAGAAAAAAAGGATAATGAAAAATTTATAAATAAATTTTACATACAAATGGATATCAATTAAAATATGAAAAAAATTATAGAAGGGAACAAAATTTGTTTCTATCAAGACATCCGAAACTCGGAAACCACTAGTTTTAGCTAACGACGATCTTGTCGATTCATTCATATCTTATAATTTACTGAATACAAATAATAGAAATGCAATAAACAATCAAGTAACTTCAATAATTCAAATGATACGAAATTTATCTCTAAAATAACACATGATCTTTTCGAATCTCCAGCCAGAATCGAAACTATAAACTAATTTGCTAATATTAACACATTAGCATTTGAAAACTAAACAGTAGTATAATGTTTTCTGTTTAGAATAAGCATTTAGATGATAGGCTACAGATCGGTATATAGATTTCAAAGCGTTAAAATAGATAAAATAAAAACAATTGTCTAGAATAAAAAAAATTACATTTTCAACAAGAGCTAAGGCCCAAAACAAGCGGGGCGCTTGTCTACCGGGTGGGGAGGTGTTACGTCCCAGCCTGCTCGGCAGATGTCTCTGATTATTTTTAAATACTAATTATTGAGAGACCGATCTGAGACCTAACTAATTAATTAAGATGTATATTGATAAGTGGCATAATTAATAAGTCACCCTATATTATAGAACATAATTTAATATAATAATTTAATATAGTAATATAATATAATAATATAATTCAATATAATAATATAATATAATAATATAAAGTAATAGAATATAAAATAGTATAATATTTTTTAGAATATTTAAAACATATTGATAAAGTTATTTTTCTCTTAATATTTGTTATGTACAAATAAACGCTGACGCCTCGAGTAAATCCTCGAGACGTGCAGCTGCACAAACATCTATTTTGTTCTAAGATAACTTTTGTTCATAGATAAGTGACTCATTTGTTAATAACAAAAACGGAGAAAGCGTGAGAACGGAGAATGGATCATTCGAGAATATTGCTTATCTCGATCCACCCCTCTATATCGAACGATGCGCGGGCCTGATGCCCAAGCGCCTCGTATTGATAAGAGACTTACTCTAGTTTTTCTCGACCAAGAGAAATCAGTCTGAAATTTAGAATCATTGAGAGCGATCAGGCTCAACTTTAAATACTTAACTTCGTTCTCACCCACTCGAAGTTATTGTTAAGAGAACAATAACAATTTATAAATTAATTCAACTGTATATTTTCACATCAATCAAAATTATATCCTTATAATTGAATAAATCGGATTTAGATATATGAAATAATATATATAATCAAACGACCAGTTTATTGCAACCACCAAATGGTGGCTGTTCAACCCATACTTAATTATTATTTATAATTATGTATAAGTTTTCACTACGTCCAATTTAAATCGACCGCTCAACTACGCCAGCGCCAAAACATCAACCAGGACGTAACAGATGTTTTAATTCCCGATTCTATACTACCCGAAAAGAATTAATGACCACCATTGTATATGGTCAGATCTACTTAATATGTACTGAGATATCCGTTCTTTCTTTATTAATCTTTACCTTTATTTTCTTACCTGTATTAAACTGATAAATTGAATGTTCATTTTGCCGATAAAAAAAATATTTATTTTATATATTTTTAAGTATATAATCCAATATATAATGCGATATGTTGGAAAAATATAATGAAAATTATTTTTTTTTTATAGCAGTTACTATACTTTAAAATATATGTCTCGATTATATTTCACTATATTGGAATTTATAACCGGCAAATTATATTTTGAAAATATACAATGCTCTATAATAAAATATATATTTTCTTTTATAGTTTATGTTCTAAGAAAAAATATACTTTCAAGTTATGTGAACATCATATTCAAACATACATAAATTTTCGCCGTTTAATATAATTATATAATTTCGCATATGAAATAAAAATATACATTTTTTTCATGCGGGAAAATAGACTTTTATTACAACGATGTATGCAATGCGAAAAAAAAAATGAATATAGAAATGGAAGAGATATAAAAGTTTATAATTCTTTACATTAGATTAGATTGAGGAGCATTCTGAAAAAGTTTTTTTTCAAGACGATTGTAGAGAGCGGTTGGTTTTAAAAAAAGTCGAGTAAAAAGCTTTCTATATAATTTTTTTATTGCCGGCCTCGATTTCTAATCTTAAATCATTCCTTATACTGAAAGATTCCTTCTATACGAAATCGATGGAATTTCCTCATACTTATTGTCCGTATGATGAATAGAAAGAGAGAGAAGAACGATAAAAAAGAGTAAGAAGAAAAAGGAAAGGGATCAACTGGACAACCAAACATTATTCTAATGGATGTACTATACGGTCGTATTATCGTTGGCTATGTAACTTTATCATTAAATTACGTTGATAACAAAGCAATTCGTATTAAAGTTATAAATTTCGATTTTCAATGCTTTTTATTTATATTTATAATATAAATTATTCCAAATATATGTTGTGGCTGTTGACATTGATAAAGAGATGATTTCAAGTTTTTTTTTTTATCATTCAGTACGTAAGCTTACATATATACGAGGGTGGCGCAAAAAAACCGACTATTTTTTTTTTTGATGTCGCATGAAACTTTGTTGGCTTACGATGTTTTAAGAAGCTTTTCCAAAAATTAGCTCAATAAAATATTTTTAAGAGGTAGCTCACGAATTTTGATAATATCAAAAATGATTGAAATTCGGATTTTTTATTTCTAAATTTTTTCTTATTCGTGGCAGCAATAGTTTATCGTTGTAAAATCATGTCCCTGCTGAAAATTTAAGCCCAAAATTTAAATATTTAAACGGCGATCAAGAATTTTGAATATTAACTGATAATATGTGACTGATACTTTGAATTAGTTTTTGTATTTTTTTATAACTCAATTGTTGTCATTTCACCAAAATATAACCTTTGCATAACCAAAAATATACAGGACAGTCTTAAACAATGAAATTTGGTAAGTTTTGAATAAGCGAAAAAACCTAAAAATTGAATCCAAAAATAAAAAAAAAATCAGTCTGTCAGTTGACCCTGCCAGCCAGCCCCAAAACTTCCCGCCTATTTCGAGCTCCTTGAGCAACAGATTTGAGTAACAGACCCCCCCACAAGAGATTCGGTACCTATTCCATTGTTTTAAAATACTAGGCTCTTACTTTTATCTGAACTACGTGATTACTGGGTACTTTTAAACCCGTTTAGGAAGTTGGTCGACTTGCAGAAAATATAATTGCCCAATACATCGGACTTTGTGTTTCTTACGCCGCGTACAAGGATTTCGAGAATCATAACGGTCTAAAAATAAATTTGCCCGAAATGTCCTGCACTCCTGAACAACTATTCTGTATTTCATACATGGAATCTCTTTGTTTCGCGAATGATGATAAAGACCAGCCTTGGACTGTTGATATCTATACATTACTTGAGAATTTAATGATGAAAATTCTTTTAAATATACCAGAAATTTCAGCTGATTTTCAGTGCCCCGTCGGGTCCAACATTAATTCTGAACATAAATGTACCTGATGGTAAATTACATGATCTAAAAACAAGATGCACAGAAAGAAAATTCTACCAAAATTTACGATGTTAACATCGTAATCCTGGACTCGACTTTTATTTGCGTTAATTTTAAAATATCTTATTTCAAAATTTACTATGTGGGTTATATTTTTTGCTATTTAACATCGTAATTTTAACAAAGACTTATAGGATTAAAAATTACTTCAAAAATTACAATTTAACATCGTAAAAAAAAAATAAATAAAAATTACGCTTTAACAACTATATTTATTCGTATATTTAATATTTCTATTTACTTTTCGATAAAATAAATATTATAGTGCTGCCTCTGTTATAATACGATGGAAGCTACAAAAAGTACGATGTTACATCGTAATTTTTAAATAGTAGCTGCATCCTCCGCAAGAGGCGCTTTCTCGACTAATGACTGTTTATTAAAATCGTTTACATCGATCTTAAGAACTTCGCAAAGTGAAAGCTCTTCCGTGGCCGAGTAGTCCAAGGGGTCGGACACTTCGCACTCGAAAGGACTCCCCTAGCGGTTTTGGTGCCACCGTGGGAACTCGGAAAAAACTCGACAGAAACTCGGTGTTTCGAAGGAGTTTCGACAGTGTTTTCGCGGTAGAAACGTGGCGTTTCGTGTGCAATTACGATACGGAGTTTTTATGGAGTTTTGTCCGTGTTTTGGAAGAGTTTTGCCAGTTTTCTCTTGGAGTTTTGTTGGTGTTTTCTTGGAGTTTCGTCAGTGTTATCGCGAAGTTTTCTTAGTGTTTTATCGGAGTTCTTTGGGTGTTTCCTTGCAGTTTAGTCGGAGTTTCTACAGATTCTAGCGCTTTTAGCGCCACTGTAAAAATTCGGAAAAAACTCGAGCGAAACTGGCTGTGACGTGGAAGTTTCGACGGTGTTTTCATGGCATTAACGCGGTATATTTGTATACAGTTACGACACGGAGTTTTTGCGAAGTTTAGTTGGTGTTTTTACTGACTTTCGTTGGTTTTCTCTCAGAGTTTTATAGGTGTTCTCTTGGAGTTCCGTCGGTATTATCACGCAGTTTTCTGGGTGTTTTGTGGGAGTTTTTAATGTGTTTCTTTGCAGTTTAGTCAGAGTTTTTAGGGATTCTCGCGCTTTTAGGGCCACCGTAAGAATTCGGAAAAAACTCGATTAAAACTAGGTACACCAAGGGAGTTTTGACGGCATTTTCATGGTAGACACGCAGTATTTTTGTGTTCAGTTACGACACAGAGTTTCATCGGTGTTTTTGCGGAGTAGAGTTTGGGCTTGCTCGGAATTTCTATGGTAGTTTCTCGTGGTTTTTGCGGAGTATATTGAGGGTTTTTTCGTCATTTTGGTAGTGGTAACTTAGAGTTTGTGAGGCATACTCATGGCATTTTGAAATAAAAAACTTGAACATTTACACTATCGGTGGTGTGAACGTTCTAATTCACTCAGCCTAAAAGTTAACACTGTGCGTTGTGTGACTTTGACACCGGCAGTGTTGAAAATTTTAACACCAAATCATTCACACCACACCGTGGACTTCAAATTTTTTACATTGTTTAGATGTCATTAACAATTTAAAGTTTTAGGTTATACGTTAGAATATTAAAATGATAATTATGATTATAAAATCAAACTAATATGTAGATGAATTTACTAAATTAACATAAATATATAGTAGAGATTAATATAAATAAATTAAATAAATCAATTTCATTTAATTAAAAAAATTCATACAAATTTATTTAAGAAATAATATTTAATAAATTAATATAATCAAATTACAAGTTTAAATTCAATTAATTACTTTTATTATAAAATTAACAATTGTTAAAAATTTATTTTTAATAAAAGTAATGAAATACTTTAAACCATTTGAATAGTTTAAAATTTTAATGACAGTTACTATTCACTTATAGCTACAATTTAATATTATCACTTATTAATTATCATCATTAATTAATTCACATTATAAAATAAACAATTTATAATAAATATTTGTTCTGATCGCCCACAATTGAATTTCCACGATAGTATCAAGTCTTTTATACCTTTGGAAATACTAATTTTCACAGAATTGTTATTTATCGTATTACTTGTTAATCACGATAATAAACTATTTATTACACTAATTTAGCATAGTAATAAATTATATATAAACGAATTCGTATAAAATGATTTGTATTATATAGTTATTATTGTGTTTAATTACACAACACTTTACTTGGCAAATTTTTATCATGAATTTGAGGTTATTTAGTACATTATGTAAATGTACCTTGACAACGACAGTACATAGGTGTAAGCAATGTTTTATAGTCATACCGATGGAAGCTTAGGATTTTTTTCCCACCACGGTTTCTTCTCCCACTCTCCGAATATTGGCTTTAGTGGCTTTGCACATGCGCACATTTAAATGGCGCATGCGCACAATCTAGTATCATGGTGGTAGGGGAAAGAACTGGTGGGAAAAAAATCCCAAGCTTTCATCGGGACGACTATATCAGGGTATCACTTCTAAGTCATCGATTATTCTTTAATCAAATAAATTATTTAATATAAGCCAATATGATGAAAATTTAATTAAAAAATAGATTTACTCATAATTACAGAGATATGCATTCTATAATTAATACTTTATTCTTATGTTAAATAAATTTTTCAATTAAAAAACAAAATATCATTTACTTTGAAATATTGTTTTTCATAATCAAATTCTACTATACACTACATGATACACTTAATACCGTTGGATAGCCGCGAATCTATCAAAAAAATTCCAAGAATATATCGATAGTACACTCTCAAAACTTCGCAAAAACTCCATCAAAATTCCGTGTCAAAGCCGTTAAAACTCCGACGATACACCGACGAAACTCCGTGAAAACCCTTACAAAACACCGGAGAAACACCAACAAAACTCCAAGTGTCAAAGCCGCTAAAACTCCGATGACACACCGACGAAACTCCGTAAAAATCTTAACAAAACTCCAGAGAAACACCGACAAAACTTCACGAAAACATCGGCAAAACACCGACGAAAGTCCAAAAAAATACAGTGGAAACTCCGGGCGAACACCAACCAAACTCGAAGAAAACACGAGAGAAACCTTGTCTCGTAACTGCACAAGAAACGCCGCCCTTATACCATCAAAACACCGTCGTAACTCCGTCGATACACTGTGGAAACACTGTAAGGGAGTTAACACCGTCGAAACGCCGTGTTTGCACCACGTTTCTACGGTGTCGTCAAAACCGCTAGGGTCGGGTTCGAATCCAACTACCAAACGATTATTATTTTATTCTTTTATTTAAAATTTCTCTTCAAAGTTTACGATGTTCACATCGTAATTTATATTGAAGAGCTTAAGACTTGGTATTATTTGTTTAAAGTATTATTTCTTAAATGAAATTTCCAACGCTACATCGTTAAAATTACGATGTTAAAAGTCTAGTCCACCACTGCAATAATCAATAGGACAAATTACGATGTTAGCATTGTAAATTTAACTAGAATTTTTTTTTCGTGTACAAATTGTTTTTCATTGTATTTATAATACAGCCCGATTATATATTAGATAAATCTAAAAATCTAGTGAGATCAAAGTCTCAATATCATTTATTGCTTATCTTTCTCAGGGTTAGGTCAATGTTGATTAAAAATAGTCTGTTGACTATCAAATACATATTAGATCAGTAAACAACCGAGTGAGTATAAATATCAAAATAACTTACCATTTTTAATCAGTAGGTCATCCGACGTTAGCTTGAAATATCTCAAGTAATAATTAAATCGAATCGATTCATAAGAAATTAAACTAAAAATGTCGAAATTAGTTGTGTTTTATTTCATTATCGGACTAGTAATAGGAACTCAAGCATGCCAACCTCACGATGCATGGGTAAGTTTATATAAAAACAATAATAATGATGGCAATTATTATTTATTGTTGATTTGGTTATTGGATTCGATGATTTCAGTGTCACCCGATTGCTGGCTACAAATGTTGTGACCATGATTACGCCTGTTCGAGAGGCTGGTTCTTCGAAGGACTCTGTCGATGGGGTCCTGGAAGACCTTACGATCGTTCAATAACGAAATAATATAGAATATGTACGGTGATCAATAAAATAAACTAATTTTGTAAAAACTGTGTATTTTCATATTATAAAAATAAAAAAATTATTAAAAATTTTGTTACAAATATTCTACAGTTATATTTTGTTCTAAATATTTTCTTTGTTAGTAAGTTATTTTTCGTTTTTTTTTTCAGCCAGGGTGATAAATTTTAGTGGATAATTTTAAAATGTGCAACCATCAAAAAGACCCGTATGAAAAAACAATATATGGTTAAAATATATAAAATCATATATGTTTGTAACTAAAAATATATGATATATTATATTGTGTATTATAAACAAATCATGTAGAGATTTTCGCCGATTTAGTATAAAATTATTTACAGTAGTAAATATATGTATTCCATATATGTAACTTATATATTTTTTATATTAAGCCATACATACATTTACATTTACCTTATAATATATTGTATTGATATATTGCACACCTCGAGCGCGAAGCGGAGAGGTAGTGCTCTACTGTCGTCAAATGACAAAGCAGGGTTGTCGTCAACTTAAATCACCTCCACTATTTTATGTAGCACTTAAACAAGAAATAGAAATGCACCAATGTCAAAAAGACATTCCAATAAATAATTCCAATATGATTTGAAGTCATATTTGTTGAGTATATTATTAAAAAATGTTGGTCGAAAAAAATTTTTGTTGGACGTCAATTGGTCTGTTTATTGGAATGTCCGGATGTAAACACGATATCTCGAGAACCATCCATTGAATCAACTTGTTTATTTTTTTATTTTTTTTGGAATTTTATTCAGATGAACCCTTTCGTTATTCACTATCGTAGCTTTTATAGTTTTTTTTAACTTCCCGCTTAGAAAATCGATGATTTTCGAAAATTTCGGGAAGTTATTGTTTTCACCCCGATTTTCGAAAATCGAGTTTTCATCAGATGTCGACGTTTTGAGGTCCTAGGAAGCTATTCTGACTATTTTTAGAATGATGTCCGAGTGTCTGTATGTATGTGTGTGTGTGTGTGTGTGTGTGTGTGTGTGTGTGTGTGTGTGTGTATGTATGTATGTATGTATGTATGTAAACTCTTTATAACTTTTTAACTAATAAACCGATTTGGATGGTTAAGGCGGCAATCGAAAGAGCTTTTTGGCCATCAACTTTTCTGAAAATTTCAGATCATTTGACCAAGTAGACTCGAAGATTTTTTTTTTTTAGTTTTTTATTGATTTCTCAGAAACGACATATACGATCGACTTCAAAATCTAATCAGCTCTAGAACTTAATAAAACGCGTCGATTGCCACCTCAATCATCAAAATCGCATAATTCGTTCGAGAGTTATCGTTGGAGAAAGAAATAGGAAAAAACAGTTTTTTGCGAATATCTTTGAAACGACTCAACCAAAAAATCTAAAAATCGAATGAGCTTTAGAATCTATTAAAACGCGTCGATTGCCACCTCAAACTTAAAAATCGGATGATTCGTTTGAGAGTTATTGCGGGAGAAAGAAATGCTAAAAACTGTTTTTTTCGAAAATAATGGCATGCAAAAGTATTTTCGAGCTCGAAGAGCTCGAAAATGTATTTACAACGATGTTTTCGAGCTCCTTGAGCTCGAAAACAGCGGGAAGTTTTGGGGCTGGCCCGCAGGGTCAACCGATGCCCAGATTTTTATAATTAATTTAAACTGATGACCGATGCCGTATTTATATACACAATCCCGTACGTATTGCACACCTCGAGCGCGAAGCGGAGAGGTAGTGCTCTACTGTCGTCAAATGACAAAGCAGGGTTGTCGTCAACTTAAATCACCTCCACTATTTTTTTTCTGCTCGTTGCTCCCTCTGATGACGATTTCGCAAACTTGGTTTCCTTGTCTCAATTATACGCCTCAAACGCGAAGCGGAATGAAATGGAATGGGAACATTCCGGCCAACTAAGTCCCTAGTAAATTACCCAGATAGATAGCCAGGATTTCTGAGCAAGCTTTTCCTAAATTTTGCCGTCTAACACCGGTAGTATATCTAGTAGTATAGTATAGTATAGTATAGTATAGTATAGTATAGTATAGTAGTAGAAGTAAAAGTAAAATAGTATTAATTATAATAGTAATAATAATAATAATAATAATAATAATAATAATAATAATAATAATAATATTAGTAGTAAAAATTTTTGGCCAATTGAATTTTTTTTTTTTTTTAAATCATTTTTTTTTATTATATTTTTTTCAATTTGTTTTTGCGGGATATTTAATTTTATTATTTCATTATTATTAGTATTTTTTTAATTTTTTTAACTTATTACCATTTTTGGACTTTATATTTAATATCAAAATTTTTTAAAAAATAAAAAGATGAAGATATTAGAAAAACTAATGAAAATTTTCAAAATTGAAAAAATACCATCGTCAGATTTTTGAAAAATGAAAAAATGGTGATTTTTTTTTTTTTTTTTTTTAATGAATTTTCGCGAAGTTATGAGTGCCAAAAAAAACTGATATTATAATTAAAAAAATAACTGAAACCATCATTTTTAATAAAAAAATATGTTCAATTATCAAATTTGATAAATATTTGATAATGGGTTACTTTGTAAGAGCTTCCCAAAATTTTCCTTTTAAATTCAAAATATTTTGGCGCGTAAAAAGAATATTTTTACCATTACCATTTGTAAATAATTTCCCGGAGAATAAATCCCCTCTGAGCAAATTTCTGAAAAATGCTTCGATGCGGAGATATCTTTAGCTAAATTTTTTGTTTAAGCGCTGAGAGCTAACTTCAGGATCATAAATTTTTTGCATTAAGTCATGAAGATCTGTTGATATTGAACAGTCAACGAATGTTTCGTGTTAACGTAAAATAAATTAATTTAAAAAAAATAGAATATGAGCGTTCGAGGTGTGCACTTTTGGATTTTCCAAAATTTTTTCCTTTTATATTCAAAAAATATATAATTTTTATAGATTTTGAAGTCGATCGTAAAAGTCGTTTCTGAGAAATCAATAAAAAACTAGAAAAAAAAATTTTTTTTTTTCGTAATTGGCCAATATCTTCGAGTCTACTGTATCAAGTGATCTCAAAGTCTCAGGAAAGTTGATGGCCAACAAGCTCTTTCGATTGCCACCTCAACCATCCAAATCGATTCATTAGTTGAAAAGTTACAAAGAGTTTACATACACCTGGGTCGAAAAATTAGATCTGTTTGCAAATAAATGATAAATTCAAATATTTTTTCTTTAATTCAAATTTATAAATCGTATTTATTTTATATAGGAATTTAATCTGTTTTTGCCCGTACTATTCCTTATCCAGGCCAATATCAGACTTTTTTTTTATGATATTTAGTCTGTTTTAAATCGGTAGACTAAAAACAGACTTTTTTGTTATAATTATTGGTCTGTGTTCAATTGTTTTTAAGGACAAAAACAGACTTTATTTACTATAATTGAAGTGAAACTTCTTTACGGAGGCTAAAATTGAACGAATTGAGGCGGAAAAGGGGAGGTAGCGCCAGAGGAGAAACATTGAGTGAAAGTTTAAAATAGGCGAGAAGGGGAATTGCTTGTATAGCAAGCCTTATATATTTTGAAGAGTGGGGGGAGGTGAGAAGAGTCGAGTAGAATGGACGAGTGTAGTGCGCATATGTCGTAATTTAACCACGTTATTCATATATAAATATATAGATATAATATTGGCCATTAGATCTTGACGGGCAGTATAGCATCGGGAAAAAAGAAATCTCTGAAAATCAAAATATGTATAACTAGTTTTCTACTAAATGTAAACATATATGCAAATTAATTGAATGTAAAATTATAAATATGTATTGTAAAATAAGTCACTAAAAAAAATATGGTCAGTATTTAAAAGTTTGTAAAGAATTTTTGTGTGTCCTTAAAAATATCTATAATCAAAAAGAACTAAATTAAAAAGTTAATAAACAGTAATTTCTATAAATAAAGATTCACCTCCATATAAATTACTGTATAAAATTTAATTGCAATAAAAAAAAATAAAAAATAACTGTAATTATAAAGGTATAAAATCATTTAAAAATATTTAAAATATTTTCTCTAAATGAATAAATAAATCAACGAAAGTATGTAATTTTAAAGAAAACAAAAAAAAATTACCATAAAAAATACAAATTCTAAAAACAAACATTCGCATAACTATACATGTATATAAGAAAATTAAGTAAAAATGAACATCTCGATAAATAAAATATCTATTAAAAATTAATTGTTTTTGAAAATCTATATAAAATATAATATCAAATCAAATTTTATTATAGATATTATCATATTTTATAGAGATGTTCAAAAACAGTTAATTTTTTATATATATTTTATTTATAGAGATGTTCATTTTGCATAATTTTTTTATTTACATGTTTAGTTATGCAAATGTTTGTTTTTCGAATTTTTTTTTTCATAGTAATTTTTTTTTGTTCTCTTTAAAATTACATACTTTCATTGATTCATTTATTCAACTAAAGAAAATATTTTAAATATATATAAATGATTTTATACTTTTATAATTACAGTTTTTTAAAATTATTTATGTTTCTATTCATTGAAATTAAATTTTATACAGTAATTTATATGGAGGTATATCTTTATTTAATGTAGTTACTTTTTATCAAGTTTTTAATTTAGTTCTTTTTAATTATAAATATTTTCAAATGTACACAAAAATTATTTACAAATTTTTAAATAGTGACCATGTTTTTTTTTAGTGGTTTACAAATCTAGAGATTTTTTTTATTGGGGCTTTTTTTATTCCGTCATTTTACAATTGATATTTATAATTTTACATTTAATTAACATAAATATATTTTGAAATATTGAATTTTCTTATTACAATCTATTGTTTTTTAAATTTTTACATTTAGTAGAAAACTAGTTATACATTAGTTTGATTTTCAGAGATTTTTTTTCCCGATACTATACTATTTGACAAGATCTAATGGCCAATATCATATATATATATTATATTTATATTTATATTAGTTTATTTATTTATTTAGACCGACTTAATTATTAAAAAAGTTTCACTTCTATTGTGACCTTATGTATGTGAGGCTCACTCGTTTTTTTTTTTAATCTGTTTTTAATCGCTTTTAGATCTAAAACAGGACTTTTTAAAAATATAAGTAATAATAATAATCTAGATTTATAAATTTATTTTAATTTTCTTAATATTTAAAACGCTAATGCACTTCCGTAATAAGATGTCACGAGAACTCTGATGTTTTCTAATGCCAAAATATTTTCGATTTTATCCAGTAAATAAGAAAAATTTTTTTGACATTTTAAGAGTTATTTTATGACTTTTATTCAATGCTATAAATATTCAATAAAGACAACTAAAAATTAAGCTGTCAAACTTTCATTAACTGCCGACATTTTTAAACGAAAGATACTAAATAAATAGTAAACGAAACATAATCAATTCTGTACCTTAATTTTTTTTTATAAATATTGCCCATAAATAAAAATTTTATAAGTCCATGATTTAATCTGCTTTTGTCCTTGCTAATTTTCAGAACTAAAATTTTTTAAAGTTAAAGAATTAATCTAGTTTTGTCTGCCCGTAACGCAATTGTTTTTTAAAACAACAGGTCGAAACAGCTTAAAATTTTTGTAAAAGATCAAAAACAGATCAAATAGTCCAATTAGCCTAAAATCAGATTAAATATTTCGGTTCGGGTAGATCAAAAACAGATTAAAATTTTGATAGAAGTTCAATAACAGACCAAGTAGTCCAAATACAGTCCAGTTAGACCAAAATCAGATCAAATTTTTCGACCCGGGCATACACACACATACACACACTAGACTGTTACAAATTAGGGGTCTATTTTTATTTTTTTGATGAACATTGAAAAATCGAAAGGGTATCTTAAAATATGGCGACAGTTAAAATTTGAGCTCTTAATATTGATATTCAGAGGTGGCTATTGATAATTTTCGATTTTTCATTTAGTATCATGGTAAAAAATACATAACTTCTGAAAAAATAAAGATACAAAAAACCTCTCTTCAAACATTTTGTAGCAAATTTACTGATCTACACAAAAGGTCTTTTATGATTTTTGCATAAACTCAACCATTCACAAGATATCCGACGTCAAAGATCAATAAAATTCAAAGAACTTGTTTTTGCTCGTTCTGAATTTCATACCATATCAACTAGTGAGAATTGAGAAATTTTCGATATAGTTTTTTTCATGGAAAATTGAATGCTCTGCAAAAAAAGTCTCTTACCATTTTTTGATAAATCCATCTGTTCGAAAGTTATTAGAGCTCGAAGTAAAGTTGCACGGAAAGAAATTTCCTTTAAAAATTACCGTTAAATTCACTGTAATCGTGGGACATAATGCAGTGCTTTTATTTATTACCATTTTCGAAATAAAAATTAGGAAAAAATTCATTTAGTTTGTGGTAAACTTCATAAAATTTACCGAAAACCGAATAAAATTTACAGTAGACTACGGTAAAATTTGTTGAAAAAAGGTTATAAATTATCTGACTTACCGACAAATGATTAGGTCGTGCCATTCGTCCCACGATTACAGTGAATTTAACGGTAATTTTTAAAGTAAATTTCTTTCCGTGTGGAGATCTTTTTACTTTTCCGGTGAAACTATTGGACTAATCATAAAATGTCTTAAAATCTTTTTTTTAGGCAATTTTATTTCTTACAAATTACCTGTAAAAAATTTTTTTTAAATTCTGCGTTCTCTTCTAGTTATTTCCATTTTAATGCCAAGCTCCTAAAAAAAGAATTCTGATCGATTTTAAGAGCTTGACATTAAAATGGAAATAACTAGAAGAGAATGCCGAATTCAAAAAAAATTTATCAGAGATAATTTGTAGGAAATAAAATTGCCTACAAAAAAGATTCAATAACATTTTATAATTAGTCCAATAGTTTCACCGGAAGAGTAAAAAGATCTCGAAATTTACTCTAACTTGACTTCAACTCCAATAACTTTTGAACAGATGAATTTATAAAAAAAAACGATAAGAGACTTTTTTTGTAGAGCATTCAATTTCCTATAAAAAAACAAATATATCGAAAATTTCTGAATTCTCATTAGTCGATATGGTATAAAATTCAGAACAAGCAAAAACAAGTTCTTTGAAATTTATTAAACTTTGACGTCTGATGAAAACTTGATTTTCAGAAATCGGGGTGAAACCAATGACTTCCCGAATTTTTTAATTTTATTTGTGGCTTACGCAACCCAGAGCACCTATTTTTGGCCGTATTTTCATCCCTCTGGAAAAATTATTAATATTGGTCCTACAGTTCCAGAAGTCGGGACTTTTTTTTAGAAAATTTCCTCTTCTCGTTGAATCTTTTTTTAAATTTAAAAAATCTTTATTAGTTTTTCAGATACTTCCAAAAAACTAAACCCCTTCTTTTTAGTTGATTGTTAATAACTTTTGCAATTTTTGCAAGCGGAACTTCATTTTTTTTTTTCAAAAATCATGTAGATGCCATTCCGAATCGAATGACACCTCAATCATAATTTTCGGAGACTGCTGAAAAAAGTTGACCGAAAAGGCACTCGTTGACTAGACTATTAAACAAATTTTGTATTAAAAAACATTAAAGTATATCAATTCATAAGATAATTCATAAACACGCAGCTTACTACAATTGTAAATGTATATTATTTAAAATAATAATTGTATTTTGTAAAAATTAAAAAAAATTTTGCATTAAATGGTTTGTGTTTCCCTTGATCACGTGTTTATGCGCATGCGTACACTCATTATCGATAATGACGGACCCGTTTGATTTTAGTCACTAAGGCCATCTAACCGTGTAAGAAAATAAAATGTCATTCACTATTTCAGCTGGGTTTTTTGCTGCTATAGGGCTCATTCACGTTGGACGCTTTGAGCGCTTGCAGCACCACATCCGGTAGCACTTTATACGGTGACGTATATCTATTTACATGTACTCACAGCGGGCCTAAAACATGTGAGCGTCTACCGTCAATGCACCCATAGCAGTTTGCAACTTGTTCTTGAAATTTTACTGCTCAAAAAGATTTTTTTTTGATAAATTTTTTGAACTTTGACCTCGAATATCTGCGAAATAATTAAAGTAATCGCTTACACATACTAAATTTTTTTCGTAGATCATTCAATTTTCTACAAAAATGTGTATAAAGATTTGGCTAAAAAATTGATCAATAGTGAGATATGATCTCTTTTATAAGAGACTAAGAAAAAATGTAAAACTATGATGAGCATAAGCTTCCTATCAATATTAAGAGCTCAAATTTGGTTAGGATTTTCTAGAGGTACCTGAAAGTCAACTTTTCAATGTTGGAAGTTAAAAAAAAAATAATCGATTCTTTTGACCCACCTTAGTATATATATTAGGGTGTTTTTTTTTCAACTATTTTTTTTTTGGTCTCATCGTAAAATTTTGTTGCAAGTACCAAAAAAAAGTATTTTCCAATCACTCGATATGTGGAAAATAAATCCTGCTCATCGGAAGGAATCCGATAGATAGTAGTCGTAACGATAACACGGGTGTTCACTGTGCTCTAACTAAAAAGTAAATATAAAATAAATCTTGTCAAGAACAGTGTAATTAAAAAGAAACAAATAAAAACAAAAGTTAGCCTAAATTAAGTAGTGAAGAAATAGCATGCCACCATATGATAATATCTGCGCAGGCGCACACAGTAAGCTTAATGAAACTGACGCGCAACATGACCAAAGTGACAGTGCAAATAAGTCTAATGAAGGACAAGTTGTGATTAATCACAATCACTACGATACTGCGATTCAAAATTCAACACCTTGAACCCAAAAGAGAAGAGGGCGTAAGATGAATGCTAAAAAACTCGCTGAGGCTGGCTTGTAGAATGGGTCATTGACAGACTATCTCCAAAAAAGATCTGCTAATAGCACTAGAGGTAAAAGAGCACTTATTTATGATTTCGAACATGAAGATAAAGTAGAAGAGGACGCAGATGATCCAACTTCAGTAGAAGGCATGGATGCCTCGATAAATTGTGGCACCTCGCATAGCCCAAGCAGCAGCATACGTAATGAACTAAAAAGCAGCAACCCGTTGATCTCACCGCATATCCCTGAATATTCAGAAAATTCGAATTCTGAATCGAACACTACAATAATAAACTCAATGCTCAAACATTTTAGGAGTCGGATACCTGCTCAGGTCATCACACATGTCACGAATCAAATTACAAACTCCAAAGGGAGAATGAAATGCTGCGACACTGGCCGGAAGAGTAAATAGGCTCGTTGAAAGCAGAGATACGCTTATTAAAGGAGCAAGTTGTCTTACTCTCCAATAAAAGTCCACTTAACAATGAACAGGGCCGAAGAGGACCATCAACTATCATCAGGACCGCACCCTTGAAGACACCACAAGGCTCCTTAATAGCCTTAACCATCTAAATCTACAGAGAGTGAAACACAACACAAGAGTCGCTCCCAAGCAGAAGAGAAATGTCGCCAACGACCAGAAGACGTCAACTACCACTCAACGATCACAAACACATGATAATGATGCTAGCCAACGTGCATCTCAAATAGCTAGCTCCCAAAGTCACAACATAAGAAGCGATGAAAGCTGATAACACAGGAAGAACTAGAACAATCTCGAGACCAAAAGTGATGAGAGTTGGCGAATTCAAATTTGAAATAGAAGAAAAAAAGGCGAAACAACATTGTGATTTCTGGTGACACCAGCAGCTGGAACGATCAAAATCAATAGATCCCAAGAAAGTGATAATGGCAGCCAGGCCAGAGTCCGACCACCTACTAATCACGCTCTTATTAACCCTTAAATGTTCAGCCTTGAATCTCCACTCTTAATTTGAGTTATATGTCTTTTTCTTTAAGTGAGAGAGCTATAGTCTTTTTCCTAGAGAGGGAGCTCGAAAAATAGTAGAAAGAGACGCATGAATACACTACCACAACTAAACCGTCTCTCACACAACCGCATAACGGACTATGGTTGGCTCTCTCCCCTAACAGCTCACACCGAGATTCTTTGTGTTTCCAGAACATTAAAGGGTTAAGCAAACCGGACAGTAATACATCAACTCAGGAAACTCAACAAGTAAGCCCAAATATTGAACAAGACACACAGCCCCAAAGAAAACAGCGTCTTATCTGGAAATCTAAAATGTCGAACAGTATCAAAAACTACTAGACGAAGCACGGGCTAAGCTTGAGTGTTCTTCTGAAGAGGCTACATGGGAAGACCTAAAAAAACTAATCTGGAACACAGCATCAAACTGTGGCATGACCTCAAAGGTCAAGAAGAATGATCAGCCTACTCAACCTTGATATAACAAAAACTGCAGAATAGCTAAAAAAAATTCGTAGACTAGTCTAAAAGCATATCTTTAGAAAAAAAATGAGGAAGGCAAGAAACAGCTGAGAATCGTGCGCAAGATTCTGTGAGGTTCTCAGAGAGGAAGAAAATAAGTGGAGGGACAAGCTGTCGAAAGAATTAACACAGTGTAAGAACATGTCGCAATGGTGAAAAAATATTAATTATTACAGAGGTAACAGGAAAAGCGCTCCCAGTGACACTATCAGTGATGAGAGAATGATCGAACACTACAAGAAGATCCTATGTGGATCCAACCACGATGACCCAGAAGACAAAGAAAGAACACCTGAATAAGAAGCAGAGCATCGGAATACAGTATATTATGAAGAGCTGAATGAAGAGCTTACGATGAAAGAGTGTAACGGGGCAAAATTAATAAATTCAATTTATTTGCATTTAAATTTTTATTGAATTTTCCGCGGTTGGTTAATTATCAAAAATCGATTAACCCCGTAATCTAGATCATCGACTGGCCCCCGGAAACGCCAATTTTGGAGGCTCGTCCTCCCACCCTAACTAGAAATTATTGAGAGTGGGAAAAACTCACGAAAATTGCCGAGGGGTCGCGGACGAAGATATATTAGTGAGTGCTCGGGGTGATTCAACACACAGCCGAACGGACCGGCGATCCAGCTAGAAGGAAGACAAGTGCTGAAAACGGTAAACATCCAAGCTCTGGAGAGGTTAGAGTGGAACCTTCCAGCAGCTATTGACTTGAGCAAATAAAATTAATCTTGTATCCGGCGGGTAGCCGATACATTCAATTGCATATATTTATTTGTACTGAATTGTCCACAGATTAATTGGAATAAAGGAAACTTTTGGAGAAGTGAGGCGAGACTTAAGAACGGGTGAACCGGAGATCGGCGGAAAGAAAAAGTCGGAGAAAGAGAGACGCCACAACATCTTGGGGAACGAGACTTAGTGGAGGTAAATAAAATTGCCGGCCGTAGCCACAAATTTGTAATAATCAATATTAGTAACTCGTAATTAAATCTAATATTAATCGCCATTTCCGGTTTAAATTTTATAAAAATTTCTCGACCGAGACGCCAAAAATTTCTAATAATTAATTTACGTGGTCCGTCGGATAAAATTCTCGGCAAAGAGGCCAGAATTTTGAATTTTCATAAACTAAGATTGAAGAAAAATTTCTCGGCGTGGAGCCAGAAATTAGAATTGTATTAAATTAAATTTATATTATGAATTAATCCATATTAATCAATAAGAAAATTTATTAATAATTAATAAGACTGAAAATTTTACTCTGTGATCAAGTGCTGTGAAAAGTAATAAGAATTTTTATAATTAATTATTTAATTTTGAGTAAATTATGATGTCAGTAGATTAATAAAGTCGTTAAAGAAAAATTAAGAATTTTAACGCGAAGAAAGGAGAACACGAAATAGAGAGAGATAGACTGAAACGCGCGAAGTAGAGAGAGATAGCGTTGGTCGTTGGTGTAGGTAAATTCAATCACTTGATAAAAATTTTTATACTGGGAAAATTTTGTAAAGTAAAGTCGGGTCTTGTCTAATTGTAATTCGAAAGAAATTGAAAAAGAAAATTTGTGAATCGTAAAAGTTACAATTTTGGAAATTGAAAAATTAAAATTTTTAAATAAAAGTATGTGTGTGTGAGTTAAGTCCAGTGGACTGAAGATGAAAAATTAGCGTGTGTGTGTGTGAAAGAAAATAAATAATTCCAGGGGAATTTTTAATTTAATTAATTAATTAAAGTTCAGGGGACACATTTATTTATGATCCAGGGGATTAGGCCAGTGGCCAGTTTTTATTAATTATTCCAGAGGAATTCTTTGTTAATAAATAAATTAACATAGTCCAGGGGACTTAAGATTGTAAGAGATAAAATTTAAGAATAAGAAATTACACTATAAATTAAGTATAAGTAAGATAAAGCCCAGGGGGCAGTATTGTTAAATGATAAATAAAAATTAATAATAATACTAATTGAAATATTGTGTTGATAATTTAGCTTCTCAATTCCTCAGTCACATAATCTTTCAACGACCCTGAATTTTTACAACATCTCCGGTTCTGGACGACCGAGGTCTAGCTTCCAGTGGCGCCCTTATTAAGATCAATTAATTAAGGAGGTTCATCGGTAGCAGTAGTTCGCAACTTTTAGAAAGATTTCTCCCGTGTAAAACATTCTAATTACAATAAGAAGTGGTTGAGATACAGTACACTTTTGCGCATCCTCTTATATGCGCAGAAGTATAAAAATGATCCCATTGCGTCTTTTCTCAGACTTGGCTACGTTGCATTCTAACTTAGAATATTTTTCCCCTTGAGCATGTGTTGTAGAAAGTGTTTTGAACAATTTCAAGATTATACATAGTTGGAGACAACAAATAATAAATAATAAATAATAATGACTTCGCGACTAAATTTAAAAAATTTTAAATTTAAAAAATAATTTGTAATTATTTAAATCTGTTGGGCTTCTACTGTATTTTGAACTTCCCGCGCACTGCAACGTTGCCAAGTCACTATCTCTCACTCGTCAGGTTATGGGAGAAAGCTTGAAAATCATTAAAAGTAACAAACTTTAAAAATTGATTACAAAAAAATGAATACCGCTCGCTTATGTTTTTATTGAAAAAAATTACTTGTTATAAATTGAATGAATAATTTTCAGCTTTTAAAAAAATGTTGTAAGAAAAGTATGATTGTTATTTAATAAAATGCTCACTCTAACTACGGTCAACATAGGAAATGCATGTTAAATGTACAATTTTTAATTGTTAATATTTCGAAATTTAGTACCGCAAGGACTATTTTAAAAAATTCCTACGTATACAGGACACTTCAAAGTATTTGTGTTTAAAAATTGAAAGATATGGTAAGAAAAGTGATTATCCGATGAACCTCCTTAAGGGGCCAAATTTAGCAAGGTTGAAAAACACCCTGTCACAAGAGCTGAAGGACACCTTAACGAAGCTAAAAAATGGAAAAACAGCCGGAGAAGATGGCATCACCATCGAGTTCATCAAAGCAATTCCTACCACGAGACTTGTAGAGCTGCTAAACATGATAAATACCATCTGGACATGTGAAATGCCAACAGGTTGGAATAAAGCAATAATCTACTCAATATTTAAGGCAGGAGATCCCAGTGACTCGCTAAATTATAGAGGAATCCCTCTACTCAACGCAGGATATAAAATCCTAACCAACCTAAAGGCATCTAAACTGAACAAATGGCTAGAAAACTCTAACTTCCTCAAAGAAAGTCAGACAGGTTCAGAATGAAGCGGGGAAGCAGGGATCACATATTTGTACTCAATGAGTTAATGAACAGCAAACTGAAGCAGCCTGAAGGTAAGCTTTTTATCAACTTCGTCGATTATAAGAATGCCTTTGACAAAGTACCAAGAGATAAACTCCTCAGGAAAGTTGAAGCTGCCGGCATTAAGGTAACAATGCTTTGCATGATCTAAGCCATTTGTTCATAAACAACTAATCAAATTGGCAGCAGAAGCTTTAAGTTAATTGCTGAAGCCCGCCAAGGTTGTGCACTGAGCTCGATCCTCTTCAACATATACGTCGATGATGTAGATGACGTATGGGCAACTAAAAGCATTGGTAGAACTGTGTTTGGAGGCAGGAAATTCTACGTTGAAAAGTACACAGACGAGATAGGCCTACCAGCTGATACCGCGAAGGGACTAAAAAATATGCTGAAAGGCCTCGAAGGTTACGCTGATGAAAATGGATGAAGAGCTAACGCCAAGGAAACCAAGATCATAATTGTTAAGGCTACACGAAGAAATCTCGAAAACCAAAACTGGTATTTAAAAGGTGAAAACTTAGAAGTAGTGAGTGAATTCAAATATCTTAGTTACTGGTTCACCGCTGGAAGCACCTTCAAAAAGAATACCAGCTTGCTAGTGAGCAAAACTCAGCAAGCTTTAAACTCTACCTATGTTGCGTAGAGGAGATGTAAGACAAGATTATTTAAGACTTCCAACTAGCCATCTTGCTTTTTACGATAAATCATTTATCGTATCAGCAATACGCATTTGGAATACATTACCACCAAATCTTACAAATCTTGAAACGTTTCATGAGTTTCGTAACGCTACATTTAACTATTTTCGCAGTCAAGAATCGATTAATTAAATAAAAAAAAAAAAAAAAGTTATTTCTGACCTGGAATCGATAAAACTAGTTTGATCTACCGTAAATTTATATTTTATATTTGTATTAATATTAATATTATGTAATAAACCAATGTAAAAATGTATTTTTGTTATGTATGGCCACAAGGGATTGTGATCTCATGGCCAAATAAATAATATATCTATCTATCTATCTATCTACCTGGGGCCTGATTCAGCACGCAGAAAGGTCATCTCTAGAGGAAAGGCTATAACTTTATAACTTTCTAGCCAATACAGGAGCAATCTAGGGTGTTGAGATCTGCAGATAGACCTTTAACGAGGATTTCAACAAACTGTATGGCAGGGCACACAAGTTAGCCCTTGAAGTAGCTAGAAATACTCCAGAATATCTATGGGGATCAGAAGCCGGAGTTCCTCCAAGTCTTTACGTAATAAATGGTAATCACTCTAAATGGGGAAGAACAATAGACCTGATTCTGAGAGAGAATGGCGAAGATGTCTCAAAAATGATTTGGTAAAGAGTGAAACCCGATAGATCAAAGCTAAGCTTGATGCTGATCTATAACGTTACCTACAGAAAAACGGAAGCCTGACAAGGAGTAAGACACTCAGCTCAAAATACTGCCTGCGCTATGAATTTGTTAAAACAACTGATGGTCGTAAGCCATTCTGGAATGCCAGGAACGCAAAGAGCTGGACAAAAGAAATCTGGTCACATCTAAGATGCGGAAATATTGGCAGACATGATGAAATCGGCTACAAAGCCTAGGACTGCAGACTCTGCCCCAATGAACCAGAAATCATCGAATACCTACTTGCTTGTCGAAAAGCCCTATGCTATGCTCACCATGAATCGTAGATAAAAATCAAGCTCTCACTGATGGTAAATATGATGCTGACCTTCAATTTCTGATCAAAGAACTGCTGAGAAGACCACCGAATATTGAGATCTGTCTTTTTTTCAAAGTTATCGAAAACAAAATGAAATCACCGGACTGCGAAGTTGAGAATGACAATAGATGCATAGGATGCAGATAAAGTGTGCAATTGAACCAGAGTTTGAAAAATTTAAAATTTCAAAAATTATTAGTCACTACTCCTATTATTACGATTATTATTTAATTACTTTAATAAAATTCGTCAAAAACATGTAAAATTAATTTTCTATAAAAATTGATTTCACTGAGAAAATATTAATAAACGGGAAAATTTGTCGCACTTAAAGCTACGCAGATTTCGCCACTTATGAGACCTGCAATTACTTTAGCTGAAACTTCCAATGCTCATTCTAAATATCTAACTTCCCGCTAAGAAAATTGAGAATTTTCAAAAATCGGGAATTTATTGATTTTACTCGAAGAGCTCAAAAGCATAGAAAAGCTACCTCTTCGAGATCGGAGAGCTCAAAATAACACATAATTGTTTTTTTTGAGCTCGAAAAGCTTAAAAACGTCATAAATACAATTTAAGCGCCTAGCTATGGAATTAGCGGGAAGTTACAGGGATGGCCTTCAGGGTCAACCGTTTTCCTAATTTTTTTTTTTCATGCCAATTATAATTCATTTTCATAAGAAAGCCACGGAAATGTTATAATGATCGCACATTGAAAGTTACAATGAATATTAGCTAGAATTTTGATTTTGATTTTTTCTAAAGACTGGTTTTATAATACTTTATATTTTTTAGTTTTATTGGCTGTCCAGTCTGATACCACAATTTTTTTTCTCTAATTTTTCATAATATTGTTAGCCTGTATATTCCCTCCAGACATAAACAAATTATCCTCAATTCATATTTAAATTTATCATTAAAGATAAATTTGACTGAAAAAATAATTCATACGGCCCAGACCAGGACTCAAACCTGGATCTTTGGGTTACGCGCCTGTTTAAAAAAAAAAAAAAAGAGAGATCAATTACAGTAGAAAATGTATGGTAAATTATCATTAATCGATAATTTATCGATTGTTGTTTTGTTTAGTTTTATTTTGTATTAATTAACAAGTTCGTTATAATTCTTTCATTGTTTTTTATTTTTTTTATGATTGAGTTTTGTTTTACTTTTCTTTTGTTATTAATAAACTAAAATTATTACGAACTAATTTAATTAATGTAATTAATTAAATACAGTAATTAAATGGTAAATATACATTATTCGAATCATTATTTTTTCATATTTGATCTTACATTTATTTAATATACTTATATTTATAGAAGAATTAAATTTACATTTTATTTAATTATGAAATTTCCACACATAATTATTATAATCAAAATTCAGATTATATTATTATATGAGCTAGATCCTCAACCATTAGCAATTAAAAAAAAAT
The DNA here is from genome assembly GCA_030273425.1 of Microplitis manilae. Classification (NCBI taxonomy): domain Eukaryota; kingdom Metazoa; phylum Arthropoda; class Insecta; order Hymenoptera; family Braconidae; genus Microplitis; species Microplitis manilae. The sequence goes on from CP092729.1 coordinate 325,598, forward strand.
CAAGCGAAATCTTCAAAAGTTTTAGTTTACATTGAGCCAGATCCTCAATAGTTCAAAATATTCAACTTATTAAAATAGGATTAGTAAAATCCTAATTATTAATACGTATGAGCTAGATCCTCAATATAGTCTAATTAATTACTAAGAATTCATCACATCATTAATTCTAAATTATAATTAAAACTCCTTTGATAAATAAAATGAACTTATTATTCTTTTATAGCTCAATTTACATTAAACAGCGCCAAAGGCTCTATCTGTTAAGCTATCCGAGACACTGTCCAAAAAACACACTTCACAAAATCAGTTCTTGACAGTTTTTAACATGCCAAAAAAAATATTCTGACAAAAATTTCAGAGTTCCAAAAGCTATAGATTGAAAATATAAATTTTTCAAATACTTAACGCCCCCGCTTAACCTTTTGGGGGTGGATTATCATGAAATTAGTTCTTAGTAAATTAAAACATGCCAAAAGAAATATTTTGGCCAAGTTGTAGAGTTCTCAAAGCTATCGATTGGAAGACAAACATTTGTTAAATATTCAATGCCCCCACTCAACCCTTTTCGAGTGGAATATTATAAAATTAAATCTTAGTAAATTCAAACATGCTGAAAAAATATTCTGCCAACGTTTCAGAGTTCCAAGAGCTATAGATTGGAAAATACAAATTTTTTTTTAATTTTTAGCACCCCCGCACAGCCCTCTGGGAGTGGAATATCATCAAATAAGATTTTAGTAAATTCAAAAAGCCAAAAAAATATTCTGACCAGATTTCAGAGTTCTAAGAGCTATAGATATAGATTCGAAGTTACAAATTTTTTAAAAGATAATATGAAAAAGCGAATGCAATAAAAAGTATACGCGTCAGCGAATGCAACTAAGAATTATAATAAAGCGGAGCGGTTTTAGAGTACGAGGTTGTACTCTTGAATTCAGGAGCGAAAAAGACTCGGAGAAAATGTAGTTGGAGACGACGTGGCCGCTTGGTGGTGACGTGGCAGCTTCGATGTGTAAAGCGAATTTCCTGATTGGTCAGCTGGGAGCGGGGCTCTCATGCCAACTTGACTCGGCCATGAACTAGAATTTGTATGTACCGGGCCCAAATAGCGAGTGACTCGGCACTATACTGACTATCAGTCAGTAGCGAGTTCGGCAACTCACGGCTGTTGCGGAAATGCCCGAAGCTTTTCAAATTGTCTAAGCTCGTGACTGAACAGCATGAGAATAAACACCTGCGAGAAGCGTATATGGTAGTGCCATCTCGTACGGAAAAGCTGAATCCTAATATACGTATTTATACCCATTCAAACATCTTATCATATTGCAGGTAACTGATACATTTGCCGTTTATATGTAAACTAGCGCTATGCATTTGTAAAATATCATTTATTTAATCATTCATTCATGACCCAAAAATAATAGAAAAAATCTGTCTATCGGTTGACCCTGCGGGCCAGCCCTTAAACTTCCCACTGTTTTTAAGCTCACGGAGCTCGAAAACATAACAATGTTTTGTTTTTAGTGCCAAGTGACAACAGTCAATATATTTTCTCGCCTCCGGGCGGAAAGCGTCAACTTTCGTCCCGCTGTGCAAAACGAAGTTGCCGCTTTCCGCCTCCGTCGACGAGAAAAATAGTATACACTCCTCGGGAAGTAAATAAGAAAGCCTCATCCCGTGAAAAATGAATCATACATGGCCATGCATGGCCATATATGGTTCATGTATGGAGCATACATGGCCATGCATGGAGCATACATGGTCATACATGGTCATACATGAATCATGCAAGGCCATGTATGGCCATGCATGGACATGTATGACTATATATGTCAGTGATTAATTGAACATACATGGCCATGTATGGCCGTATATGGTTCATGCATGGAGCATACATGGCCATGCATGGAGCATACATGGTCATACATGAATCATACAAGGCCATGTATGGCCATGCATGGACATGTATGACTATATATGTCAGTGATTAATTGAACATATATGGCCATGCATGGCCGTATATGGTTCATACATGGCCATACATGGGCATACGAACTTTTTGAATACAGTCATGCATGGCCATATATGAATCATACAAAGCCATGTATGGCCATGCATGGTCATACATAGTCATGGATGACTATATATTAGACTGCTTTTTTTAGCGACTATTTTTTTTTTCGCTCCCATCCCGAAATTTTGTTAGAAATACCCTCCAAAAAATTCCCTGAGAGTTTAAGCCCTTGATATTAATATAAAGTACTTTCCCAGAGCAGGCGAAGATTTCCCATTCAAAATACACGTAAACTTGGGTTTTTATGTTTTAAACTTCTGTAACTCCGTGGCATTTTATGACATCATCTCACCCAAAGTCGGGATTTTCTCAGAATTGAATGCTCTTCAAAAGTACCCATTATCGCGAAGTCGTAACTCATACGAGTGGGGTAGTACGGACCGCTAAACTAAATTTTTTCATAGAATTTTTGTTTCTTCTCTCATTATCTCATAAACAACAAGACCTACAGAAAAAATATGAATAACAATTCTATAGAAAATTCAATTTTCTAGAAAAAAGGTCCTTAGCACTAAATCACTACGATCGATATTTTCTGAGATATTAATTATTGAAGTTTACGTAGCATTGAATTCCCATAAAATGTCGAATCAAATCTTAGAAAATACTGATTTTTTATTTGACTAATATCTCAGAAAATATCGATCTGAGTGATTCGGTGCTAGGGACCTTTTTTGTAGGAAATTAAATTTCCTATAAAATTGTCATTTACATTTTTTTTGTAGGTCTTGTTGTTTATGAGATAATGAAAGAAAAAAAATTAAAAAAGTTCGTATGCCTATGTATGGCCATATATGCTCCATGTATGAACCATATACGGCCATGCATGGCCATATATGCCCAACTAATCACTGACATATATAGCCATACATGACCATGCATGACCATACATGGCCTTGTATGATTCATATATGGCCATGCATGGCCATGTATGATTCATTTTTCACGGATATAAAAAATTTGAGCTGATTATTACAATTACTTATAAACAGGATGTTGTAGTGAAAAAAAATAGAAAATTTTTTTGATATCACTAACAGCATATTGATGATTATATTTTGCTTTTTCGAAAGTGATTATATCCTTTCAATCTTACGTAGCACAAGTAAACTTCGTTGTAACTGTCGGTCGCATAGCTTAGTCGACAAAGCGTCGGTCTCTCGTACGGAAGGTCCCGGGTTCGAATCCTACTAAAGCGGGTGGTGTTATTAATAAGTCTAGCGTTTTTTCTCTGAATTAAAAATTTCCAATTCGATTAGGAATTCAATTATTCGCATATCTGATAATCTCTGCGTCGCCAAAATAATTAAAAAAAAAAAAAAAAAATTAAAAAATTTTTTTTTTTATTTAGTTAAAATTTCTATACCTAGTCATATCAAGTCATGTATGGCCGTATCAAGCTATGTATAGTCATACATGGCCATGCATGGTCATACATGGTCATATATGGCCATACATGGCCATGTCTGGCCAATTTACATACATGGCCATGCATGGAGCATTCATGCATGGCCATGTATGATTCATTTTTCACGGGCAGATCACATGTTTGTTGACCTCGGCTTCGCCTCGGCCAACAATTACATGTGATCTGAGACATTTTTCCTTCCCTAGGTGAGTAATATACTATTTCGAGTTCCTCGAGCTAGAAACTACTTTTGTATGCCATTGTTTTTGAAGAAAAACCATTTTTCACCATTTCTTTCTCCCGCGATAACTCTCGAACGAATCATCCGATTTTGATGTTTGAGGCGGCAATCGACGCGTTTTATTAAGTTCTAGAGCTGATTAGATTTTGGAGTATCGTATGAGTTATTTCTGAGAAATCAATGAAAAACTAGAAAAAAAATTTTTTTTTTTGTAATTTACAAACATTTTCGAGTATACTTGATCAAATAATTTGAAATTTCAGAAAAGTTGATAGCCAACAAGCTCTTTCGATTGCCGCCTTACCCATCCAAATTGAATCATTAGTTACAAAGTTATAGACCGGTCACAATTACACACACACACACACACACACACCTGAAAATAGTCAGAATAGCTTCCTAGGACCTCAAAACGTCAACATCTGATGAAAAATCGATTTTCGAAAATCGGGGTGAAAACTTCCTGAATTTTTCGAAAATCATAGATTTTCTTAGCGGAAAGTTGAAAATAAAAAAAGTTTATTCCGATGCCGCTGAACCTTGCCTAAATAATGATGATTCCCTATTTCAATACGATAAAAAAAATTCTATTGCTTCTGCAAAATCGAGAGTACTGATATGACCATTACAGATTTTTTAAGGGAATTTACCGCTCAATAAAAAAAGACTCTTATGTACTTTTGACAATCTTAACCATTTAAGAGATATTTGAACTCTAAGTTTAAAAAAAACTTTCACAATACTACTCAAAAATTCGCTATGCACAGAAAAAAAAGTTATCTTGAGTCGAATTGTAGGGCATTTGGTGTTCTTCAAAAGTGCTCATAGTTACTTAGCTGTTATTCCAGCTGTTTCACTTGTGTCCGCTGCGGAACTCATTTTTCCTATGAAATTGACCTTTATTGGCTTGCAGAACGTAAACAAATGAAAGTATACAAAAAATGCTAACAAAAATTTTATAGGAAATTTTATTCCTTTCAAAAAAAGTCCTATGAGTCAAGCCGCTAAAGTCCATAGTTTCCGAGTTATAGTCATTTTCATAATTTGAAAAATATAATATAAAAAAAAAATTACAATTGCTATTTTATTCTTTAAATTATTAAGATGAATATAACTCGGAGACTATGGACTTTAGCGGCTTGACTCATAAGACTTTTTTTGAAGGGAATACAATTTCCTATAAAATTCCTATTTGTGATTTTAGTGTACTTTCATTGGTTTACGTTCTGCAAGCCAATAAAGGTCAATTTCGTAGCCCTCGCGGACTTGGAATCACTATGAAATTATGGTGAAATTCCGGTGAGATTATAGTAAAAACATCGTGAGATCATGATGAAACTACGGTGAAATCACCATGATTTCGTGCCATTCGGTCACTGTAGTTTTATGGTGATCCCACAGTGGTTCGATAGTGGTTTCACAGCAAATTTACACTGAATTTAGAATGAACTTACAGTGAATTCACAGTAAATCCACAGTTAATTCACAGTGAACTTACTGTGAATTCACTGCAAGTTCACTGTAAATTCACAGTGAACTTACAGTAAATTCACAGTGAATTTACAGTGAACTTGTAGTGAATTCACAGTGAATTCATAGTGAATTTACAGTGAATAGATACGGAGAAAAAAATGGAGTAAATTTTAATCAAAAATATGAAACTAATTTTACTATCCCGTTCAATAAATTTTACTATATTAGAATGAAAATAAATTAAATTAAATTTTTAATAACTTTTAACTTTTGCACACCTCAAGCGCGAAAGCGCTGAGGTTGCTTTATGATCGCTCTAAATTTTTTGACTCATTCACTCACATTAAATTATCTCTAGACTTTTTCAATTACAATAAAATGGGTCAAATTATATACTAACACAAAGACAATTTATTAAAGAATAATTTCGACCCAATATCAAGTCGATTAATTATTCCATTAATTAAATATAAATTATTTTAATCCCAGTGACACGAGTTGTCAATTGTCGTGTATGAAACTTAGTAAACCAAATAACTCTCGATAGAAACAATTAATCGGTATAACTTTTTTTTTGTTATCTTTGTATTTTCGATCACAAGAACCCTATTGATAATTACTGTCTAAATCCTTTTAGTTTAATTGTAATTAATTAAAAACGTAAAACTAATTATTCACGAAAAGTTGAGCGGCCATTTTTATTTTTACTATTGTTATTATTACAAAAGTAGATTTTTTTTTTCTTTTTTTCTCCCCATCAACTACTGGTGGCAGCACTAGCATAAAACAGTAGGATTGAAAAAAAGCGACATCTACAACAAAAATGCGGGATATTTAGAAAAAATTTAAATAAAAAAAAAAATTAAACTGGAATTAAGTAATAAACAAATCAAATTAATAATTTAAAAGTTGAATAAAAATTCATGATAAAAAAAAAAATAAAAGTAATGATTCAAAATAAAATGAGCGATTGAGGTGTGCAATTTTGGATTTTCCAACGTTTTTTTATTATTAGTGCTATCATTTTGATTATTATTGTTATTTATGTTATCTGTATTGGTGTTTGTGTCGACTTTTATTTTTAAAAAATCACTCGTTTTAACCGAGATTCGAACCCTGATCTCCCGCGTGCGAGTCGTTTCTTATGTCTAACGGCCTGATGTTTCGTTTGAACAAAAGTTGTTGAACTTGTAATACATAGATGTATCTGCTATCCCTACCAAATTTTAACTTTATCTGTACATAGTAGAATTTAATATACAGATAATATAATCATGTTAGCAAAAAATACATTACATAAGATAATTTTTAATATCTTCTATTATAATAATTGCCAACCAGTTAATTTCACGAAATGTTTTGTAATAAATAAAATATAGAATGTATTTATTCATATCTGTTAGTAAATTTTACTTCAATATTGTAGTTTTTACAATATTTTTTTTCATCGTGTACAGTGAATTGACAGTAAATTTTTGGTAAATTTACAGTTAATATAGAGTAAATTAGCAGTGAATTCACAGTGAATATACAGTGGATTTCCTGTGAATTTCTTACTATTTTATTTGTAAACTTTGAAACTAATAATAATAATAATAATAATAATAATAATAATAATAATAATAATAATAATAATAATAATAATAATAATAATAATAATAATAATAAAAATAATAATAATCACCAGTTAATAACGTATTTATTGGAACGTGCCATTCGCAACAACGCGGAAAATCGACCATAATAAACCTGATATTGTGCTCTTCGATAAAACCGCTCGTAACATTTATGTTATTGAGTTCTCAGCTCCGGCTGAGTATAACATCACGGTAAAAGAGGAGCACAAACACGAGATATATCAGGATCTCCTGTTCGAAATTGGCAAGCTTTACCCAGGCTACCGTGTCAAGCTTGTCGTACTCATTGTTGGCGTCCTAGGAGGGATGAAACAGACTTTTGCGTCTGCATTGGCTAAAATCCCAACTTGTTTATCGCAAGTTGAGTTTTTGGCATCGCGGATGCAAAAGGCTGTAATTCTCGGATCCCTCCGTCTACTTAGGCAACGAAACTTGGCCGGCTGCGCATGCTAATCATCTTGTTGATGAAGCATCGCAGCAGTAACGATTTGGCGCTCAGGTGTGGCCCTCGGTAGAGTCGGACTACCGGGGATAACCCCCTGAGCATTTAACAAAAAAAAGATAATAATAATAACAGTTACGAAATCTGAATTAAAATTATTTTGACAACTTATTAAAATTGTTTTTAAAAAGGAAAGCAGCATATACACACAGCCATACAGACGTCACACGGGAAATGATATGAACAAATGTCCGGGGCCTCCTAACCTCGCGTTCTAATGAAAACTCGATTTTTTAATATCGAGGTAAATGAAAGAAATTGTCACTATACCACTCTAAAGCTACGATTTGATGACTGTGATGTCAAATCACCATAAAACTAAAGTTAAATCATCCTAAATTTACTGTGGAATCATGGTGAAATCATCATTAATTTATTGTGGAATCATGGTGAAATCACCATTAATTTACTGTGAAATCATTGCGAAATCACCATTAATTTACTGTAGAATCATGGTGAAATCACCACTAATTCACGGTGAAATCATGGTGAAATCACCATAAATTTACTGTAAACTCGCAGCGAAATCACAGTGAAATCACTACTAAGTCACAATGACAAAATGGCACAAAATCACTGTGAATTCACTATAAAATCACCGTAAACACACTACGAACTCACGGTGAAAATGAATTCACTGTGATTTCACTGCGATTTCACAGTGGTTCTAAGTCCGCGAGGGCGTTTGATATTATCACCGAGATGTTATCTTTTGCATACCTCAATTTTAACAATTTTAGAAATTTTATTGAAAATCAAAAGAGTAAGACGGAATTTCTAGAAACATTGCAATTTTATTCTGAATTTAGTGCTACTGCCGAGTTTTATACCAAAAGATTTAATCTACTCCGAAAAATATACCCTGAAAAAGAGTACACTATCAACTGTGCTGATAATGTAACAACATCATCAGCACAGAAACTTTTTAATTCATTATGAATCGCTATCTGAACAATTACACTGCAATAAATGTCAGTCTTTTACAATAAATCGAATGTCAGTATTGGATGTTAATGCTACACTAATATGGAAAAATGGATTTGATTATTTAGAAGAAAGTATATTACAAGATATTAAAAAAGAAACGTTTTACTGTGGGAAATGCAAAGAAATACGTCAGGGTCGAACAGTCAATACTGATATTTATCTTTGTTTAGACATAAGTCATTTTTATGAAAAAATAGTTTGTCCAAAAAATGGCAAACAAGAATTATCAACCACGAATTTGAAAGAACTCCCTATAAATTTAGATATCAAAAATAAAAAATATATATTATCTGGCGTAATTGAATTTCAACCTGCAGATAATCCAAAAACACCTGGACATTATGTGACATACAATCGTTCCATCAACGGCAAATGGACTCAACTAAATGATCTATTCGAAACGCCAAAGATATTGACAAGTAAATTAGCTGATTTGAGAATTGCTTTATTGTTTTACGTCTTGATCTAATCATTTATATGTAACATTTTAACGAATTTAAAATATTTAAACGTAAAAAATAAAGTTTATTACAGTATAAATATTCGTAATATTAAAAATAAAAATATTTAAAAAATTAAAATAATATCTGATAAATTTCTAAAAACTTGTATGTCAAATAATATTAATTTATGTAAGTGTAAGTATACTTTACAAATAAATCCAAAACAACTGTCAGTTTAATTTTCTTTTTAATAACATTTAATAGTAAGCTTAATAGAACTATAATTAAAACTTGTTTTATTTCTACTCTCTAAAAATTATATAAATTTCCTGAACAATAAAAATTTTGAAGATATTTTTTGATGAATTTAATATTTGAATAATTATTTAATATTTAAAAAATTTTTTAGAAAATAATAAAATTCTATTCTGATTACATTAACATTATTAATAATTCTATTTTATCTTGCTGAACATATTTTACAGTCTTGTTAACGAACGGCTCAAGTACTGTGAGGCTTAACAATATTTTTTTGACTTCACAATGGTCCATTGATTATTTTTTAGCGTTTCCCAACATCCCTAAAATTATTTATAAAAAATGAATTAAACTGTTTCAATTATTACAAATTAAAAATAAATATTACATACTTTACAGTAATTCAATCGTATTAAGGAACCTCAAGTATTTTTCAACTTTCATAAAAATAACTCAGAAGCTTATAATATTTTAAAACTTACTCCACTGAATGACGATTGTGGTTCCAATTTTATTCCACAGCCAAATTTAAAACAAATAAATAAAGCAAAAAATATGCAATTTATTAAACAACTATGTTCCAGGTGATTCGAGTGTTGTAGTCGTAATGTTCTGTGTTAAGGCACTATCCTCTTTCTGAAAATACAAAAAAATATGTTGCTTATGCACAGAAAAACACAAATAGTTTTAAACATTAATTATAAACAGTGTATACCTCGAAGTATTAATGCCAAAGAAAACCACCGTAGACAAATAGAACTTGCACCAATATTTGACATAGTAACAAAACGTATAATATTCGCAACCTGAGTTCGTTCAAGAAGTTCGGCACGAAGACGAGTGCACAGCAATGCTTAGATTATCATTATCGTAATATACACCCAACATTGGATTACAACTCGTTTGTATTTTGAATCCGTAGCATGGATAGATTATTCCTTGAATAAAAAAATTATTAAATGATTGAATGAATAATTAAATTTCAAAGTATACACCCATTCGTTTTTTAACTTCCCGCTTAGAAAATCGATGATTTTCAAAAATTTCGGGAAGTTATTGTTTTCACCCCGATTTTCGAAAATCGAGTTTTCATCAAATGTCGACGTTTTGAGGTCCTAGGAAGCTATTCTGACTATTTTCAGAATGATGTCCGAGTGTCTGTATGTATGTGTGTGTGTGTGTGTGTGTGTGTGTGTGTGTGTGTGTGTGTGTGTGTGTGTGTGTGTGTGTGTGTGTGTGTGTGTGTGTGTGTGTGTGTGTGTGTGTGTGTGAATGGTCTATAACTTTTTAACTAATGAATCGATTTGGATGTTTAAGGCGGCAATTGAAAGAGCTTGTTGGCCGTCAACTTTCCTGAAAATTTCAGATCGTTTGATCAAGTAGACTCGAAAATATTGGCGAATTACGAAAAAAAAAAATTTTTTTTTTTTAGTTTTTTATTGATTTCTCAGAAACGAATTGAACGATCGACTTCAAAATCTAATCAGCTCTAGAACTCAATAAAACGCGTCGAATGCCGCCTTAAACATGTCAATCGGTTTTCCTTGTCGACCTCAAGGAAAATGTACGTTTGAAAGCTTCCAAGACAGCAGCTCCAGTATGTCGACGTAATGGATAGAGTTCAATGAACCTAGTACATAAGTCTTGTATGACTAGAATATATTGATGACCTTTTCTAGATCGAGTAAAAGGTCCAGTTACGTCTGCTGCCACAATAGCCCAAGGTCTTATGGGTTGTCTAGTTTGAAATGGAGCTTTTGATGACGACTGCTTGTATTTGGCTTGCTTACAAATCTCACAAGCTTCTACGTAACTTTCCACGTCTTGATACATACCAGGCCAATAAAATTGGACTTTCAAACGCTCGTACATTTTTTCCCTCCCTAGATGTGCAGCATCTGGGTCTTCATGATGTTTTTGGAGGACTTCTTGAATTTCAGGATCTCGTAAAACTGTCTTCCATGCATTATCATCTCCAACGATGGACTTTAACGGGTCTGGACGATGATATTCGAGTCTATCTTCAACTATGCGCCAATCCGGATACCTTCCTGGATTGCGACGCACATTGTTGAATTTAACTGCATACCAGTTTGACACTTGTAAATGAAGACAATTATCCGAACCAAGTTGTTCTTTAATTCCCAGCCAATCTTCTGGAACAAGGTCTTCATAAATACGAGATAATGCGTCAGGACCTTCATTTTCTGTTCCTTTACGATGTTCAATAGTTATTTGATGTGACAATAGCTCCATTGCCCATCGAGCTAGCCTGCCATTCGGGTCTCTTAACGAATGTAGCCATTTTAACGCAGCATGATCGGTCACGACAGTGAAAGGGGTACCTTCAAGGTAACAACGAAGCTTGCGAACTGCCCAGACGACAGCCAGACACTCTATTTCGGTGGTAGTATACCGAGTCTCGGCACCCTTGAGTTGACGACTGAGACATATGATCAGAAATTCTTTCTGAGTCTCTGGATCTCGTTGAACTAAAAATGCTCCCAGTCCTGTATCACAGGCATCTGTATATAAATAATATGGGAGTCCAACCTTGGGTACTGATAACGGATGAGCGTCGATAAGGGCTCGCTTTAAATTCTGGAACGATTCCTCTTCAAGATCTCCCCACTTCCACTCGGTGTTAACTCCAGTCAATTTATTTAAAGAACCCTGAGCCTTTGCTACGTTTTGTAGATGTCGATGATACCAATTGACTAGCCCTAGGAAGCTGCGTAGTTGCTTTCTGGTTGTTGGCCTTGGATAATTAATTATTGGAGCTATCTTCTCTGGATCAGTATGTAGACCATCTTTATTTACAATAAATCCAAGGAACTTGACTTCTGATCTACAAAATTTACTTTTTTCGGGATTAATAAGTAACCCAGCATCTCTGAAAACTTCAAACACCAAGCTTAGGATTCTTTTGTGTTCTTCCAACGTTTCACTGATAACTATCCAGTCATCCAAATATGCGAAGACTTGATCAGCCCATTTCATCGGTAATTCTCGATCGACTAGAATTTTATGGAATCTCTCTTTCAATTCATCCATAGCTTTTTGAAAAGTACTTGGAGCACCCACTAGTCCATACGGCATCCGTAACCACTCGAATTGCCCTCGTCCTTCCACAGAAAAAGCGGTGAGAGGAATCGACGCAATTGCCATGCGGATTTGATGGAAAGCTTCTTTTAAGTCCATAGTACTTATATAAATTGCACCGTGTAATGCGCTCAATATGCGTAGCATATTAGGTAACGGGTGAGCTGGTGGTATTGTCACTCGATTAATAGGCCGATAATCTACACAAAATCTCCAGGTGTTGTTGGGTTTGGCTACCATGACCGGTGAACACGACCAAACACTGTAACTTGGTCTTATAAATTTCTTCTCAAGTAACTCGTCGATTTGCCGATTTAATTCTTCATTGATCACAGGACTGCGTCTATATGGTTTAATCCTGACTGGTTTAGCATCAGGTTTCAAAACGATTTCATGCTCGATGATGTTAGTTAATCCTTGATTCGGCATCGCTTCAAATTTCTGCATTTCAATTTTAATGAAATTTCTGAAGTCTGATTCTTCATCAGCTGTCATTGATAAACACTTCGACGAATTTTCTTTACACGATATAACTTCAAATTGATGTATTTCAGGATGACCACTGAACTGCCAAGTTTTCTCTTTACTATTAATGATGACTCCAAATTGTAATGCAAAGTCCATTCCTAGGACTACAGAATGTCCAAGATCTTCAAGTACACTGAGATATTGTTCACCAGCGACAGATCCTATCTGTATAATAAACGGAGCACCGCCCAGGCTTTTGCACAAAGTATGATTGGCGAGTAAAACGCCTCGTTTTTGTGTATCATCAGGTCTTAATTCACCTGACGCGTACTCCTTGATGTCTTCATATACTTTTGCATTTATGTAAGATCTCTCACTGCCAGTGTCCAGGATACCATTGAGTTTTATACCAAAAATCCAAAGTGATACTGGTATTCTCGCTGTATATTCTGGTGGCTTTGGACCTGAACCTTGAATAAAAATTTTCCTTTCCGCCAAACGATACTTCTGAGCAGCTGACAATGATTTATTTTGAAGAATTCCAGGAATGAAAGCTTCTCGAGATGTAGATGTTGTCAATGTATCTACTACCTGCGAGTCTGGAGACTGGTTAAAAGAACTACCTAGTTCCAGAGGACGCGGTGGCGATACATTGAAGTCGAGATCAACTGGTTCCAATCCAGGTTCAAATTCATCTTCCCACTGTGTTTCAAGTTCATCATCATCATCTGGTTCCTCTGTAGATGTAATTGAATTAAGATTAATATTCTCGTCTGGTTGATTGAGATCTTCAACTGTACAATTTGGATCTTCTAAAAATTGAATTAATTGATTAATAAATTCTGTTGAATTACTTGACAGGTCTGATTGAGTTAAAGAAATTATATCTTTTACGTATATCGTGTTCACGGACCTGGTAGCCAAATGTAAGTCACTGCCTGGAATGGAGTATCGCGGTAAACCTACCTGCGACATCTCATTCTGGCTATCAAGTTGAGATGCACTGCCTGGTTGAGAATAGTGCGGTGAACCTACCTGCCCAATCTCTGACCGGCTAATGGGTTGAGATTCACTGCCCGGAGGGGAATAATGCGGTAAAACTACCTGCAAAATTTCCGACCGGCTATTTTTATTGTCTTCGTTTGGTTTATTTAACCCCTGCGTTACTCCAGAGATAACCTGAGCCGATGGGGAACTCGGTCCAGGTATCAATCGTTTTTTCGCTGGTCTTCAGGTATGTTATTATTCTCCTGACGTACTGGAGGTGGATTATCAGGTGAAGTTGAAGCATTTGGTCTATTGTCATTAGTATAAACCGCTAAGTTACAATTATTGCGGGTATGACCAACTTCAAAGCAAATATTACAGACTTCCTGTCTGGGATTTTGACATACCTCGAAAACGTGACCTGGAACTCCACAGTTGAAACACGGTCTGTTGTATCTTGAAGCAACTACTGGATTTTGGTTGAAGCCGGATAACCTTCCTGGCTCCTGATTTAGACGAGGTCTAAATTGTTGTTGGGATCTGTTGTTATATGAGTAATTTTGTTGACTTTGAGGTCTATAATAATTAGTATTATTCCTCATTTGCACGCCGTATCTGTTGTTATAGGTTGCTGGTGGTGGTGCAACCATCAGATTACATCTGGAAGGTTCCAATTCATCTTCTTCGTATACTGAGTCATCAACTGGAGACTGAATCATACTAAATCGAGGTTTATCTTGGAACTTTACGGTTTTATTCACGACAGTAGCAGGTTGTTGAGCCTCTTCTATGCATCTAGTAGCTTCGTGCAAAGCGTTTAGTAGATCTTCATACGTGTAAACTGATCTGGCGAAGACTAGTGTTCTTAATTCGTCTGTCAGATGATTACGAATAGATGCGACTTGTTCCGATACTGGTGGAGATATCTGCATGGATTGATACTTCTGCTGAATTTTTAGTACAAATTCCGTCACGTTATCCCCAGGTTTCATTCGTAGCTTGCTGATTTCCATGATAATCTGGTGGTCAGTTGCCGAACTACCGAAAGCTTTTCTGAATTCGGTTTTAAATTGGATGTAATTTTCCCAACGCAGATAATTAGCATCGAACCACCGTGCTGCAGCTCCTTGGAGTATATAACTCATCGCCTTGAGTAAATCCCACTCGGACCATCCTTCTCGGTGAGCTCTAGCTTCAGCAGCGTACAGAAAATCATTAACTGTCATGTTTTCCTGAGGATAATGTAGATTTCCCATTTTTAGACTCTGCAAGATATCTTTCCACCGTCTGTCATCAAAATTCCTGCCTTGATTTTGTTGGAAGACTGGGTTCTGAGCGGGTAATCCCGGTAGGTCGTGAATATGACCATCTACCTGGGGGTACCTCCCTGCTGGTCCTCCGTGATGATCGTTATTTGGCACAGGATTCTGTTGTCCCATTTGTAATTGACGTAATTGATCTTGGAGATAATTGATACGATCTGCCACTGATGGATCACGACGATTATCCTGTTGAATTTGTGGCTGTTGCTGATGCTGTTGGGGACCCAAGCTCTGAGGTCTATGAGCAGCTGGGCACTCCCCCCTCGCCAAACGTTGACCCATCGGGGAAATGTTTGAACTACCAAGCTGGAACTCAGCTGCTCTCCAATCTACTGGTGAGTTCGATCGCCATGAATTATCACGTGAATTTAGTCTGTTATTAATTTCTCGTTGTTGCTCCATAAGTTCCCGCATCATTTGGGACAATTGATTAATCGTCACAGCATTTTCTTCATTTACATTACGTTGATTATTAGACATTCGACGTACTTGCTGTGTGTTGTTGTCCATACGATTAAATATGCGTCGCATATCTGGCAGAAAATTGTCTTGAAGATGATTGAGACTTCCAGCAAAATCCATTTGATTATCAATTACTCTCTCTTGTTCAGGTACCTGTCTACGGGGATCACCCACCTGCGTTCTGGGTGGAAAATTCCATCCATCAGCGGCTCCGATCATCCCGTGACTTCCTGGTAATGTGTTTGACAGTGCTGGATATGGTGGTGGTGGATCCAATGACAATGAATTTGGCAATGAATTTGTAACCGTACTCGTAGTAGTTGTAACTGTTGGCGTTGTTCTTGTGCATGTAGTTACTGTCGTGACTGTTGTTAATCTTAATGGTGCACCAGGATTTGACGTAGTTGTCGAGCGGTTTATTCCCCTACCTGCTGACAACCTTCGTCCTGCAGCCATTTCTAAATCTTCTTCTTGGTTAAACATAATCACCATTTATAATTTAACTTGTTTGAAAATTTTTTATACGATATTAATTTATCACTAAACAAATTGTTGACAGATTTATTTTAAGTTTCTTCAGAACACAAGAAAACTTAATCTTTTGTTAACGGTATTTTACCAGAATAAATTTTAATCGTTTATTTACGGTTTTATGTCCGAGTAATTTTAATCTTTTTGTTTTTCACTTTTAGATTCGATGACGCGTCCGGTAAATTTAAGCCGATAATTATTTTACTTATAATTTTACGTGTAAATTTATTTTCGTTATTTTATACTGAAAATTTTAAGTGAATTTTATGACTAATTATTTTTATTTTAATAATTATCTTAATTAGTTTGCACTAATTATTTAATTGTAAATATTTTAATTATGCTTTCTTAAAATTATTTTATAATAAATTGATTTTGATTTTATCACAGTAATTTCAGTCTTAAGGTTTTTTCAGTCTTTTCTTTGTAAATTTAATTTCAATTTTGTTTCACCGACTTTTACTGAGAAATTATTTCTATCCAAAATTATTTATTTTAAAATTTCCAAGTTTTCAATTTTAATTTTAAACTCAATTTTTTTCAGTTTCCATAATTTATTTTTAAAATTCAAAGTTTTTCAATTTTTCCAAAACCAATTTTCAAAATTTACTCAATGCCACGCCACACTATTTTAAAATTTTCAATGTCCACGCCACACTACTTTGAATTTGTCTTTTCACTAATTTTATTTATAACTTAACTCCTCAACCTCTCTTACAATTAATTACGGGGTTTTTCAAAAAGTTGGGCGCCAAATATAACAGGGCTATGCTGTTACTCTGGTCGTCCTTAAATTACCTTTTTAATAAGGGCGCCACTGGAAGTGATAACGGCCTCCCAGAGCCGGATCTTGGATCATCAGGGTCGGTGTAATTTGTTTAATTGTAAGAGAAGGATGAGGAAGGATAATTTATAAATAATTTTATTATTTCCAATTAACAAATTAAACCTTTTATTTATTTAACCTTATAAACCTTTTAACTTTTTGACCTTATAAACCTTATACTTTATATACCTTTTATAAACCTTATAACCTTTATTATAAACCTTATAATTCTATTAACCCGCGATAATTCACTTAAACCTAATTCAATTAATAACCCGCAATAATTTTCCTTATTAAAATTAGCCAAGTACCTTTGGCAATATTACACACACTCACCCACGCAATATTTTGCCAACTACCTTTGGACTTTTATCACACACTCACACACTCTATTTGCCAACTACCTTTGGACTTTGATCACACACTCACACACGCTCTGTTAAAAATCGCTTCACCCTCACGATACTTAATAACTACAATTTTACCATTAAAATCTAACTCACTAATTTTAACATAACGTCTCACCCGAAATTCTAATAAATTAATTAATTTGAAGAGTGTAATTAATTATTAATTAATTTATTATTTAATCTTAATTTTTCTTTATCAATTGATTCCCTTCACTTTTATCACCAGTTCGTTTTTCCCGATTCACCTAATGATCAATTGCCGCTAAGACCCGCCATCTTTTCTTTCCGCGCGGTCACTTTACTTTTACTTCAAACTCAGTTTTACCCGATACACTTTATATGTTTTCTACTTTTCCTTAATTCAGGTACTTTCGTTATCACAATAATTATTCTTAATTTAATCAATTACTTTCTTTAACTATTTTCTTTAACTAATTATTCCCTTTAATTAATTAATTAATTTAGTGACCTTGAACACAGATCCTTTTTCTTTTCCGAGACAATTTATTACTCATTAATTTTATACTGGATTAATTATTTTATTACTAAATTTACTTATAATTAATTAATTTTCATGACTAGCAATGATGACTAGAATTGAAAGTTCCGGTGCGTGAATTTCACGACCTACCTGGAAACTTCTAGAATATTTCCGGCGACCTGCCTGGAAATATTTAACTACGTAAAAGCTCCGGCTAACTGCCTGGAGTTTATTAATTAATTATCTTTATACAATTTAATTCCAGTTTAATTTAATAAATTTAATTTTTTACGAGTCCATTTAATTTACGAGACTTAAATTTGGACGCGACGCTACCAGACTTATGACTAGTATTTAATTAAAACTCTCCGGCTTACTGCCTGGAGTAAATTTTAAATAAATACCTTTACGATCAGACTCCAAATCCTTTTCGTCCGGGTTGTATTCCTCGTCTTAGTGTTTCGTCCTGTCCTCGTCGTAGTTGTCCTTGTTAAATTTTTCTGTCTCGTTCCGTCTCGTTCCCTCAAAATTCCAATTTACCTCCAACCTCGTTCTCACCTTCAACCTGTTAGTCAGACGCAATCAGTAAATTTTTACAATAGATACCGGCTACCTGCCTGGTATCTGATAAAAAGATTGAATTTAATAATCGCTTGGTTCCACAATAAAACTCAAGCTCTCAATTAACTAATTACCTGATCAATTAATTGTCCAAAAACCGGCGTCCGTAATAGCGTCTGTTATGGCGTCTATGGTTGTTGTCGTCTTGACGGTTCGGGTGTTCCGATGGCTAATGCCCGATTCTCGTTCCGGTCCCCGTTTTATAATTGTCCGCGCACCTCTTGACTCTGGCGGTCACTCGTCACTTACTTAATTCTAAGTGGGGTTGACGGTCGAGCAATTGGAATTTCCACATCCGGCCGACTAGTCGCTACCTACCCGGCATATCCTGGGTGGTAATGTCACATGACCGACAGTACACATGATAGATTTAATTTTTACTTATTTGAACGCGGTAAATTTGAATTTACCCCGTTACAATTTTCGATTTCCTTGAGCTCGAAAACAGCGGGAAGTTTTGGGGTTGGCCCGCAGGGTCAACCGACAGACCGATTTTTTCAGTGTATTTGTGAAGGTTTAAAATTTGTTAAAAAAAAGTTTGTAATTTTGTCACGTTTTGAAGTTTAGAATAGTCAACGCAGCGTTAACTTTTATTAACAATTTTTTTTCACACGGGATCATATGAGGCCTGAGGCCAATAAAATTTAGAGTGTGGATAGAATAGAAAATAATTAATGGTAATTTAAATTTTATTTACTTAAAAATTTGTCGGCATTAATAATAAATAATACTTTGGGGCCTGAAACAATGACATTTGAAGTACAGGGAGAATAGGAAAAACTTATTTGTAATTAAAATTCAATTTTAAATTAGTCGGCATTAAAAGCTAATTATTGTATGCATACAATAATTAATTATTAATTCCGAAAAATTTTTAATTAAATTACAATTACAATTACGAATAACTTTTTTCTATTCTTTCCACAATTTAAATTTCATTCGCCTCAAGCCCCACACAATAATTGATTATTAATTCCCAAAAATTTTGAATTAAATTGCAATTACAATTATAATTAATTTTTTTCTATTCTTTCCACACTTTAAATTTAATTAACCTCAGGCCCCACACAATGACTGATTGATTCCCAAAAATTTTGAATTAAATTACAATTACAATGACAAATAATTTTAAATTCGTCGGCAATAATAATAAATAATTCTTAAGAACCTGAGATTAATTATATTTAAAGTGTGGAAAGAATAGAAAAAAATTAATTGTTATTAGAATTTAATTTGATTTTGTCAGCATTAATAATAAATTATTGTATGCATACAATAATTAATTATTAATGCAGAATCATTTTAGATTAAATTACAATTGCAATTAATTTTTTCCTATGCTTTCCACATTTTAAATTTAATTCGCCTCAGGCCCCACACAATAATTAATTATTAATTTTAAAAAATTTTAAGTTACATTGCAATTACAATGACAATTACAATTAAATTTCAATTTTTCGAAATTAATAACAAATTATTGTATGCACTAGATAATTAATTATTACGGCCAAAAAATTTTTAATTATATTATAATTACAATCAATTTTGTTCTATTTTTTCCTCACCTCAAAATTAGTTCACGTCAGACTCTATACAATAATTAATTATTAATTCCCAAAAAATATAGATAGATAGATAGATAGATAGATAAATAAATTTATTTGATCTTGGAGTCGAGACTCCCTCAAGACCATCAATATTACATAATGTAGCAAACATTATACATTGTATACAGTACTTTTAACAATATAAATAAGAATATAAATAAGAATATAAAGTAGTATTCGGATTAACTAATTAACTAATTAATGATATGATTTACTGATTTACATTTTCCATATAGTAATTAAAGCAGGCATTACTGAATTCTTCAAAATTATTCAATGTAGTAATATAGATTAAATTAGAGTTACAATTACAATAAATTTTGAAATTTTCGAAATTTATTATAAATAACTCTTCAGGGCCCAAATTTAATAAAATTTAATTACAATTACAATTATTTTTCAATTTGTCGGCAATAATAATGAATAATTCTTCAAGGGCTGAGGTTATTTAAATTTAAAGGGTAGGGAGAATAGAAAAAAATTTACTGTAATTAAAATCTAATTTTAATTTTGTCGACATTGATTGTTACGTTTTCGTTGCACGATGTTGATGTTCAGCTCAGCTAGTTTGTAGTATTTCTAGGTATTGGGTTCTCGACAGCAAAATCACCTAACGGTGACCCGAAATAACTGGTGTTGTATTAAGATATAACAATAACTTTATTCACAAATGATAGTTATAGATTTTAGAAGTTGAAAGTATACACTTGTGATACAAATTAATTATGTTCAGTAGTCAAACTAACAGAAGGTATGACTATGGACTTGACAATCAATTTGACGAGTGTTAAGAGCTGTCTTAATAACGTATTGAGAGTAAAAGTTGTGTGTCCAAAAGGGTCTGCTCGAGAGTGCTCGCTGAGCAAGGGTTTTTATAAAGTATTCTAATCACCAAAAATAGTGGGATGAGAATTATTAAGTGGGGTTAAATTGTTGATCAGAGTTCACACTTATTGGTCATTGAACTCGTCATTGCTTATCAGCGCGAGGCGATTGGGCATAAGACCCATGCGTCGAGCGCGAGAAGGGATTTGATCCTCGGCTGATGTAAATTTCTGAGAAAAGTTATTTATTTGAAAGTCAAAGTCCATTTTCATATCATCTGCGTTTGTTACAAATTATTACTAATAGTTTATACAGCTGTATTTTAAAATGATTAAATTATCTTCAGTTGAGTATACTTTAAGATTAAAGTAAAAAAATGTTCTCATACGTGGGATTAGTTACATCCGGTGATTAGTTTATTATTTGGTTATTGATTTGAAAAATATACGTATGTTAAAGATATTCTTATAATATACAATTCAAATGATAGAATATACTCTTACGTTAATTTCGTTATTATAATTATCTACTTGAGGTACTCTAATTGTTGGTAATTAGGGTGCCTTATTTTGGGAATAGACTATAGGTCGGTAAAATAATCTAGTGAGCTGAGAACGGGCCCTGCTTGACAGCCAGGATATAACACGCCCCGCCCCGTTGGACGAGCGCCCCGCTCGTTATTTTTTTAAAACATAATGGGACTTACCGACGTATGGTCTATTTCCTCACAAATGTATTATTCTCAAGCTATATAATATGTTTATAATCAGATGCATTTTCTTGTATCATCTACTCGTTTTATATCTCGTTATATAAATTTTGATTATTTATTTGTTACATAGTTTGCTTTAATTTTACTTAAATCTAATTTACAAAATTAATTAATTAATTCAATCTCTCTTTTTTTTTTTGTATTTTTACTTTTGTTTATCGATACATATATATTTATGATTTTGGTATATTTTTTTTTTATTAAAAAAAAAATTTTAAGAATAAGTTTGTTGACACTATTAGTGGTTTTTCTAAAAAAAAATGTTTCTTTATACATATTTTCAACATAGTTATGTGATTTTTTCCTTGTATATATTATGTTTATATATATTTTTCGAGTTTGAAATTCGTGTATTAGCTAAAATCCTTCGTCTAGGGCATGTTAAAGAAAGTGGTATACACAATTGTGTGAAAGGGAAAGCGAAATAACTTATTTATATGCTATTTTTGCTCTGTCGCAGTGAACTATTTTCCGTTTCCCCGGTTTATATTCTATTTCTATATCATTCTTATCTGCAAGTACGTCAGTAATTTTAAATGGTCCTAAATAATTGTCGTCAAATTTACCGGTTTT
Organism: Microplitis manilae; assembly: GCA_030273425.1. Taxonomy (NCBI): domain Eukaryota; kingdom Metazoa; phylum Arthropoda; class Insecta; order Hymenoptera; family Braconidae; genus Microplitis; species Microplitis manilae. The sequence continues at coordinate 347,608 of CP092729.1, forward strand.
TTGATTTTTGATTAAATAGATTTCTTGACCGATAGTAAATTTCACAGGATTAATTTTCTGATCATAATATTTCTTTGATTTTTCTTTAGCTTTTTCTAAATTTTCTTTTGCTTGTCTTTTTGTTTCAAAAAGTCTAAGTGTTAAATTTTGAACGTGATCATCATACGTGAGAACTTCGTCAAGATAAGGAAATTCTGAAGGCATACGGGCTTGTTTTCCGTAGACCAGCTGATAAGGACTGAACTTAGTTCCTTCATGTACACTAGTATTATATGCAAAAACTGCAAAAGGAAGCCATTTATCCCAATCTTTATTATTTGTATAATGTTTAATGAAATCTGTAAGAACTTGATGACTTCTCTCTAATGAACCATTAGATTGAGGGTGGAAAGCTGTAGTTTTGATTTGTTTGATTTTAAATGCTTTAGCTACTCTTCGCATAACTTTACCGATAAAAGCCGCGCCTTGATCAGTCAAAATAACTTTAGGACAGCCATGAAGACAGATAAAACGTTCTATAAGTGCTTCTGCAATGTCATCTGCCGTCATGCCGTATAAAGGAATAGCTAAACAATATTTAGAAAGATCATCTTGCATAGTTAATATATATCTGTATCCATTATTTGAAATTATATTAGGTACTACGATATCCATAGCTACTTTATCAAAAGTATCTGAAGAAGTATCAGTAATTATCATTGGTTGTTTTGTTTTTATTCTAACTAGTTTTTTCTTTTGACAACTTATACATTTACGAACAAAATCTTCTACGTCTTTTTTTTATGTTATCCCAGAAGTATCTCTGTCTAATCCTATTATATGTCTTAGTCACACCTTTGTGACCTGCGAACGGAGACTCATGATTCTCTTGCATGATTTTCTGTCTTTGTTCTACTGAAGGAATAATGATTTTATCTTTACAAATAGTTATATTTATTTCTGTTCCTGCAAATACTTGATTTATAATATTTTTAATTTTTAACCACGAAACGTTTTTCAAATTACTTCTACCTTCTGAGATGCTAGCCGTTTTTAAATCCATTCCTAACATTGTTTCTTTTAAGTGTAAAAATGCTTTTAAATAGTTATTCTCAATAGGCAATTCTTGATCATTATTTTGAGTGACTAATGCAAAAACTCTTTTCCGTGTTGTTCCTGACTTAATTACTTCGCCTATTTCATATTTATTTGTCGGAGATAATTTTAATAAACCTAATTCTAATAATCTTTTACCTATTTCACTAGATACAGTACCGTCTGCAGAAATAAAACATAAATAATTATCCTTTCTCATTTCTAAATTGTCTCTAGTTTCAATAAAATTGTTAGATTTTTCAGCGATTTCTTCACCGTGAGAAATATTATCAATTATTAGGTGTGAATCATTGTTGTTAAATATTGGAGGATTATTATCGATTTGTGTTAAAACGTCATTAGTATGTGTTGGAGAATTGTAAACAGGGTCCGAGGCTGCTCTTATCGGCGCCGCTGGACTAGTTGGATCATTTAATAATGTTTGAGATTTTCCATCAGCTGTAATTCTAGTCATATTATTTTGTGTAATATTTAAATTATTGGTAGGGACATTAACTATTATTGACTCATTTTCTTTTGAATGTTCTGAATTTATAGTTTCCAAATTCACAGGTTCTACAGTTGCAATAATATTAGGAATTTGCGGATATCTCTGTCTGAAATTATTGTTTTTATTCATTTGTTTGGATTTTGTTTTTAAATTTTGATAATCATTTCTGTGTTGTATAGTATTTTTAGTATTTGAAATGTGTTGATGATTATATTTAGTAACGTCACAGCAAGCGCATTTTGTCGGCTTACGTTGGCGTGAAGATCTTCTTAACGGCTGTATATGTTGTGTAGGATTGGTATCTTTATTTACTGTATTGTGTACAAATTTATTTTTTGGATTACTTAAGTCACACGATGGTAACGGAGCATTAATATGAGGAAGATGTGTGTTTAACGATTGTTGAATTCCGACCGAACTTTTAACTTTATCTAATTTTTCTATATTTACACGTGTTTGGGATGTTTTTGAGTCTCGTACGACGTGTTTATCGCTACTCGATTCTTCAGATGAATAAATAACGCTTACAACTTCCATAGGTTCTATAAACGAATTTTGTAAAGATATATTATTTTTGTTACTTTCAATTACAGCTTTAGTATGAATAATTTTAGGTTCATCACCACCTTCGTCAGATGACCATGGAATTGCACCACCTTCATCTGGATTACCTTTCGGTTCAATATAAGTTACTTTATTAGAATTATTGAAATTTAAAGTTTTTTCAATTTTGTTTGAATTTTTAAAATCATTTTTACGCGCTGAATTATCGTTAGTTTCGCTATCTAAAATAATCGATTCATCTGAACTGCTTTCTTCTGAAGTTTCTGGAATTATAACATTTGACGTTTCTAAATTGTTTTTATTTCTTTTCCTGGAACGTATCATTGGAGAAGGAGTAAAATTAGCTAATTGTGATGTTCTTTTAATTAGTAAATTTTTTGCTAAGTTTCTTTGAAAATTATTTTCTTTACTTGTTGAATGAGTTCGTGCAATAATAGGCGTTCTAGGGGAGGGTTGTATGGGAAGGAGGGGAGTAGAAGTATTTGTAGCTTGAATCTTAGGTTTGAAACTTGGGCCCGGTGTAGGCGTACTCAGAGTTTCAACCGTAGGGAGAGGGGATGAATCTTGTATTGAAGTACGAGAAATAGTCATATTCTCGGATAATGACGCATTTTTATTAATATTTTTAATTGGAGTGGGTACAGGCGTGATTCCAAAGTCAGTGGAATCTGTCGTGTCCCCATTATAAATTCCAAGTTTCTTTTGCTGATCGAAAATCTTTTTTCGAAGTTTTTGAATATTATAAATATCAGAATCATCTGATGACGAAGTGTCATGAAAGTCCGAAAGAATAATTTCTTCGTCATAAATTTTAATTTTATTTTTGGTATCCGTACACGTATTACCAGATTTTAAATTTCGTTTTTCTGAATTTAGTCTTTCTGAATTTAGTTTTTCTAAATTTAGTCTTTCTGAATTTAGTTTTTCTGAATTTAGTCTTTCTGAATTTAGTTTTTCTGAATTTAGTCTTTCTGAATTTAGTTTTTCTGAACTTAGTTTTTCTGAATTTAGTCTTTCTGAATTTAGTTTTTCTGAATTTAGTAATTTAGTATTTCTTGAAAATGGATTATATCGCCTGACGTCCGATTTCTTTTTTCTAAAAATTTTATTCTTAACGATATATCCTGAAGGTTCTGAATTTAGCTTTTCTGTAACTGATCGTCGATCAATCGGGTGATCAATCCTATTGTCGTCGATAGAAATAATTTTGTCGACTGGATCTGTAGGTAACATATCCACAGATTCAACCGCTTGAGGTGTGAGCTCAAGATTTTGAGTTTTGTCGATTGGGTCGGTCAGATCCATATCTGTTGACTCAACCGCAGAAGTTTTAGAATTTAAGTTTTCCTTACTTTTTTCAACCGTATCTGAACTATATTCATTATTACCATTAGGTACAAACGTTTGAATTTTAGTTCTTGAAATTTCCCGCGCTTCACTCTCCGAGATAGAAGTATCAGAAGCTTCAATTGCGGCAAATTTTACTCTTTTTTGTTCATCAGAATCTGACGATCTTAATCTAGCCAAACCCGTACTAAGGGTTTTACCTCCATAAGGAGTGTCTTTATAGCGCCATTTAACCTTAATTGGATAAGCTTGACGCTCCTCGATAATTGGATTACGAGATAGTGCATCAGCATTAGTATTTTTCTTACCTGCTTTATGCACTATTTGAAATTCGAAATCTGCCAGACGATGTCTCCACCGCATTACACGTGAGTTTGGGTCATTCATATTATTTACCCATACTAGTGGCCGATGATCGGTCACTAGTGTGAACGGTCTACCGTAAAGATAATGTCTGAAGGTTTCTATACCAAAAAGAACTGCGACCATTTCTTTTTCTGTAGTAGAATAGTTTCTTTCATGTTTATTTAGGACTCTAGAAGCGGCGGCTACCATAGGATCTTCGCCAACCTTACCTTGAGAGAGAATTGCACCGACTGCGTAACCTGATGCGTCAGTCGTTACAATAAATGGTTTTTCAAAGTCCGGATACTGCAATATCGGAGCTGTGCATAATTTATCTCGTAAAGTTTCGAAAGCCACTTGATGATTTGTGGTCCATTCGAACTTTTTATTTTTACTTGTAAGGTCCGATAAAGGCTTCGCAATCTTTGCAAAATCTTTGATGAAACGACGATAGTAACCACAAAGACCGAGAAATTCTCTCAATGACTTAACATTAATTGGAACTTTGAATTCTTTGACTGCTTTAATTTTATTTGGATCAGGCTTGACGCCATCAGCCGATATTAGATGACCTAAATACATTACTTCTCTTTTAAGAAATTCGCATTTTTCTGTTTGAAGTGTTAAGTTTGCACTGCGCAGGCGTTCTGCGAGTTTTATAAATTTAGTTGCATGCTCTTCGAGTGTACGTGCATAAATTACAATATCATCTAAATATACGAATAAATCGAAACCTTGTAACCCTCTAAGAACCAAGTCCATCAATCTTTGAAATGTAGCGGGTGCATTTTTTAAACCAAAAGGCATTCGTGTGAATTGATAAAGGCCATAAGGTGTTTTGAAAGCTGTTTTCTTTCTATGTTTACGAGATAGTTTAATTTGATGAAAACCCGATTTTAAATCGAAAATTGAAAAGTATATAGCACCACCAAGTTGATCGAGAATTTCACAAATTAATGGCAATGGATAGACATCTTTTTCAGTTTTATCATTGAGATTTCTATAATCAATTACTAAACGAGTACGTTTGTTACCTTGAGAGTCAGGTTTCTTAGGAACAATCCATAAGGGAGAACAATATGGTGAGTTCGATGGCTCAATAATATCCATCTTACGTAATTCGTCAATATGTTTTTCGATTTCCTCTTTTAAAGTAGGTGGATATCGATATTGTCGAGTGTTTACCGGTATATCATCGGTTGTATGTATTTTGTGAGTGATAATATCAGTGGATTTGAGAGGCTCACCAGGTATGTGGAAGAGGTCAGAGTATTCCTCGATAAGGGAAATAACTGCTTTACGCTCTTTGTCGTCGAGGTGATTTAGCCGAAGAAGCTTAAGAACCTCATTAACACGGTCATCTCGTGACTGAGTATGATCTCTATGTTCTGTGGTCTTATCTTCTTTTTCCGAAGGGCTACTGTCCTCGTCTACACTTGTATCGAAAGGATACAAAGGAATTACGGGTACATTCACTGTGACGTCCACATCTTGTGTATTGATGGCATATAAGTAAGCTATTCCATGATCATTTTTGACCACGGCTTCACCTGCAAATATTCCATCACCCAACTCTATTTGAGATACATAACCCTCACTTAAATTATTTTTGACTCGAATATATATTGGAGCTTTTGACCTAGCCGGCAGGACAAAGCTTTCCTTTTCTAAAAATGGTACCTCTAATTTTAATTTAGTGAAAGTTATGGATTCTTTAGTAGAGTCAATTACACCACCTTGTTCTTTAATAAATTCCCAACCAATGATTCCAGTATATTCAAGAGGGAATTCGTCAGGAATAATATGAAAATCTACTGTAGTATTAAGCATGCGTAATTGAATTTTTCCTAGAGTTAACGCGTCCGAAACTCCATTTAATTTAAAGCAGTATGATTCATCGATTAATTTAGGATTTTTAATTTCGCTTAATTTAATTAAATTTAAATTGCAACCAGTATCAATCAAAAATTTAGCAGTATTCAATTTAATATCGTCTGATTTGATTATAATTGATGTAGGCCTGTAATTTGGTAAGAGCGCGCCTACAAAATAAGTTTTTAATGGAATTCTTATTGTGCTTGATTTGTTACCTGGCGCTGAGATAAAACGTTGCCCGTCGGAGCGCCAGATCGAGGGAACGTCTGTTCGTTTCCCGCATTTTCAGAATTACTTGGTAGATTTTTACGTTTGTCTTCATTAAATATGCGTTTACGGCACACATCAATAGTATGATATTTCTTTTTGCAATAACTACACTCTGGAATAGTGTTTTCAGAGTTTGATTTATTATTATTATTATTATTACCATTATTTTTATGATATTCTAAAACGCGACAATCGTTAACAGTATGATTAGTTCGTTTACAGTAAACACAACTTATTCCCTGTGGTGAATTATTATTATTACTATTAGTTCGCATGTTCATGTTTTGACTTGATTTTTTAAATTGATTATTATGATTATTATTGTTAGTAGCATTTCGAGAAAAATTATTTTTATTATCTGATTGAATAGCATAGCAATTTTTAGAAACTGGATCGCGTGATTTAAAATATTTGGAAAGTGATGTCATTTGTTGTTGACAAGTTTCAATTTCCATCGCTGCTTTTGCTGCGTCATCAAGAGTTAAATAGAGATTTTGAGCAGTAGCTTGTTGTAAGAACATAGCTATATTAGGTTGGAGACCTGATAAGAATGCTTGGACTGCTGCTTCGATTGCAGTGGATTTTTTTGAATCTTTATCATCGATATCCGATAAATCTATTTCCGCGATCGCACGCGTTAAATGATTATCTATTCTATGACTGAAGTCTAAAACTTTTTCGTTAGGTAATTGAACGAAATCATTGAACTCTTTTAGCCAAACTGAAATAAGTTTTTTAGGTCTGAAGTGAAGATTTATGAATTTAATTAAGTCGTTAACGTTAGAATGATTTTTTGAACAAATGCGTTTTAACGCTTCGCCTTTACATTTTGCTATTAAAAATCGAATAACTTGTTTATCATCTAGTATATGTAACGCAATAAATTCTTTTGCATCTACGCAACTTTGTATAAATGAATCTACTGGATAACCACTAGTAGTACCATCAAAATCTGGTATCGTTTTGAAAAATTCTTTATAATCTGATTTAGCTTGTGTAATAGTATTATTTAAATTTACTGACTTATTCTTACTACTGTTTGCAGTTAAAATATCTAATTGTTCTTTTAATTTACTTTCGAATTCTTTTTGAAAATGTTCATGCATTTGAGATTCTAGTTTGCTTTTTTCTATTTCACTAATTTGTTTTAACTTTTCTAATTGCGCTTGTAACGCAAGAATTTGACCTTGTTGTTCGGAGATAGTTGTCTCCATTTCTTCAGTTTTAGTCATTTTTATACTAAATATTTAAATTGACTTACTCTTAAGTGATAAGAAATATTTATTGAATACGGCAGGAGAACGCTGGTAAGACCCCTGTAGACTTCGAAGAGTAGTAGGATGTTGGTTGAAGGCTCTGCTGCTGTAGTGTGCGTAGCTGATAAGCTAACAAGGCTCCGATGACGATGATAATGTAGACAAATATATTTAAAAGACTCTGATGACGTTATAGGGTTGAATGCGTGATGAATTGTATTATTTTTTTTTCACAACAAAACTTTTAGATTACGCAATTTTTTTATTCACGATTTTAATTTTAATTTTATTTGATTTTATTTTTATTTGTTGATTTTGATTTTTTATTTTTAATTGTTTTTTTTTGAAGATTTAGACACACAAAAATTTATATTAAGTTGTAATTTTTAATATTAATTATTATTATTTTTTTTATTTAATTTTGAAAAAAAATTTTACTATTTCACTCGCTACTTAGAACACTGAATTTAAATGTTACTTTTGTTTTTCACTTATCTCACTCAATAGAATTTTTTATCTTGAGTTGATGTTTTAAGTTGAATTTTTTTTCCCAACGTAAAAAAAAATTTTCAGATTTTTGAAAACTCACCAGGAACTTCGGAGCTGGTCGAATCCGATCGCTGCCACCAATTTTAATAGATACTAGCTGTTACGTTTTCGTTGCACGATGTTGATGTTCAGCTCAGCTAGTTTGTAGTATTTCTAGGTATTGGGTTCTCGACAGCAAAATCACCTAACGGTGACCCGAAATAACTGGTGTTGTATTAAGATATAACAATAACTTTATTCACAAATGATAGTTATAGATTTTAGAAGTTGAAAGTATACACTTGTGATACAAATTAATTATGTTCAGTAGTCAAACTAACAGAAGGTATGACTATGGACTTGACAATCAATTTGACGAGTGTTAAGAGCTGTCTTAATAACGTATTGAGAGTAAAAGTTGTGTGTCCAAAAGGGTCTGCTCGAGAGTGCTCGCTGAGCAAGGGTTTTTATAAAGTATTCTAATCACCAAAAATAGTGGGATGAGAATTATTAAGTGGGGTTAAATTGTTGATCAGAGTTCACACTTATTGGTCATTGAACTCGTCATTGCTTATCAGCGCGAGGCGATTGGGCATAAGACCCATGCGTCGAGCGCGAGAAGGATTTGATCCTCGGCTGATGTAAATTTCTGAGAAAAGTTATTTATTTGAAAGTCAAAGTCCATTTTCATATCATCTGCGTTTGTTACAAATTATTACTAATAGTTTATACAGCTGTGTTTTAAAATGATTAAATTATCTTCAGTTGAGTATACTTTAAGATTAAAGTAAAAAAATGTTCTCATACGTGGGATTAGTTACATCCGGTGATTAGTTTATTATTTGGTTATTGATTTGAAAAATATACGTATGTTAAAGATATTCTTATAATATACAATTCAAATGATAGAATATACTCTTACGTTAATTTCGTTATTATAATTATCTACTTGAGGTACTCTAATTGTTGGTAATTAGGGTGCCTTATTTTGGGAATAGACTATAGGTCGGTAAAATAATCTAGTGAGCTGAGAACGGGCCCTGCTTGACAGCCAGGATATAACAGATAATTAATTATGAAGGCCGAAAAATTTTTAATTAAATTATAATTACAATAATTTTTAATAAATTGAAATTACAATTACGATTAATTTTTCTTTATACTTTTCACACTTTAAATTTATTTCACCTCAAGCTTTACACAATAACTAATAAATAATTTCCAAAAATTTTAAATTAAATTACAGTTACAATTACAATAACTTTTAAAATTTTCGAAATCAAGAATAAATTATTGCATGCATATAATAAATAATTATTAAGGCCGAATAATTTTGAATTAAATTACAATTACAAGTAATTTTAAATTTTTCAAAATTAACGATAAATTATTGTATGCATATAACAAATAATTATTAAGGCCGAATAATTGTATATTACAATTGCAATTGCAATTAATTTTCATCTATTATTTCCACACTTAAATTTAATTCTTCTCAAACCTTACACAATAATTAATTATTTAATTCCCAAACATTTAAATTAAATTACAATTACAATTAATTTTAAATTTTTCGAAATTAACGATAAATTACTGTATGCATATAACAAATAATTATTAAGGCCGAATAATTTTAAATTAAATTACAATTACAATTGCAATTAATTTCCATCTATTATTTCCACACTTACATTTAATTCTTCTCAGACCCCACACAATAATTCATTATTAATTCCTAAAAATTTTAAATTAAATTACAATTACAATTAATTTTAAAATTTTCGAAATCAAGAATAAATTATTGTATGCATATAATGAATAATTATTAAGGCCGAATAATTTTGAATTAAATTACAATTACAAGTAATTTTAAATTTTTCAAAATTAACGATAAATTATTGTATGCATATAACAAATAATTATTAAGGCCGAATAATTGTATATTACAATTGCAATCGCAATTAATTTTCATCTATTATTTCCACACTTAAATTTAATTCTTCTCAAACCTTACACAATAATTAATTATTTAATTCCCAAACATTTAAATTAAATTACAATTACAATTAATTTTAAATTTTTCGAAATCAAGAATAAATTATTGTATGCATATAATGAATAATTATTAAGGCCGAATAATTTTGAATTAAATTACAATTACAAGTAATTTTAAATTTTTCAAAATTAACGATAAATTATTGTATGCATATAACAAATAATTATTAAGGCCGAATAATTGTATATTACAATTGCAATCGCAATTAATTTTCATCTATTATTTCCACACTTAAATTTAATTCTTCTCAAACCTTACACAATAATTAATTATTTAATTCCCAAACATTTAAATTAAATTACAATTACAATTAATTTTAAATTTTTCGAAATTAACGATAAATTACTGTATGCATATAACAAATAATTATTAAGGCCGAATAATTTTAAATTAAATTACAACCACGATTAATTTGAAAATTTTTGAAATCAAGAATAAATTAGTGTATGCATATAATGAATAATTATTAAGGCCGAATAATTTTAAATTAAATTACAACCACGATTAATTTGAAAATTTTTGAAATCAAGAATAAATTAGTGTATGCATATAACAAATAATTATTAAGGCCGAATAATTTTAAATTAAATTACAACCACGATTAATTTGAAAATTTTTGAAATCAAGAATAAATTAGTGTATGCATATAACAAATAATTATTAAGGCCGAATAATTTTAAATTAAATTACAACCACAATGAATTTTAAAATTTTTGAAATCAAGAATAAATTATTGTATGCTTATAATAAATAATTATTAAGGCCCAATAATTTTAAAATAAATTACAATTACAATTGCGATTAATTTCTATCTATCCTTTCCGCACTTAAATTTAATTCTCCTCAAACCTTACAAAATAATTAATTATTGATTCCCAAAAATTTTAAATTAAATTACACTTACAAGTAATTTGAAATTTTTCGAAATTAATGATAAATTATTGTATGCATATAATGAATAATTATTAAGGCCGAATAATTTTAAATTAAATTACAACCACGATTAATTCGAAATTTTCGCAATCAAGAATAAATTAGTGTATGCTTATAATAAATAATTATTAAGGCCGAATAATTTTAAATTAAATTACAATTACAATTGCAATGAATTTTCATCTATTACTTCCACACTTAAATTTCATTCTTCTCAAACCTTACACGATAATTAATTATTAATACCCAAAAATTTAAAATTATATCATAATTACAATTAATTTCAAAATTTTTGAAATTAATAATAAACTTCTGTATGCATATAATAATTACTGATTTATGCCAAAAGATTTTTAATTAAATTATAATTACAATCAATTTTTTCCATTTTTACCTCACTTCAGAATTAATCCGGCTCAGACCCCACACAAAATTTCATTATTATTTCCCAAAAATTTTAAATTAAATTACAATTAAAATTAATTTTAAAATTTTCGAAATCAAGAATAAATTATTGTATGCATATAACAAATAATTATCAAGGCCGAATAATTTTCAATTAAATTACAATTATAATCCATTTAATTTTTGATATTCTCATTTTTTAAAAATACGCCATAACTTTGAACTGACATAGTCGTATTAAAATTCTTCCAATTAATTAATAAAGAATTAAAACCTTAAGTGAAAAAAGAACATCGTAGTCGTTGTTTCGTTAAGATGTGTAATTAAAAAAAATTTACTTACAGATGATATCAATTAGGAATTGAACAAAATTTGTTGAATAAATTTTAGCCTGAAAAATTTTGAAATTCGAATTATAATATTGAGATGACGATTTTGCTGAAAGTTACTTTCCAAATTTTGTTTAACTTCCAATCGATATCAACTCTAAATAATTTTTTTTTTCAAATCTACATCTTAGCTAAATTACGACTACGTTGTCTATCTTCCAATTAAAGCTTTAGTTCATTTTTAATTAATAAAATTTTTATACACTTGTGATAGTTGAGTCATTTAATATTTTTAAAAAGTGGTAGGCACTGTCTGAGAATGACTTTGAAACTGTTAAGACCGCCAGTGATAAAATTCGAGAACTTACTTCCATTAAGTAAAACATTTCCTGAATGGTAGTCAAAACTTTATTTGACATTAAATGTTATTTTTTCTTAATCTTTCATTTGATCAGTGGTTAGATTAAGTACTTAAGCATTTCCTCCGAAATTTTATTATCAATCTACAAATTAAATTTATAATTATGATCAGTGTTGATAAGCGTAGCGAAAATAACGATAATCAATACAAACCTGTAATGTAATCAAATCAACTGAATTAAGCATTATTGCTATTATGGCGTTACGATAAAGTTGAAATCGTTTCATAATCTTTCCAGTGAATTACTTTATAAGTCATGTTGTCACGTTGAACAATGCAGTGATTGTTCACCTGTTCCAAAAAAAAAATAAACACAATTAAAGACTACAAAATAGTATAACAAATTAAAATAATTCGTTGATTTAATTGTGTATTCATTATTTGCGTGGTTATTAAGTATACCTGAATAACATAGAGTATGTATAAGCATATAGGTTTTATAAGCTATGGCAATAACCTTATTACATTTTACTCCATTGTTCAAGTTTACAAATATTTTATTTTTTTTAATAACCGCAAATAATGTTAATACATTCAACTAAAAAATAATTATGAAAAACAAAAACTAACCTCTTTTAATAGCGATCCTCCAAATATCCACTTTAAAAAACCAATATAACTTTATCACTTTTATTGTTATTGATTTCAATAATTATAAATTAGTAATCGATACTAATTTTATTGAACAATAAATAACAATTTATATGCATCAACACATACATATATTTATTTATTTAAATATTTGTATTTATTTATTTATATTTGTATCTCCCTGATTAAACAAAACGATTTGTGACGATTAAAAACGATTTAAAATTAAATCATCATTAATCGTCTTTAATCGTCATAATCGTCATGGATTTTCAGATTTAATCGTCCCAAATCATCAAAAGACGATTTATTATTTTACACTGTTAAAAAAATTGTTTGAATTTTCAAAACATTGTATATAACGCAATAAACACATACATTTGTGCTTGAAATTTCATTACTAATTTCATATAGAATTTAAAATACATGCTTTTGAATTTTCAAATCAACGCTTTGGATTTTCAAATACTTCGTTTTGAATTTTCAAATACAATTTTTTTAATATTCAAATATCTTTCATTTAATTTTCAAATACTCTCTTTTTAATTTCCATATAGATGTATATGAAAATCTGAAGCGTTTATTTGAAAATTCAAAAGCGAGTATTTTAAATTTTATACGATCGTTACAATGAAATTTCAATCACAATTGTATGTGTTTATTGCGTTATATACGATGTTTTAAAAATTCAAACAATTTTTTTAACAGTGTATGGTTACATGGAAATTAAAGACTATTAGGTATGTTAAGTAACAAAATGTTTATTGACAAAACTTCAAAATTTTGTAAGCTGTCATCGATTTCTTATAAACAACATTATAAATTTTTTTTTTTTTATTAACCATTGTTATAATATAATTTAATATAGCGGGTAATTATATTTTTTTTCTTAAACATTTAAAAAAGTAGAAGTTAAATAAATATTTTAGAGTTAAATCACATTTTAATATTTAAATCACTATAAAACTATATTATGTTTATTAGCATTATGCTATATCACATTTAATACTGTATACAGTACATATACTGTCAATGCTGTTCAGTTCAGTCACAAGTTTTATTTACTTTATATTATCGAGGAAATAAAAACTTTACAACAATAAAGTCTGATGTACACCGCTCACATTACTCAAATTTATTATATATTTAACTAATTAGTATTAAAACACAATCCTTGATTACTGAACGCGCAGCACGTCACGCGCAAAAATTTCATATACAAGTATTTGAATTTTCAAATAAATATTATGAAATTTCAAATGGAATTATTAAAATCCAATGTGTCTTAGAATTTTCAATGCTTGCTTTGAAAATTTAAAGAATAAGTATAAATTTTAAGTACGTTTATTAAAATTCATATTTTTTTTCTTAATTTTAAATACCAGCTTGATTATTAAATTACGTACATTAAATTTGAAGCTTTTTTTATTGAAAATACAATTCAAATATCTAGTTATGAAAATTCAATACCTTTTGTATTGTAATTTTCAAATTATTTTTTACAGTGTACGATTAAAAATGATTCATGACGATTAAAAATTTTAATCGTCATGAATCGTTTTTAATCTTCAATCGGAACCAGAAATTACAATATTATTTTACGATTGAAAACGATTCATGACGATTAAAAATTTCAAATCGTCATGAATCGTTTTTAATCTTCATTCGGAGCCAGAAATTACAATATTATTTTACGATTAAAGACGATTCATGACGATTAAAAATTTCAAATCGTCATGAATCGTTTTTAATCTTCATTCGGAACCAGAAATTACAATATTATTTTACGATTAAAGACGATTCATGACGATTAAAAATTTCAAATCGTCATGAACCGTCTTTAATCGTAAAATAATATTGTAATTTCTGGTTCCGAATGAATGGTCCCCTTTGCGGGGGCAATTGAACCAAGAGTATTAGAACCACCAATGAATGACTTTAATGAATATTTCACTATTCATTACAGCTTAAAACTAAAATTACAACACTTTTAATAATATTGATTATTTTATATAACATTATATGTTATAACAATCACTTTCAAAACTTCTGTCAATATAATTATTTTTTTTCTTGGTTAGTTTAGTTTGTTTTGACATTCTGTCAAGATACGCACGCATGTCGGATTACTCACAGTGTGATTCGTGTGGTTCAACCGTCCCCGAGAATACTGGTTCAATTGACCCCATATGGTTTTATTGAAATAATTAGTTTAAAAAAATATATTCAAGAACTATTTTACTAGAAGTAAAGCTAGAAATTCATGACTAATATATGTAAGAAGGTATTACAAAAAAATTTTAAGATTTCATTTGAAAATTAAAAAGTTATTAAACAATTTGCCAAGAGCAGAAATCAAGGTTTAGATACCTAAAAACAAAAAACTTGAATTTTTTAAAACTAAATCATGATATTGGTTTGAAATTTTGATCAGACTAAGGTTTAGTGTATTAAAATATAATTCCAAGAGGACAACTCATTTTTATATTTTTTTTCATTTTTTAAGCTTACTGGTTCAATTGCCCCGTGGTTTGATTGACCCCCCTTTCCCCTATACATAAATAATATGTCTATAGAATTGAAAAAAAAAAATATATATATATATATATATAAGAACTTGAAAATTACAGGCCTGTTCAAAATTTGGACATATAAAAAGATCAGTATCAACACAAGAGCTATCAATCTTTTTGAAACTGAAAATTCACACAACAAATATATTTCGACAGCATTGTTGTTAATACCGTAAGATTATACATATATATAAAAAAATACATACACATCTTTTTCATGTGAACATAAGCGCACGTTTCTTAAAATATTCTTCAATATTGTATGAACGAGATTCATGCATTCAGCTACAAATTTTTTACTCACAATCTAAAGTGGTGTGGCTCATGTGTCCTTTATGTCATTGCAACTAAAAGACTAAGATTTTTAATTTTTTGAGATTATGCTTTCTTGTTGACCGTATGTGTATTTATTAGGGTGGGCCAAAAAAGAGAACTAATTTTTTTTCCTTTAATTACCGTGAAAAAATTGTTAAAGATGATGAATAAAAAATTCTGGTAAAGCTTCAGCTCTTAAAATTAATATTAAGAGGTCGCTCATTGGGTTTTTTGATTTCCCATTTAAATAACATGGAAAAAAATAATTTTTTAGTTTGGAATTTTTTAACTCAGTAATGCCTCATTGTACGAATAATCCCAGCATACATTTTCGTGGAGAATTTAACGCTCTACAAAAAAACTCTCTTATCATTTTTCGATAAGTACGTTTGTTCAAAAGTTATTCGAGCTCGAAGTCAAGTTAGAGTAAATTTCGAGATCTTTTTACTTTTTCGGCGAAACTATTGGACTTATCGTAAAATGTCATGAATTCTTATTTGTAGACAATTTTATTTCCTACAAATTATCGTTGATACATTTTTTTGAAATTCTGCATTGTTTTCTAGTTATTTACATTTTAATGCCAAGTTCTTGAAATCGATCAGAACACTACTTTTTTAGGAGCCTGGCATTAAAATGTAAATAACTAGAAAACAATGCAGAATTTCAGAAAAATGTATCAACGATAATTTGTAGGAAATAAAATTGTCTACAAATAAGAATTCATGACATTTTACGATAAGTCCAATAGTTTCGCCGAAAAAGTAAAAAGATCTCGAAATTTACTCTAACTTGACTTCGAGCTCGAATAACTTTTGAACAAACGTACTTATCGAAAAATGATAAGAGAGTTTTTTGTAGAGCGTTAAATTCTCCACGAAAATGTATGCTGGGATTATTCGTACAATGAGGCATTACTGAGTTAAAAAATTCCAAACTAAAAAATTATTTTTTTCCATGTTATTTAAATGGGAAATCAAAAAACCCAATGAGCGACCTCTTAATATTAATTTTAAGAGCTGAAGCTTTACCAGAATTTTTTATTCATCATCTTTAACAATTTTTTCACGGTAATTAAAGGAAAAAAAATTAGTTCTCTTTTTTGGCCCACCCAAGTATTTATTAATGACATTTCAGTAATTTAGCATCATATATGTATATTAGGGTGATTCATTTCAAGCGAAGATTTTTTTTTCACTCCCACTTGAAAATATTATTATCGCCATTGAAAAAAAAATTTCTTACAAGTTTCAGCCTTTAATTTTAAGTACTTTATATTTGATTTGGAAGTTTTCTCGTCTAAAATACATAGGAAAGTTTGGATTTTCTTTTTCAATTATCTATAACTTAGCTGCATTTCAAGTCATGGGGCCACCGTTTGCGGCATTTTGTAGGTAATTTTATACTCTTCAATATTCCCCTTAGTGATTTTAGTTTTGACAAATATTTTATTTACAAAACTACTAAAATCCCTATATCATGTGAACAAAAAACTTGAGCCACTACACTAAAAAGATCTTTTTGTAAAGAATCAACCTTCCTAAAAAATCGACATCGGCATTTTTACTGTAAATTTCGTTATTTTGTTAATATCAATTAAAAACCCAAATTATTATTAGAAAAATTATTTTCAGAAACAATACAGAAAAACAATCAGAGTCCGAGTATAATCACTAAAGAGAATTTTGGAGAGTATAAAATTACCTACAAAATGCCGCAAACGGTGACCCGATAACTTGAATTGCAGCTAAGTTATAGACAATTGAAAAAGAAAATCCTAACTTTCCTGTGTATTTTAGATGAGAAAACTTCAAAATCCAATATATAGTACTTGAAATTGAAATAAAGGGCTGAAACTTGTAAGAAATTTCTTTTTTAATGTCTATAATAATATTTTCAAGTAGGAGCAAAAACAAAAAGTAGTTGCTGCAAACGAATCACCCTAATGAATTTATATAATTTGGTTAATAACTTAAGAAACAATCGGTGTTTGAAATTTTTCAAGTTTTCCAAAAATATTGTTTGTTCAAAATTTTCTAGATGTAATTTCCAATCCGAAAGTGATAGTTTATTTTTGTTTTTTGCATGTAACAGCACGTTCAATAAGATTCAATTTTTACCAACTGACTGTTTTTACCGTAATTTCTAATAGACAAATGGTATTTCAAATTTATCAAATATTACAAAACTGAATTTTACGCGCTTTTTCCCTTTGATTACGTTCAGAATTTTAAATAGAAAGTCAATATAATCTAGAGATAAAATAAGGAAACATCTGAGTCAAAATATTTAACATGAATTGAACGTTTTTTAACGTAATAAACGTAAATTGAATGTTTTGAACTTAAATTCAACATTTTCGACGATGACGGGCCCATGAAGAAGGGAAGAGATCAGGAAAAAAATGCACCAAGCTTTATCGCAAAATTCTCCAGACTGATTTGCAATAAAATACGTAGTATTTAAGATGATGATTTAATTATCTATAGATTTAATTATCTATGGATAAAATAATGTTTGATAGAGCAACCTCATGGCAGTGTCAGTCTTCAATTTAATGTTCTTGGTTTAGGTGACAGCATCATTAATTGTGTTCTCAAGGAAGACCTTCAGGATACTTCGTATCTTTTTGCAAATCAGTCTGGAGAAATAAGCGATAAAGCTTTGTACGTTCTTTTCCCGATCTATTTCTTTCTCTATAGGCCGGTCATCGTCAAAAATGTTCAATTTAAATTCAAAACGTTCAATTTACGTTTAATATTTTGACTCGGGTCAACATGACTATAAAATGTAACCGTTTAGATAATAGAGAAAAAAAAATATAACTGCCTTGGATGATTGAAGTAGTTGAATCGTTTATTTGAGAAACCTCATAAGTCAAGAAAACAAAATTTTTCAGGAAACAAAAAAAACATTTTTCTGGAAAAACTTGCCATTAAAATAATAAATAAATAATTGAAGACAATAATGTTAGCGTCTCTGAAAAAGATTCGAACAAGAAAATTTCCATTTATTAATTGAAACTACTTAAAAAAGATCGGTCTATCAGTTGATCCTGCGGGCCAGCCCCAAAAGTTCCCGCTGTATTCAAGCTCCTTGAGCCATGACATACATTTTCTCCAATGATATTTCTGGAACGAATAGACCGATTGAGACGGTTAAGGTGGCATTCGACGCGGCTTATAAAGTTTCAGATCTGATTAGATTTCGGAAGTGATCCATCCAACCCATTAAAAGTTATCTAAAATAAACATTTTTGAAAAAATTTGATTTTTGGAATATCTTCGAACGCACTTGACCGATCAAGCTCAATTTTTCACGGCTTTTAAATATTAACAAGCTGCATCGAATGACACCTTAACGATCGAAATCGGTTCATCCGTTCAAGAATTATAAATATTGACATTTATATGTACGTACGTACGTACATAAACTCGGACATCATCGTGTGAATAATCAGAATAGCTTCCTAAAACCTCAAAACGTGAAAATCTGATAGAAATTCGGTTTTCGAAAATCGGACTGAAATCAATAACTTCACGAATTTTTGAAAATTTTTAATTTCCTTAAAGGGAAGTTAAAAATTATTTGAAGTTGATTGACTTATGGGGTTTCTTAAACAAATGGAAGAAAAAGTTATAAAATAATTGTTATTTTATTTTTTTCCACTCAAATAATTTACTAGACTGATAAAATGAAGTATATAATATGTATTTCACGACTCACGATGCGAAGCACCAGAGAGTGCTTTACGATCGAAAAATTTTTTTCGCCTCACTTCGGCAACTATTACAATTATAATACCTTTGTTAGCTTACGGAATTAAGATATGTTGCATATTATTTTGAAGATAATTTAATGGAGATTAATTCCATACTTTTCAAAAATTTACTTAGTTCAATAAAAACGAAAAAAACATCAAAATAGTTTAAAAAAATTCCTGTCCGTCATGTACGAATCCCGTATACATAATAACTCGCGATAAAATCTAATAATTGAATCAAATTTTTTAACTTCCCGCTAAGAAAATTGCAAATTTTCAAAAATTCGGGAAGTTATTGGTTTCAGTCCGATTTGTAAAAATCGAAATTCCAACAGATGTCGACGTTTTGAGGTCCTAGGAAGCTATTCTGACTAATTTCACGATGATGTCCGAGTGTATGTATGTATGTATGTACGTACGTACGTATGTAAATATTCTGTAACTTTTGAACGGATGAACCGATTTTGAACTTTAAGGTGTCATTCGACGCGGCTTTTTATTTACTATAAACACTGAAAATTGGAGCTTAGTCGGTCGGGTACGTTCGGAGATATTTCAAAAATAAATTTTTTCAAAAATGTTTTTTTTGAATAACTTTTAATTCGCTGAATGGATTGATCCCAAAATCTAATCAGCTCTTAAGCTTTGTAAGCCGCGTCGAATGCCGCCTCAAAAATCAAAATCGCTTTATTTGTTCGAGAGAAACCGTTAACGAAAGAATTAAAAAAAAAAATTTTTTTTTAGTATTTTGAAATTTCTCAAAAACGACTTGATAAATCAATTTCAAAATTTGATCAATTGTAGAACTCAATAAAACGCGTCGATTGCCACCTTAAACGTCTCAATCGGTTTATTCGTTCGAGAGATATCGTTGTAGAAAAAATGGTAAAAAACGTTATTTTTCGAAAATAAACGCATACAAAAGTATTTTCGAGCTCGAAGAGCTCGAAAATGTATCCACAACAATTTTTCGAGCTCAAGGAGCTCGGAATGGGCGGGAAGTTTTGGGGCTGGCCCACAGGGTCAACCGACAGACCGATTTTTTTTTAAATTCTTTGAAAAATTTGTAGGTCTCCTATTGCGAATGGCTAGGTAACTCAGTGTCGTTTAATTACAATTAATAAAAAAATAAAAAAGGCTGCATAACTATATCTATATATATCTATGTAAAATTAACATGGATAGTGATATACCTATACCTATACATTATACGTACGTTTACTCCACCAGGGGCGCTTGCGCATCTTAGTACAGCTGATTTTTTTTGCTAATTGGTAAGCCTGAATTTTTTCAATTCAAATTGTTTTTAATCATTTCAAATTGTTTTAAATTATTCAAAATCATGTGTTGAAATCAGGGATTATAAAAACTCTTTAATCATCAGTCTACGATTCTTAGTTATTAAACGATTCAAAATTTTCGATCGTTTTCGATCCTGTTTAATTATCAATTGATAGTTCGTGAGGATTTAAAACGATATAAAAATTTAATCGTTTTTAATCCTCTTGAATCGTCTATGAATTATTAAAGAAGATTAAAAACGATTAAATTTTTAAACTATTTTAATCCTGTCGAATCGTCAATTGACGGTTTGCGACGATTTCAAACAATTAAAAACTTAATCGTTTATAACCCTCTCGAATCGTCAGTTGACGATTCACGACGATTAAAAACGATTAAAAATTTAATCGTTTTTAATCTTCTTTAATAATCAATTGACGATTCACGACGATTAAAAATTTAATCGTTTTTAATCTTCTTTAATAATCAATTGACGATTCACGACGATTAAAAACGATTAAAAATTTAATCGTTTTTAATCTTCTTTAATAATCAATTGACGATTCACGCCGATTTGTAACGATTAAAAATTTAATCGTTTTTAATCATCAATTGACGATTCATGACGATTTGTGACGATTAAAACAGTTTTAATCGTCACAAATCGTTTTGTTTAATCAGGGCTTAGCAACTATTTGTTAAGTTCCACACACATGTAAAAAATTCTCAGCGACTTGGCGTACTCATGCACACGACTTCCCCTACCCCCTACACTTTACGTCTCAAGAGCGCATGTGCGATGAATTTATTTATACGCATGCGCATAAAATGTCTCCCACCATGTTTGACACTATTTCAAATTATAATAATTACTTTTAATTAATTATTGATAAATACAATAAATTTACTCAAATTTTACACAAGAATCAGATGAGCAAAATGTGAACAATTTATTGGATGCAAATATTATAAGAAAAGTTCAACGCTTTCCTCATGAATCGGGAAAACACGTTCTGTATTTTCAATTGTTAATAACTAATTTAATTATTAATTAATTTTATGAGCAATTACGGATTTTAATTGAGCAATTTGTGAGCAATTAGGAGCAGTTATTCATTACTTATGGTAATTTCAGTGGAAGTGGCTATAGGAACGATAACTTGACGATACGGCTCCGTAACTATACGGCGCCGTATACATACATCTCGTAACTTTACAGCGGCGTGTACATACGTCTCCGTAATTTTACGGCAACGTATACATACGGATCCGTAACTTTACGGTGCCGTATACATACGTATAGTTACGGAGACGTACGTATACGTTTCCGTGTAGTTACGGCGCTGTATGAATACGGACCCGCCATATTTCAAATTTTGAATATGATCGTATGCATACGGCATTGCCGTGTGACTTTAATTTTAACCCGCCGTTTTCAAACGAGATGATATCATACGGAGCCGTTTGCGTACGGCACAACGATACCGATTTTATTACCGTTTTCATACGGCAATTTTTTATTCGTTGACTTTTATTTGCTGTTCACTTTATGGAAAATATAGGCTCCTTCCGCTTTTCTTTGTTAGTGAGTGCAAATTGATTCTCGTTTGTTATTCTTGTGAATTTTTAACAAAGAGTACTCTATGAAATGTCTAGTACTGTTCAACAAAGTTTCAAATAAAGAATTTAAAACAGTACTGCTTAATTAAATAATATTCTTTAGTATTCTGCTGCTAAGTATATTGTACTGCTTAACTACTTTGATTAAAGTACAATATTAAATTTGAAAAAAAAAAAAAAAATCATTTGTAAGGTAACTATGGGATTGTTTTTCATTATTTAAAAATAAATTTTGAGTTTTCAACATACAGGCGTAGTTTTTATACTTGAGTATTAATAATAACAATATCAAATATTTTCTCATTCTTTTTATTTAATTTTTCTTATGATTTTTAGATGAGTAGTTTATCGCTGAATAAATTTTTTCATTCTCGAAATGAATTAGACGAAGCCATAAATGTGTATCAAATTAAAACAGGATGGAGATTCTCAACATTTTCAAATAGTCACATTAACAATAGTAAACAAAATGTAATAAAACAAGAATTAGAATTGCGTCGAGCTCAATATAAATGTATTTATCACAATAAATCTACAGAAACTAGAAAACGAAGACGAGAGTGAGTATTTATGGATGATTTATTGGAAATAAATTTAAATTACAAAAATAATTTCTATCATTAATGAAAGTGATTTTTTCTCATATTGAGTTTTTATGTATCAGTCATTTGTTGGACAATTATTGTCTGCGCTTTATCATTTTTGTTTAAATTTCAATTTTTTGATAATTAATTTCGTAATTACAAGTTCGTAATTACAATAAAGCCAAATTTAATGAAGTCTTTTGAAATAATTACACACTAATATCTTTAAGTTGAGAGAGCGAAACGATAAACATTTGAGAAATATAATTAAAAAAATATTTTTAAAAAATAATCAATAAGTATTTCATATTTTTATATCGAATAATATAGAGCCACACTACTAAAAAAGCTTTTCTCTAAATATGAATTAGTGAAAATAAGTAAATATTCATTAATTCCAAGTGCAAACCGAATCACTAATTTCAAAAAGTGGTTCGATTGGTACTCAGGATTAGTGAATATTCATTTATTTAACTTATTCATGTATAGAGAGTATTATCTTCAATTAAGTTTGAATTAAAAAATTTAAGTAGGATTTTAACAAAGAATTATGGATGAATTTTGAAATGCGTTGCGAGCAGCCGTAGAGTAGTGCAGTGCTGCGTCTCAGCAGCAGGCCGTGCAAGTATATAGCAGCGCGATCATTACGCGAAATTTGAAATATTGAAGTTCAACGTTTTTTTTTTTAATTTATTTAAGCTTTATCAGTTGATCACCTATTTTATTTATTTATCGTAATAAATACGGTTTTCTCAGAAGGCGAAAAAATGAATATGAAGAATTGTTGCAAGCAGTGATGCCAGAACGTGGGATTTTTTTACCCCTTCCCGTGGTGAAATAGCATGGAGTGTAATGGCAGGAGGGGGTAAAAAAATCCCACGTTCTGGCATCACTGGTTGCAAGCTATTAATGCTCTAAGACAACGCGCAGTACAATAACTTGCTTTGACGGATACCTGGGAAAAATTATTCAAGCTTATATAATGTTGTTAAATTCCGACGTGATTCCAGTAAAATACATTTTATTTTCATTTTTATTATACAATTTATAAGTAGTAATCTGATTAATTTTTTAACTAGACACACACACACACACACACACACACACATACATACAGACACTCGGACATCAGTCTAAAAACAGTCAGAATAGCTTCCTAAGACTTCAAAACGTCGACATCTGATGAAATTTCGATTTTCGCAAATCGGGGTGAAAACAATAACTTCCCGAAATTTTTGAAAATCATCGATTTTCTTAGCGGGAAGTTAAAAAATTGTAACTATCAGCTAAATAGTCTCTAGCTTTCCAGATTATTTCCAACTTACTTTTATTGTAGATTGAACAAAATAGTGTCAATATTGTAGCTGACGTAATTGCAGCTTACCGTAACTGAGTCTTGACTTCACAGATGAGATTGGCCTAGTAATCTTTGACATTTAAGTATTGTAATTCCTGGTGTGGAAATGGAATTTGAGCAGCGTTTGGAGTACCAGTTATTGGGTAGCTCAGTAAGCATTCCCTAGAATAACAGAACTTTCTTTACAATTTTCAACTTCAGCAACGTAGAATTCGTTTCATACTGCCTTAAATAGCCAGGAGTACATTTCGATAGATATAGAGAATATCCTTTAAAAATTGCTGCTGAACTTTTTTCAGCTCTTTTATATGTAATGCAACCCCAAAATTCAAACTGCATAAAGAGCTGTTGCTGATACTAATATATTAAACAGTATGATCCGTTGATACTGAATTGAAGATTTGTTAGTGCAAAGAATGTTCCACATAGTACTGGAGGCAAATTTAGCACACGAAGTGATTTTTATTGTACCATCGAATAAGCACTCTGACGAGGAAAATGCCACCGTGAGACCAGTGAATTTCTCGATAACTTCTATAGGTTGACTGTTGTATTTTCTTTCTGACTATACAATTGCACAGTTGTCCCGGCTAATCCATAGCTATAGGGATTAGCCTCCACTAGCATATCCAAACGATATTGATAGAACCGAATTTAAATACACTATTATTATGTTGATATCATTAATCTTGGTTCACACACCATTCAACTTCAGAATGCTTGCATTTTTCAATTGCTCTTTGTCATAAAATAAAGTAGCACCACCACTGGATGTACTCACGGCGTGATCTTTGGTAACTAATGACTGAATGCATGTTATATAACGAGATGCACGGTAGTTTTAATAACAATATCACCTAAGTTTCCAATATGCCGAAAAATAAATATCCTAAAAAAATGTGAGAAAGTTATTGGCGTTATTGCTATCTAGATGACGAAGATCATGCGAATAAATACTGTTGTTATTTATGGAGACCTGAGCAGTGAATGTAGTCGTCTAGTTGAGAACTATGGTCTTGATACTGAGCTCTTGAACGGAACTGGAATTATTGATGCATCTGGTTACTTTGACTGCCGACATCGGATCCTTTATCATGAAATGGAAGTAGACTTGTCTCATCCTCCCAAACAAATTTGGTATCGTAAACTTCGAGAAATCCGTATTTAACATCGTATTATCACCTTTGCGAAATTCGTTACTTGCTATATTTAGAATCTTTTTTTTGGATTATTTTTTCGTTGTTTTTCATGTTAAGTCACGAAAAATATTTGAATGCCTAAAAGCTTGCTGAGTTTATTCTTTAAAATTTTATTCTAGCCAATCACTATCACCATCGTGATTACAGTGTTGCTAAGTTTATCATTTATGATAGTTAGAACTACACTTTCAATTTTTTCACTTGCAATTTCACCACGTATGTCAGTAAACACCTCTTTGCTCAGTTCTTGATCTTCACCGCACAGAATTAGGTTTTCTTTAGTGGCTCTATGTTCTCTCCTTATCTTATTTCTTTTTAGGTAGTTTTTCTTGTATTGAGAATTTTGTTTTCAAAATAATAGAATGTAACATGGTAAAAAATTCAGTTTTCAGAGCTATTAGGCCATGCATAGTAGTTTTATAAATAATTTACCGAAATAGTACATAGTGAGAAAAATATGGTGGTGATCACTCAGAATGATAGCATAAGAAATATCGCTTGTGCTTTAGTTATAAACATTGGAGCCTACTCAGCCACTACAATATTCGAAATAATAATATCCATTTAACCTGACATTTTAATTTTTTAATTTATTTCATATCTTTCAATTTATTTCATTTATACTATCTTGTGGTAATGATTAAACGTTCGTCTTACCCCTGTTTTATGATTTTTTGATAATTTAATCTACAGTGACTGCAGTGAGAATAAAGATTCGGGAATTCGAGTAAATGAATTACTTTATAGAAAACTCTATGAATCAAGAAAATATTTATTAGGTCAAATGCATATTTATTTAATTTAAGGATAGTTATTTAATTAGGAATGATAATTTACTTCATTCAAAAAAATATATTATTCCCACTAAAATAATTACATATTTACTTGAATCGAGTAATATTTACTTGTAACTCCAAAATTATTTTTCTCAATATACATTTTGTATAAAAAATTGTGTATTTGTTCTAGGCGTATATTGAAGATCTGCCTGAAAATAGACGGTTGTCGCCAGAAACTCATAAAATGGCTGTAAACGCAATGAACTTGAAGTGTTCTAAGAAGCATCTGCAAAATAAAATTATGCTTGAAAAAAATGTTAAAATTCGGATAAAAGATTTATCAAATATTCAAATGAAAAATAAAGATTTAGCGACTAACGACTTACACGCCGTAGAAAAAATATTGAAATCTAAGGGTAAGGTCTTCATCTTCGTTCTTGAGGAAATGATTATGTCGTAGCACACTCATATTTATCATAAATAAATCACATGTAGCATCCAATTTAGTTATTTTCCTTTATTTTTCATCAATTTTATTACAGAATGTATTTTTTTATAGGTGCTAATGTTCATATTCTTCACAAAAATAAACAGTATCAAGGACTTTACTTTTCAACTCACAGTATGAGATCTTCTTTCCGAGCGTGGCCTGAGGTCGTCTTTTTGGACGGGACTTATAAACTTTTTAACACTAATTTATCTTTGATGCTCTTGCTTGTTGAAGATTCAGACGGCTTAAGCGAAATAGCTGGTGTGGCTTTATTGGCTCATGAAGATTACCTATCAATGAAATGGTTTCTTGAGACCTTTAAAAATGAAAACCAAGAAGCATACAACAGAATCAATTGTTTTATGACCGACAAAGATCTTGTTGAACGTAAAGTTTTGAAGGAATTATTTCCTAATGCTTGTACGCTAATTTGTCGTTTTCATGTTTTAAAAATTTTTTCTACTCATATTACTACGAAGACAATGAACATCACCAATGAAGAAAAAAATATTTGTCTATCTCTACTCCGAGATATAGTTTATAGTGACTCTACTGAAGAATATTATGAGCATTATAATAAATTATTAATAATGGCACCTAAGCAAGTTGTAGATTATTTCAACTCCAATTGGCACATTAACCGAAAAGAATGGTGTACTTACTATATGCGAGGGAACTTGGGTAACTACACAAATAATCGATTAGAATCGATTAATGGCAAAATTAAAGATGTGGTAGGCCGAAATAACTACTTAAGCAATTTTATAGTAGATTTTTTTCTATGGATGTCGAGTTTTAATCGTGAAAATGACTTTAAAGCATCCCAAAACTTTATTAAGAAACAGCTTTGTGTAAATAATTATACTGAGTGGGAACAACAGTATTCTAATTATTTAACGTTAACAGCTTTTAAATACGTGAAAGTTGAACTTGAGCATTATGAACATATCACCTTTTGGAATAGTAATAATCTTGAAAACCAAATAAATCAAAACAATATTAATGAAAGTTATTATATGAAGTATAAGTCTCTTATATTAAATGTTACATGCAGTGAATGTGAATGCCCTCATTGGTTATCACTCGGTCTACCTTGTCGACATATTTTTTCCATAAGAAAACATTATGGCGTTTCATTATTTTCAAAAGACCTGTGTGCAACAAGATGGTCAAAAAATTATTACAGACAAACACAAAGGGCTTTTGCAAGATCAAATGATGAAATAATAACTAAAAAAACAACGGTCTCAACGATTTGTTCTCAAGATAATTTTAATTTAGTTGAAATGCAGAAAAAATTAAACTTTATTTTAAATAATTTAATAAACGTAATGAGTTTATCATGCGGAAATTATTTTGTTAAGAAAATTGAAGTTCTTAAAGATGTTATTTGTTATTTTAAAAAAGGATTTGATATTAACGTTATAAAAACTAATGATACGCCTGTAGCATTGGATAAAAACAATTTTCTGCATACACCAATCAATTATAAAGTAAAAACAGTTTTTGAAAAAAGAAGAATAATTAAAAAAATAACAGACGAAATTTATGAATCATCAACTCTTTGGCCGCCACAAAATTGGAGTACTAAATTAGAGGCTTTGATAAAAATCGATGATTTCTGGAAGCAACTCATCGAAATAAATGTTGCAATAAAAAAAAGGGAGCCATCAGTAAATTCTATAAAAGAAAGTAAAAATAAATCGCATCAATTAATTCAACTCGACTCGGAATGCGAAATTTCTGAAATAAATACACCTACAAAGACAAGTACTCGTGGCCGTCCAAAAGGATCATTATTGACTGTAATTGGTCTTCCGAAAGTTACTCATAAGTTAACTCCGTTTGCCCAGAAAAATAGTTTTCTTCAAGTTAATGACATACTAAATTGGTTAAAATTACCTCAAACAATAATTAATACGGTATTAAGGAATGAGTATATTATTAAATTTGATGATATCTACAAAATTTGTGAGGAAGAAAGACTTGAGGATTCATTTATAAACCAACGCGTAAATTTAAATATCCTAAGAAACTATTTTGATGAAAAAAGTTTTCAACTATTGGAACAGGCAGTTGAAATTAAAAGAAAATTGAACATTAGTAAATGCAGTAGCTGTAATGGAACTTTCTATTCAAACCTTAACTTGAAAGTTGCATGTTGTGATAGCTGTCTAAAAAATTTTCATTGTCATTGTGTATTATTAAAAAAAAAGCCTCAACAATATTGGTTTTGGACTGAATGTGAAGCAAGGCTTTTAAATAACAAAAAAAATTAAAGATGCCTTATGTTTAAGTCAGTGTCAAAAGTTTAAATTGCAGAAATAAATTAAATAATAGGGGTGTGCGAATAATTCGAACTTACGAATTATTCGTCCCGAATCGAATATTAATATTCGATTCGAAATTCGATTCGAATAATTCGAATTTCGAATTATTCGGAAGTTCTCGAATAATTCGAAAATTCTCGAATAATTCGAAAGTTCTCGAATAATTCGAAAATTCTCGAATAATTCGAAAGTTCTCGAATAATTCGAAAAATTTCGAATTATTCGAAATTTTTCGAATTATTCGTTATTTTTCGAATTATTCGTTATTTTTCGAATTATTCGTTATTTTCCGAATGATTCGAAAGTTTACAAATAATTCGCACATTGACAAATATTTGTAGAATTTTTGAACTATTCGTCAATTTTTCAGATAATTTTGAAATTTTATAAACGATCAAACGTGGGATTCGGCACTCTGTACATTTTAAAAATTTTATAAACAACATACTTTTTTTGAGTTGAATTTTTAAGTTGAAAAATTAAAAAAAAAATTTATACAAAAAAAAATATTAGTGATCTTTGAGTATAATTTTTTGTTATACAGTAGAGTCCACAAATCACTTGAAGCCTCGAATTATTATAAAAAATTTACGATTCATTCAGAATATTATACAATTAATTAAAAAAAAAAAGTATTTTTGAAAAATTCGAATTCGAAAATTTCCGAATAATTTGAACTTTTCGAATAATCCGAATTTTTCAAAAATAATTATATAATATTCTTAATGAATCGTAAATTTTTTAAAATAATTCGAGGCTTAAAGTGATTTGTGAACTCTATTGTATAATAAAAAAATCTTATACTCAAAGATCACTAATATTTTTGGTTGTATAAATTTTTTTTAATTTTTTAACTTAAAAATACAACTCAAAAAAAGTATTTTGTTTATAAAATATTTAAAATTATCTGAAAAATTGACGAATAGTTCAAAAATTCTACAATTATTTGTCAATGTGCGAATTATTTGTTAATTTTCGAATTATTCGAAAAATAACGAATAATTCGAAAAATAACGAATAATTCGAAAAATTCCGAATAATTCGAAAAATTTCGAATACTTCGAACTTTTCGAATAATTCGTAAGTTCGAATTATTCGATTCGAATTTCGAATCGAATAGTAATATTCGATTCGATTCGATTCGAACGATATTCGCACACCCCTATTAAATAATTAAAATAGGGGAAAGATAAATAATAAAATGTTTAAGTATTTATGTATAAGAATTACAGTCAATACTTCCCAGATCTCTAAATTATTGTTTGATAAAAAAAAGATTGATTGATTATTCTTTTGTTAATTAAAAGTCGTAAGTTGACACTTTAACATCTAATGACAACAGCAAAATAATTATGAGCTTTTTGTTTATAGTTTGATGTGATAATTTCACTAAACTAGACATTTTAATTGAATGAGAACTTTTATTTGCTATCAATAGTCAACGCAACTTTTGACATTTCAAATATTCTAGAATTTAAAAATATAAAAAAGAAATAATAGTGAGAATGTCAAAACAAAAATATTATCAGTGTTTTGGTATTTTACAGAAAACCACAATAAAAATGGTAAAATACGATGATCTAAACATCGTTTCGAAATTCATGCAGCCAAAGCTCAATCAACATCAGGAGATAGATCAACTGATAGGTTCATGTTATATTTCGAAAATTTTATTTGGCAAGATAATGATTCTTAGTTCTGTAATTTATGCAGCAAAAATTATAAAAAAAGAAGAAAATATCACTACACGTCAACACGAGACCGCATATGAAAAGTTTAAAGAATTACGTTGGAGAAAAAAATATTTATGAATCAACTTCACAGTGTTGTCAAAAATTAGTTAAGAATAATATTTTTTCATTTAATTCAACACAATTAAATTGTTGGTCGTGCACTAAATTTTTCGATGGATATGAAATTGCAGAGAAACACATTGCCAGTAACTATCATCTTAATAATTTAAGAAGAACTAACTATTCACGGCACTCCGACTTTTTTAAAACTAGGTTGAATAATAATATATCCCAAGTATTTACTAGGAAAAGTTTAGCATCTGCAGCTACTGATGATACTGCAATGATTTGTGATAATAATATTCAGTTTTCATCATCAGATGAAAGTAAATTTTTAGATTATTTTAAAAATTTTATTGCACATCGTGTTACTGCATTTTATTGTTATTTATGTAACATACTTTTCTTCTGAAAATCTTACGGTCATACATGTGAATGAGTCGCGTCATATTTCATTGAGAAAAAAAACTTTTAAACAAAATAAAATTTCTATTATTTTTATTATAGAAAATTATAGTCTTAAAGCGAATGAAATATTTATTAATAATTATATATTTCCAATAAGGCTAAAAATTAAATGCAAAGACTAATTGATAAAGATATTAAATCTTACAATTTCATTAAAATACTTAATTATAAGTGCATGAGTAAATGTAAAGACAATGTATCATATTGATCAATAAACGTAGATAATTTAAAGCAAACACGGAGAGAAGTGTATGGTATATTCTCCAATGTAACATAGTAATTATTACTATGTAGCATGGTAACCAGTCCTATTTTTCAAAGCATAGGAGTCATTACTATGTAACATGGGAATGATTACTATGCTACAAAGTAATATTTACCATTCTACATAGTAACCATGCTACTGGTAAATATTACTTTGTAGCATAGTAATCAAAGCCATGCTAGCATGGTACTGAGTCCCATGCTGAATAGCGTGAAAGCAGTTTCAATATTAAGCGCTGCTATATAGTATATACGTCTAATATAACCTGTACATATATTAATCTTAATTACTACTTATATCAATGAATATTATTTTAATGAGAATTATCAATCATACTAAACTCAAGTATTATTTGACAAAGTATCATTGTCTATTGTATGCTGATTTAAAATGTTGTTAATGGATTTAATATATTCTTAATTTAGATAATTGTTAATTTCCTCTGCATTAATAATTCATAATTAATAATTTTACTTACAATAAAATATTAATTAAACGTCTTTGAATAAATAATTAAATTAGTATAATATTTTTCTATTAAAAATAACCCATGTTAAAATTTGTTAATGTTAATATTTATTATTTTATTTCAAAATTTTAGTTAAATATTTATTTATTATTAATTAAATAACCTAATCTTTTAATTATAAAACCTTATTTTAATATTAACCTTTTACTACCTTCAATTGGAAGCAGCTTCATCGAAATTGTAATAATTACAATGTAGCATAGGAATGATTCCAATGTAACATGGTAATGATTCCCATGCTAACATGGCTAGCGTTACCATGCAACATCGGACAAATTACTATGTCAAATAAATAATACGGCTAAAAACTTGCGTTACCATGCTACATAGTAATAATTACTATGTTACATTGGATGCGAGAATTTACCATTCTCTTCTCTCCGTGAATGTTTTTATTTATGAATATTTTTTATTATAAGTCTTGAGTACTTTTGAAAAAAAAAAAATTTTTTTAAATATATACTTTTAAGCTAAATCGTTTAAATATATATATATTTTATTCATTGTAGGAGTTATTGGGGGTTGATGACATGAGACCCTCATCTCCCACAAAGGTTATCGGCGCATATTCAAGATTACCATCTTCATTAATGATCAGTTTAAAGTTAAACTCCGAAGAAGTATTCGAGGTATTCTTGTTGCTTTCATGAATCATGTCCGTTTCATCAATATTTTCTGCTCGCTCAGTACCGTTGTTTTTATCAATAACATATGTTTTACTCATATTGATTGGGATTAAAGCTGAGCGTTTTCTTGGTGGAGACGGTGGTGTTGATGGAGATGTTGGTGTTGATGGAGACGGTGGCGTTGATGGAGCTGATGGTGTTGATGGAGCTAGTAGTGGAGACGGTGGTGGTGATAACTTTGAATAAAATAATCATTATTTATTAACAATAGTAGCGAAAAAGCATACTCTGATGCTTCGCATTAAGAGTTGTGCGATTAAATTTCCAGAAAAATAAGTAATAAAAGTAAATAAATTAATTACATTCATAATTACCTCATTGTTTTCACAGTTGTGGTTTTCATTCCATTCATAAATTTTCAAGGCATTATCTTTAATGTGAACTTTAAAATAAGCCAAACAATTGGTTTTCTCGACTAGGCTGTAAAAAAACATTTCAATTTAATATTTCAAATATATCGGATAAGATATAGTGATTTTAATAATTTTGTACCGACAATTTTAAGTCGTATTACCCTGTTTAATTAAAAAGTTCGATAGATTCTTATAGCTGTATGTATACGACCTATGAACTATATCACTTCGCATAGAACTAATTAATTCTTATGAAATCTCTATGGGATTTTAAGAGATTATATTGGATTTTATGAGATTTAATAAGCAGGGTATATACTATTTTTTATTTTAAACAAAACAAAAAAAAAAAAAAGACAGATATGCCTTCAGCTTCCCATAGAGATTTTATAAGAATGAATGAGTTCTATAAGAAGTTCTATTGTTAAGTATTGGGCCTTATACATACAGCTATAAGCAGCTATCGGATTTTTTAAGCAGGGAACTCACCATTATCAAACTTTTTTTGATATTTATTAAATTTACAAAAGTATAATATTTTGAGCCATACTAACTTTTTTTGTCTTTTTTTTAGCTGCGCTTTTGTTCTCCTTCATGAATGCACTTAGCATGCCCCCAATAAAGTTCTAGCTCTTGATTGATTTCTTTTTGTAAATGCCGCTTATCAATGTAATTAGTTGAAACAAATTTAAAACTTCGCCCTGTTTCAACCGTGTATGAATCTTGCGCTTTTATCAACTCCTTTTTGGATCGAAAAGTTTTTCCCAGTGATAAACTCATCTTAAAATGATTTAAAAAATAACATTAAAAAGAATGAGGCATTTACAAAGGAACTAACCATGATTATTTTAGAATTAAAAAATTTATTCAACGATAAATTATTCACCTAAAAATCGTAAGAATAATTAAATAAAAAAAAAAGTGTAGACTTTTATTATCAAGAAAAACTACGAATGTATATTGAAAACTTGAAATTTATTTTTTAACAATGGAAAATAATCTCATAATTACCTTATAAATGATATTTTTTTAATTCAGGTGCTTAAAAATTAGTAACGTTCTAATTTATTTATTTTATAAAATTTTATTATTTATATTTAAAATTTTATTAAACTTTGTTAAACACTGTAATTAAATTTTATAGAATTCCTTTTGTTAGGAAATCACAGAAAGAACAAATGAGAGTCAACTCGCATCATTTGAAAATAAGAGGGGGTAGCATGTATTTTCCACGAAGTGGACCGCAAATAAAAGTCAACGAATAAAAAATTGCCGTATGAAAACGGTAATATAATCGGTATCGTTGTGCCGTACGCAAACGGCTCCGTATGATATCATCTCGTTTGAAAACGGTGGGTTAAAATTAAAGTCACACGGCAATGCCGTATGCATACGACCATCTTCAAAATTTGAAATATGGCGGGCCCGTATTCATACAGCGCCGTAACTACACGGAAACGTAGAAACGTATACGTACGTCTCCGTAACTATACGGAGATGCGCCGTATAGTTACGGAGCCGTATCGTCAAGTTATCGTTCCTATAGCCACTTCCATTTTTTTTAGAAACATCGATTGTCCGATGTCGATATTTTTTACCAATATCGCCCATCCCTATTCTGTATAATTTTTTAATTTCTCTAATATCGAATATATATGATGATTATGCGACACTAGTAGCTACTCCAAAACACATATTTAACTGACAAATGTACTGTATATTTATTATGGTCTGACATTTATATTATTTATCTCAAACATCATATAATTGATTGTAAATTTGAAAATTTCTTGGGGTTTTTTTCCTAAATCACTCTAGAACAAATTTTTTTTGTCTTTTTAAATTTGACATTTAAAAATTTTCGCTCGACCAAATTCACTATTATGCTGCTCTCAAGCGGCAGAGTTTGGCAAAACGGAATCCCATACTAACCCTGGTGTCTCTGGTTGCTTTTCATCACTTTTCATAATAAATCTAAGGATTTCGATTGATTTCGATAATCGTCAATCGTCGTTTAGAAGTGTTTGCATAAGACGTTTTTCAATTATATTTTTAAAACAATATAACATTAAGAATAAAAGTAAAAAATAATTAAGTTTCCTTCAATGCTTTTCACTATTGAATAAAATTTTATTGTTCCGTAATTGAGTGTAACATTTTAAGTTTTCTTATGTTGTTTATGTTAGGTTAGTTGTTAATTTTTTTTTATTTACAAAATTAATATAGAAGTACATAAATTTATTTTTTTTTTTATAGAATAAAAATACATAATTTTTTCAATAATGATTGAAGAAACAAATGAACGATATCCAACTGAAGATGGTAGTTTTAATAACACAGTAATTAAAGAATTTGATTATTATACTTCAATTGATGAAGCCACTGGGAATTGGCTTAAGCAGTTACACAGTATTTGGAATCATTGTGAATAATTTATCTTCAATACTTTAAAATTATGTTGCAATAATTAAATTATTATATGAATTTGTTTTATTGTATATTTTAGGGAAAAAAAGTAAAGCAGTTACTGACATACTCAATAAATACTTTGATACTGCTCCCAATCCGTATTTGAGTACTCTCAGAATTTTATTAAATGCTGCAGACTTCAATAATATAAAACCTAAATCTTCCATATCAATGACAAGTAAATATTCAAATTTTTTAAATTTTTAACTTTGTTTAAATAATAATTAAATTTAAAATAGTTGTTGAAGATTTTAAAAAATGGATCTCAGTTCATAAAAATGAACACAAAGATTGTCTGGTTCCTGAGTTAAAAATTGGGGCATTCAAAGGTGTTAGCAAACAACGTAATATGCAACTTGTTAAATTAGTGTCAGATGCATATGAATTTTCAATTGATAAAGAAATATTTTTGCCTCTTATACAGGTAGTTAATTTTTTTATTTTTTATAATTAAAAATATATTGTAATTTCGTTTATTTTCATTATAGATTATGCTGAATGAAAAAAAGTACAAAGAAGTAGCTCAGTATGCAACAATGTTAAATTTACAGCAACACTTTGGAGATCCTGAATCAATATTACTACCTCTGATTCTTCAAAATAAAAATACAGTAGTAGAAGATTTTCTTAAAAATTGTCCAGAAATCCAAAAAAAAATGGTTATATATCTAGACAATATACTTATACCAAAAGATAAAATGCAAGATACATTGAATGATTTTATTGAATCTAATAATATTACAGACATTAAAATGTGTACATTGCAATCACGTGCAATGACTAAATTGGTTACACGTCTGGTTAAAATATTCAATTTATCACCAGATATCTGTCCTAATTTGCATCGTAAACGCGAAGAAGGTACACTACAATTTTTTATCTACAAGCGTTTTGTAGAAGGAAGTATAAGCTCTGAATGCTGGCGAGAAATGGTACGTGAAACGTCTATTATAGACGATAATCTTCAAGTTGATTTAGTAACAATGATTGCACAATATGATCCCGAAGAAGCTTTATATTGGATACAAATATTTAATATTTCTAAAGACAAATGGCCTTGGTCAGTATCTAATTTGAATAGTAAGTTAACTGAATTCAATACATCTTGTGATACTACTGATAATAATTGGGAAGATTTACATCAGAGTGTAATTAATTATCACTCTTTGCGTATACCAAGAGATTCAATACAGCTTATAGATCATCCAGATGACTTTGAAACATTTATAACTCAACAATTACCTGAATTTAGAGTTGTTGGAATTGATTCTGAGTGGAAACCGAGCTTCGAAGTCCTGAAAAAAAATCAGTTGGCTCTAATACAAATAGCTACAGAAAACAATATATTTATTTTAGATGTTATTAAAATAGGACCTGAAAAAACACAATTGTGGGAAAAATTTGGTGGTAAATTATTCGGCAATAGTAATATTTTAAAACTAGGATTTGGTATAGCCCATGATATTTTAATGTTCAAAGAATGTTTGCCCGCGATGTTTGATACTAAAGAAGGCATTTCAAATTATTTAGATGTTCATAATTTATGGCTTAAGCTTGTAAAAGAATATAATTTTACATTTCCTTATCAAGGAGATGAAAATTTTACCGGTGAAAGTCTTAGCAAATTGGTAGAAATTTGTCTAGGAAGCAGATTGAATAAAGCTGATCAATTTTCGAATTGGGGAAGAAGGCCATTGCGTGAAGATCAAATCACTTATGCTGCTTTAGACGCCTACTGTTTAATTGAAGTTTATAACATATTTATTGATCTTTGTAATCAACGTAATATTCCTCTGCTAGAAATTTGTTATGAACTTCAATATCGATCTTGCATGTCACCAAAGAAAAATACGAAAAAAAGTGAAAAAAAATTTAAAAATAATCATCTTAGTTCTGCTGCTGCTGATGCTCCTGCTGTTAGTGCACCAACAATTAAATTTAAAAAATTTCCTGTACATAAATGGAGAGTTGTTTGTGATTCAGTGTTAAGTAATTTAGTGAGACCTTTAAGAATGTGTGGCTGTGATTGTATTTATTTAGAGCATGATCGAGGTGGCAATAAATCAATTAAATTGGCTCGGCAAGACAATAGAGTACTTCTCACACATAATCCTAATCCAGAAAAGGTACCGTTCTTATTTCTTATATTAATAAAATAATTTATTAATTTCCATTTAATGTATTTAGCTTGAAAAATTGGCTGGTTTTCCACCAGAAAAATATTACATAGTCAAAAGTGATAACTCTGATGAGCAATTAAAAGAAGTCTTTCAACATTTTAATATTTTCGTTACTGAAAATGATATCTTCAGTCGCTGCCAAATTTGCAACTGCGATGAATTTGTTCAAATTTCTAATAATACAATGTGGGAACTTAATAAAACGTAAAAAAAAAAAAAAAGAACAATTACATTACAAGTAAATAATAAATTTTTGAAGTAAAAATAAAAGAAAAATTTGTTTTTAGGTTTTTTGGACGTGAATATGACCATCCTTCAGTAACAACATTTGTAGAAAATAGTCAAAACAATATTGAGTATACTGGCATTAGGTATGGAAGTAATACTCGTACATGGTTGTTATCAATAGAAACTTTAAATTCATCAAATTGTAAAACAAAGTATGATACGCCTGTTCAAATAGACCAAGTTCCTATGTCTGTTTGTAAAACAATTCCACAGTTTTTTGTATGCGAAAGATGTGGTAAAGTATATTGGGATGGTTCCCATTTTGAGCGTACTTTAAATGGTACTTTAAAGGATTTAATTGTCCGTAAGTAAACGAAAACAGCTTGTGTTCAATAATAAATTAATAAGTGATAGCAGAATAATTCTTCAACGATTCTGAATTAGTTCAAAACTTAGTTATGGTATGACCGCTCGTGTGATTGTTTTCTTTTATGTTCTGCTCTATAGCATACGTGAATAACTAATCAGGTGTTTGCAAACGTGATTGAAGAGATGCAAGCACGTTTTTTGTCAAAAGTAATAGCTATCGGATCCATTAACGGCCTCGCGTTACTTTCCACATAATAATTGTATTCACAAAATATATTATTTATTAAAATAAAGGTAAAGAAAAATATTTCGCGCGTACCATAACTTAATGTCTTTTCTACATTAGGAAATTTAATTTATCCAATTCTTGACTGTTGAAAATATATTAATAATATCGGATTAGTTGATTATACTTTTTTTATTTTACTCTTGCTATAAATAGATAGTAAACGCTATTAATGTGGTTATTTAAAATCAATCACATCTATGTAGCTTATAAGGCCTTAGTTTAGTTAATATATATTATATATTATATTGATATATTTTGTTACTTGAAACATATATGTTTTTATATTATATTAGCTGTATACACAAGTACAGCTAATTTAATGTTAAGAAAAGCTCATTTAAAATCTCTGTCACGTCTTTTTTGTTGCGATTATTCAGCATATTCAGATAAAGTTTGAAGTGCAATGGTAATAATTGATATCCGGTATTCGACATCGAATAAGCTTATTATAAAAGTTGTTAGCAGCCTCACACTATTTCTCTGAATACTTAAAGATTTATTCATTTTACTTAATCTCTGAAATCTTACTATAATTATTCACAAGAATAATTAAAGAAACATAATTTTTTTTTATTACGTAGACTTAACTTAATATTCAAATAAGTATACGCTTAGAGAATGAATAAAATTTCTTACTTAGTTAAACTTATCTAGTTCAATTATTGTCATGCGGAAAAATTATATGCGGAAATAATAATAAGTGATATGTCATGCATAAAATTCAAATCACCTGTTTTATTTAATTCAACTAATGTAATATTTTTTTATTTCAAAATTATAATATTAAAATATCCTTGGCTTTAAATTTAAGATAATTTTTTGTAGATTACATTATGAAAATGTAAAAAATAAATTTCCATTTATTATAGAACGTATTTTATTTATTTTCTTAAATTTTAAAATTTACAAATTTATCAATTTTAAATCACACATACCAACTGTACTTGAATATCCAACTTCATAGTTAAAAATTATATCTCATCTCTTTAATAATTACGACGGTGGTTGTACTTCTGGAGTATTTTCAACTACTGTTGCTGTTGGTACATCAAATTCTATGAAATCGACTTTTTTCTTCTTACCAAAAGGTGGTGGTCCAATTAGAGCCTCAACTTCTTCATATGTTAGGGTTTCTTGCTTCAAAAGTTGTCGTGAAATCTTTAAAGAAAATTTATATTCATTAATTTTTTACGTCGAGTAAGTGAATTGAAATATAAAAAAAAAAAAAAAAAAAACTTACTTTTTCTAATTTATCAGCGTTATTTTTCAATAACTTTTCAGTATGTTGGTAAGCTTTGGCCACTAACTGTCTTGCTTCTAGATCCATTAAATTTGCTAATTTTTTACTGTATGGTTTTTTTGTGTCCAATCCAGTTTCTTCATCAGAAAATGAAACCAAACCGACTTTTTCACTCATCCCAAGTTGTCTTACTTGTGTGTATGCAATTTTAGTAACTTTTTCTAAATCATTTTGCGCACCAGTTGTTATTTGATTGAAAATAATACTTTCTGCAGCTCGACCACCCAAAGCGACACACATCATTTCAAATAATTGATCCTTACTATAATTTCTTTGTTCTGTGGGTGTATACTGAGCGAAACCCAAAGCTCCTTTTGTTCGGGGTTTAATTGTAACTTTTAGCAGAGCTTCTGTACTTTCTAATAACCAAGCAACTAGTGCATGTCCTGCTTCATGATAAGCTACAACTTCTTTTTCAGCTGGTGATACACCATGATTTTTTTTTTCTGGACCACAAAGAACTCGATCAATTGCATAAGATAAATCACTAGCATCAATAAACTTTTTTTTGAATCTAGCAGCATGTAAAGCTGCTTCATTACAAACATTAGCGATGTCAGCACCACTAAATCCTGGAGTAAGCTGTGCAAGTCGGGATGAATAAACTTGTGGTTTTTTTTCAAGAACAATAGTACTAAGATGTCTTTCAAAAATTTCTTTTCTCTCTGGAAGAGTTGGAAGATCAATTAAAATGTGTCGGTCGAAACGTCCGGGTCGTAATAGAGCTTTATCTAATACTTCAGCACGGTTAGTCGATGCTAAAACAATAACTCCTTCTTTGGTTGCCATTCCGTCCATTTCAACAAGTAATTGATTCAAAGTTTGCTCTGATTCATTGGTCATTGATCTATCAGTTCCACCAGATCGTTTCTTTCCAATAGCATCAATTTCATCAATGTATAAAATACTCGGTGATCTTTTACGAGCTTCTTTAAAAAGGTCTCTAACTCTTGCAGCTCCTAAACCTCCGATCATTTCAATAAATTCAGAACCATTCATAGATAAAAAGGGAACATTTGCTTCAGTAGCAACGGCTTTTGCTAGCATTGTTTTACCGCATCCAGGTGGTCCAAGTAATAAAGCCCCCTTAGGAACTTTAGCACCAAGTGTTTTATAATGTTCTGGGCGTTTTAAATAATCAACAAATTCCATTATTTCAATTTTAGCCTCTTTCAAACCAGCAACATCTGCAAATCTAACTCCTTTTCCTCCACCAGTCAATGGATCAACCAGAGTAAATTTAGCTCGTGTCATTCCACTAAATAAATCTTTTGATATTGAACCAGCTTTATTCGAAGATCTACTTACTGCTATCAATATACCCACTGCAATAGCTAGCATAATAAAGAAAGCAGTATTTTCATTTACACGCTCATAAACTATCGGTACTCCATCACCAGCTTTAATTCCAAGTGCATTTTCAGCTTCACGTAGTTTTTCTTCTAAACGTGTTGCATCTGCTACAATCATCTGATACGTACGAAGATTGCTACGTTTTCCATTTATTATTGCACCATCGTACAAAACTATTGTCACCCAGTCCATTTCTGGTTTTATTATTAATTCTTGAACTTCACCTTTTGCTAACATTTTGTGAACGAATTCATTCCACGAGACGAATGGTGACTCCTAATAAATATTAATTAAAACAATTGTTAATCCAATATAATCATTAAATTCATTTATACCCTTGCTATTTTTACAATATTATTTACATCGCAAGGTCTATAATTTATTTAATTTTTCTTTAATATTTTGATTAATTTTTTTTTATTTATATTTATTTAAGGTCGCATCGACAACTAGGTCACTACCGACCTCAGTAGTATAAAATAGATTTTAGATTATAAAAACAAACATAAATAGAGGAAAAATTATATATTATTTAACAGTTTTGTATCTTTTACGATACATTAGAGCTTTCGGTCAGTAAGGTTCACATCTCAATAAAATCTACTATATTTGTACTTAATTATTACGGCATTTACACAGTACTGTAAAAACTGCGAGGGTATTGCTTAAAAATAAAAAGAAAGAGTGAGAGAACATTATGAAAGTACCTCAATTTTATAAGCCATTCTTTGCATTGGATAAATAAAAACTCCATAAATAAATAATGAAATAAGAATGAGCTTAATAAAAGCAGCTCTTTCGTCACCTTTATTTGGGGGTTTATTTTTCGAAGGATCATCAGATGGCCTTTTATTATGAGATGAATGTGTACTAAATTTTTTTTCTAATAATTTAGTTATGTCTGATTGTTTGTAGTGAAGATTTTGTGACAATATACAATAACACATTGACCTGCACTCCCTAGAAATTTTATATAAAACCTGAAAAAAAAAACAAATACATTCATCATTTAAATAGTTTAATAATAAAATCAATGCGTTGAATAATTTACATTAGACGAGACTGATGAAAAAATATTACGAGTTGATTCATTCCAAAATTTTAAAAATCTACGATTGAAATTCTTTTTTTCTATATTTCTGAGATGTATAACTGAGCTTATGAAATATTTCGGCGAAAATAAATGCCGACAAGATGATTTTGATATATTTTGCATTGTAATTTCCTTTTTATTTTTAAAAAAATTTTAAGTCAGGTTATGAACGGTTCATTATTTTCGTTCAATAGTTTACTTAATATTTTAATAACTTTTTTTATAACGCCATGTACTTATTAATTGTAGCATACAAACATATTTTTAAATAACTATTTAATTTACTACATTACACTAAATGATGAAATTATTTTTATTTATAACAGAGAGTGTAAGTGTAAGCCGAAATTTATACTTTTTATTAACTGATACCGGAATGCATAACAAACGTTCTTTGCTGTCAATTACTAAAGAAATAAACTTTGTTTTCTACAGTCAATCAAGTAAGTTAGGGTATACATACCCTGATAGCCAAGTTGACGAGAAACTGACGAGAAACTTGCAGCCGCAACTAGACACTAAGTTGACCGCCAACAGTTGGTACCTCCAATAGTTAATAGACATTTTCTGAGAAAGTTGGTGGCTAAAGTTGGAAATTCAATAAGTTGACGATCACTTTCTGAGAAAGTTGACGGTAAGTTTGCATTCAACTTTCTCAGAAACTTGCATTCCAGTTGCGGCTTCATACTGGCGCCAACTTTCTGAGAAAGTTGGCAGTAACTTGTAGCCTAAAGTTGAAAAAGCTGAAGTTGTCGAAAACTTGTCGTCAAGTTGGTCGGAAACTAATGAATGTCCAACTTTTTCACGACCAACTCGTGTTATCAGGGTAACAGTCGAGATTCTTTCCTGAAACTCACGAAATCCCAAATGGAACACTTACCATTACAGGAGAATAGTAAAGAAGTTTGGATTTTGAATAATAGATGGCAGTCTATAGGCGATTCGGAAAAAGAGGTTACCTGGTGATCATGGCCGAGCGGTCTAAGGCGTAAGACCTAGGCCTCTCGAACTTGATCACTGGCCAGGCGTGGGTTCGAATCCCAGCGGTTGCCGAAAGAATTTTTCACACAAAGAGTGTGAGGTCTTTCGGCCCTGAGATTCGTCCCGTCGCCGACATTTGAAGATCGGTACAAAGAAAAAAGAATTTGATTGGATTTGGTGTAAAAAAAAACAGAGTAAAATCTGTGGAATGGGCATTCTTAGGCTTAATGGAACTGTGTTCCCGAGCGTTCTCGTAACTTAAAGTGACTAGGCTCACTTTAAGTATTAAAAAAAAAAAAAAAAAAAAAAAAAAAAAGAGGTTACCTTGGCTACATTGGTTTAAGGTAGTACGAGCACCAAGGCAATTATGAATAAAAGGCTTAATTTTTTTTTTATATGAAGTTTAACTAAGTCTAAACCAATTCTGAAAATTTTAAAGGGGGTTGCCCGATAATTTAAATAAATAAATGACTTCAAAAGTAGGCATATTTAACATTGGCTTTATGGTAAAACGGTAGATGGATGATATGTTTTCATAGATATCTCTAAAACTAGTCGGTGGAAATTAAAAAAAACTATTCAAATTAAAGCTAAAACCTTAATAAATTATTGAAAACAAAAAAAAACCCGTTGTGCCCGACTAATTAAAAAGATATTTAATTAATAAGATCAATTTTTTCAAGCGTTGATTATTTTTTGTACAAGCTGGCAACACTGTAGACCATTAAAAAGAGATAAAATATATTGGAAAGAGATAGAAATAAAGAGATAATCATAATAGTGAAGTAACCTAACCTATATACAACTGTCAAATTTAACTTATATTTATACACAGCGGTATTTTTTGAAATTTGTCT
Organism: Microplitis manilae; assembly: GCA_030273425.1. Taxonomy (NCBI): domain Eukaryota; kingdom Metazoa; phylum Arthropoda; class Insecta; order Hymenoptera; family Braconidae; genus Microplitis; species Microplitis manilae. The sequence continues at coordinate 391,617 of CP092729.1, forward strand.
AATCAAAAATTTTTATATATAAATAATAATAGCAAATATTTTTAATAATTAATTAATTAATATTAATTGTCAATATTACTATGAGTATGAATGTATCAGTTATCAGACAAATTTAAAATTATTAATAAATGGAGTAAATAATTAATGAAATTAAATTTTTAAAAAATGCGTGTTTGAAAAATTTTTAAATTAAAAAGTGCATTTTTTATAAATATTTTCTTTTTTAAATTATTTACTCTATTTATAAATAATTTAAAATTTTTCTGATGTTTGCTACATTTCATACTCATATATTATTAATTTAAAAAAATTTCAATAAGTAAAAATTATTTATCTTTTTTATTAAATTCAGTGTTAATATTATTAATAATTTCACGAATTTCAGGACACGGGTTTTTGATAATAGCTGATGATTTTGTCACTAAATTGGCATTTGTTTACACTCGATATTTATTTTGAATTTACAAATAACAACAATAAGAAATAATAATCACAGTGTTGCCATACGTACTGTCGCGGTCACGTGATCATCATCACCCCTTTACTGCGCGCTCAGAGCAGCCTATCCCCACCATGCCTCCCGCTCGTACTACCTTAAACCAACGCTTTGTACTTTATTTTACTTTAATAAAAAAAAAAAAAAAAAAAAAAAAGAGGTTGACTTTGAAAAAATTACTTAGATGCTTTGTTCCTTCAGCAGTCACCTCTAGATTACCCGGGCACTATACGAGCACGACTATATGAGTTGTTTAATTTTATTACTTGTTTACTGATTATATGTTTTCAACAAACGGTTCATTGACTACAAATTTAAAAAAAAAAAAACGATAAAACATGAAACGATAACTCTTCTACGTAGCAGAGAAGTATCTACATAGACTTATGTTCACGGTGTTTGATCAGGTAACTAGATTTTACTTGTTTTTACACGCGTAATCATTCGACATCTAAGTACATAAATTTCTGCTGCTACCCTAGTGGATCCGAATTGCGGTAATTTACCGTAAATTGCTGTAATTTACGGTAATTCTTCTGAACACCGCAAATTTACGGTGTTGGGACGAATTACCGTAAAATACGGTATTTTACCGCAAATTTGCCGTAAAATATGGTATTTGTACCGTAGTTTACCGCAATTTGCGGTAAATTTCCTCATTTTATGGTAAATTGCCGCGTTTTACCGTAAATTACTGCAATTCTTTCGAATGCCGTAAAATACGGTAATTTACCATAATTTGGATTCACTAGGGTATTGAAATTTACAATATTCACAAGGGCTGATAATATACGATTATCATTCGGCCAAATATGCAAAAACCTCAACAATTCCAGTAATTGTTTTGCTTGATAATTACAAAAGTTTTATCTGCAGTATCAAAATTTACGTCTATTCTTTATGGCACGAGAACCCAGTAGTAGTAGTAGTTTGTTTATTGGCTTGAACTGTGTAGTTCATTTAGCCGTTAGTAGATTTTGCTTGTTTTGCGGGAGTTTCTTAGATATTCAGTCCAGATCTGTTGATGAAGTTATACAAAATATAAGCGTGTTGAGCTGTTGGCTTGTTCAGAATGTGGCTGATGTCCATCGGGGGATTAAATTTTAGTTTTTCAGGATTTTCATAAGCGTTGGTCGATGATTGTCGTAGCGTGAGCAGTGCCAGAAGATGTGGTTAAGATCTTGTGCTGGGTATCCACAATTGCAGGCTGGTGAGTCGCTAAGATTTTTCCTAAACGTGCTATGGTTCAAACTGTAGTGATTAAGCCTCATGCGGCAGAATGTTGTTATCACTGGTCTGAGTAGGTTTAGGCACGAGAACCAAGAGTACATTCTTTTCTCTCCAAAATGTTGATTCCGGTTACTCAAAGCACAGTGTACCAACTGCTTAACTCCTAGGGAAATTCCAGGGCCCGTTGTTATTGTGATCTGCAACAACGTTGTGCGAATCCACGCTTTGTCGCTCAATAAGTAAATCAATTTGATATTTATCTACTTCCCTCTCAGAGGTGGCACCACATAGGTTAAGCTGGCCTCATTTCTAATGATCCAGCCGCGTATGTCTCTGCAAGGTGGTCTGCAGAACATTGGACCAAAGTCAGTTCCAGTGGGTCGTGTACTTCCTGGGAATATTCACACTTCGCTTAATACTAAGTAATAGGAGCCGAATTGACATTGAAAGCGACTCAGGGTCGTCTGATAGCTTGATGCCTCTTGATTGTCGTGACGTCAATTACCTAATAAAAGACTCACACGCAGACGTAATTTTTAGTCGATAAAAACGTGTCTTCACAAAAAATTTCTTAGATTTTAAGCTTACATTCTAGTTTTCAGGATTCACGAGCCTTTTATGACCGTTCCCGTGGTCTACATGCAATATTTAAGAAAGTTTTCATTGAATCACGAACAATACAATCTGTATCGAAAGATAAACTCATTTTCAATCATCAGATTGTTTTTGAGTTGCGTTGATTACTGGGGATTAATGAGGAATCGCTGGATAGACCTGTATTTTCAGAAAACTGATAAGTTTATTTTTTATATTATTTACCTAGTAAAACTGCAAGTTTCAATGCTTGTTTTATCAGTCGAATCAAACCAATTTCAGGCCAATATACGATTTAGCAGGCAGAAACTGGTCAGCTTGACCATTCTTGCAGATAAAACCCTAAACCATTGTATAAAATTATGTCATTTGAATTATGAAGAAACAACTTATATAAAATTCTCATTTACCCAAGTATAAGTAAAACAAAAAATGTTTTGTTTATACGTAAGTGTATAACGTGCTAGGTACGAAAAAAAGACATATCTTTTTAAAACTGAAATAGAGTTTAATTATATAAAAATAATTATATTTATAACTTTCGATTATTAATTAAAATAAAATAAATAAATAATAACAAATAAGAGAAACTTGATGACATTAAGAATATTTTTAGTACATACTTGTTATATCTATACATTGTTATTCTATCTCACCCATATGGATTTTCCACTACTACAGGTTAATACAAGCTGGAATATAAGTTTTAAGACAGTGTTTTGATAACGTCGGGGTGCGTCAGATGAGGCTTCCCAGCTAATGGATCGTCGCTCACATTTGTTCCTTCATAAAGTGAATACCACTTATATAGTATCCTAAATTGAGATATCATCATATTAGTGTCAATAATTAACAATAATAAAATATTTTAAATGGAAACGAAAGAAAATTTAATTATTAAAATGAATTAAAAAGTATAATGTGACTGAATTTACTCTATAATTTTGTTACTTTTTGAGTTTCACCGTTTCAAGAAGTTGAACACACATATTAAAAAATGATATTTATATTTATATTAATTCGACTGGAGAAAACAAACTGTCCTTAGCATGTATACATAATCATATCGAGATTGATGCATAATTGCATGTATATAGGTTCATAATCAAATCTGAGAATTCAGAACTAGTATAAACTCGTAACTATACAAGTAGACGCAAGTGTACAGATTCATGTGATCATATATGTTTAAGAAAGAATTTCTTCTGTATTAAAAAATCTTTTTAAATGCTAAAAAATCCTTCTATTACACTGTAAAAAATCCGGAGTGAAATTAAATCCGAATTCACTCCGGATTTACTCCGCCACTCGGAGCTCCGGAGTTTTAAAAAAAATCACTCCGCATGCGGAGTAAAGTGGGAGTTTTTTTTTAGCGGAGTGACGCGAATTTTATTTCACTCCGAATTCACTCTGGTCCGGAGTTTTAACTCTAAAATGAATTTATATAAATTAATATTAAATTGTTGAACAGTGTGTGTGAGTTATATTTTATTAATTCTATCTTTAAAACTCCTCTCCGGTGTGAAATTCACTCCGGAGGAATTAAATTAATAAAAAATTATGTACTCCGCGAAAACTCCCCTTCGGAGTGAATTTCACTCCGCATTCACTCCGGATTTAATCCGCATTGTCCGCGAATTTTTTACAGTGTAGTGCAATTTTTCACAGTATTGTATGAATTAAAGGAATAAATATATCATAGAGACCATTCTAGAGTTTTTAAAGTTTATTTTAGCAGAAAGAGGTATATCCATGAACTGTAATTTTAGCACTCTTAAGTTTTAAAATAATACTTAAATCTTTTTTTGACATTTTTTATTATTCGGCATTTGTTGATTGTAACTCAATTTAATTGTAAAAATCCAACGTGTTCAATGATGTATTTGAAACAAATGAAATCGTAAACAATGCAATATTTTGCGTATTTTTTACACTAAACGAAAAACTCATCAATGCCGCCGGGAGTTTGCTAATATTCAGTTAAATCAACAGAAATATGGTTGCCATAAATCTTGTCTTCTTATAGATATATCTTTATATATTTATCATGCATATACAGTATAGAGGGTAAATTTTATTTAGCTATGCGACGGAGTTGGCATATACTTTGGATATTGTTATACTCTTCTAAAAAAATCGAATTAACCTTATTCAACGAGTTTAAAATTACAATTTTAATTATTTGTTCTAATAAATAAACTACATTCAATAATGAGTAAAATTTTATACACTGCCGTGCTAAGCAAAGATATAGGAATATCAGAGCATAAGTTACTAAACTTTTGTAGTAAGAAATAATAAATAAGATTGTAGTGCTGGTTTCATAGAGGAAATAATTTTAACTGTCACAAGGAAAATAATTCGGAAATTGAAGATCTGTAGACAAATAGCAATTAGCCTAATATGAAATGAAAGAAATAGACACGCGTTTAATCAATAGATATTCTGATATACTTGTTCTTTATACATTTGGTGGGGAAAATCGTAATTTAGATATAGCTGTCGTTTATTATGTCACTGCTTAAATTACATGGTATATGCAGTTTCGGTCAATTACACACAGAAAAAAAAAAATTCTTGGTTGAAGGTAAATATTCTTAATTCAAGAAAATTTTTTTGGAGACCTAACCTTTCTCAGATAAAGTAGTAATTTTATCTGACCAAGATAAATTCTCTTAGCTCAAGAAAATCTTGACTTGGTTCCTGAAAACGGTGGTCTTCAAAAATATTTTCTTGACTCAAGATAACTTTTTTTTCTGTGCAGGCTACTTTCATCCTATCGTTTTCCTACTTTTTTGTAAAAGTGTTTAAAGTATTAACTATTTGCATTTTAGCGGACAACATATATAATTTTTATTTTCAATCACTCACTGACTCATACATTTTATATGTTTTATTAAATAATAGAATAGTATTAAAATCACAAAAAGTTTTATTGTAAAGTTTTATTTACTATTTGGTTATAACGTGAGCGTTTTAAGTATAAATTTATTACAGAGTCGACGAAATCGATTGGCTTTACCGAACGATTTAGAAATCTACTCAATCTAATGTACTAACTAACATACAAACTTGAATGAATTTATTTTCGTATTTGTACTAAGTAGCGGAATCGCGAGAGAATATAAGTAAAAAAAGAAGAACGCCTCGACATCATTTATTTTGTTAAATAACAAACTGTGTTGTGTTAGGTTTGCTAAAATAACCAAAACAATACTTTAGTAGTATATAAGTGCTGTATATGCTATTCAAACGTTTCTTGCTATATATATATATTAGACCGTACCAAAAAAACCAACTACTTTGTTTTATGAATGGTCTTAAAATTTTATTATTATTCATTTATTTAATTGGCCATGAGAGCCGAGACTCCTTGCGGCCATCCGAAATACATAATTTTAATAGAAAATATCAATATGAACAATTCTATTAAAATTTAAGCGCTTAGTAATTAATATTAAAAAATCGCTAATCGTAATTTTTAATTTCCCATTTCAATAACATGGAAAAATTTTCTTTTTTTTTTCATTTGGAAATTTGTAACTTGTCAGCGGATCAGTCTATCGAAAAGGTCAAGAAGACATAGTTTTTTGGAAATTGAACGCTCTACAAAAAAGTTCTTTTATTATTTTCCAATAAATTTACTTTTTCAAAGGTTAAAGTTGAATTAGTTGGAAATTATAGTTTTATGTGACATTTTCAGGCAAAACTATGAGACGTCACAAAACGATATATAGAACATTTTTTGGAGATCATTTTATTTCACACATATTATTCATTACAGTTTTCGAAATTTTAGAAAATTTCAGTTATTTGCACTTAAAAGTAATTGATTAGAATCAGTAAGAATGCGCTTTTTTCCAACAAATAGACATTTAAATGAAAATAACTAAAGAACTTTTAACAAAATCTGATACATGAGAAATTGGCTATAAAATATATACTAAATCCATTTCTAAAGTAAATTGGATTTCCAGTAGTACAGATTTTCTGTTCATATATTCAGTAGTTTTTCGAAGTTAATGCGAACATAAGAATCGCTTTTTTATTAAATATAGAATCAAAGATTTTATGTACATATCTTTGAATATTTTAATTTAAAAAAAAAAAATGGTCAATAATTTTTTTGAGCTCATAAACTAGTCACCGAGGCTGTATGAACGAAAGCATCAACTTGACGTCGACGTCTATAACAGTGACGATGATGACGTCCATAATGGGAAACGAACAAGATCTCATCGGTTGTTATTACAGATGCCACATCTTGCTAGATCCTAGGGTGTATTTCAGGCACAAAGAAACTTTTTCCATATAATGATAGTGAACCGGAAGAATGAAAATTTTTCAATAACCAATTTTAACGGTATCATAAGACTTTAATAACAATAAAAAATATATATATTTTTCCTAGGCGACGACTATTTCTTCTATTTGTTAAATTTTTTACTCTAAATCTCGAAATATCTTATTATTACCAAAATAGGGAGTCTCCAAAAATTTTATTTTTAAACACAAAATGAAACTTATCGCCTTCCTATTTAAAATAATTCTTTAATGTTAACATTAGCTGATCAAAATTATTATTCGTTTTTAGTTAACGATGAGTTTTACAGGGTGAGAGTTTTGTCCTACTTAAAACGTTATTTCTCTTATTTAATCAATTATTTTTACGGATATTAACTAAAATTTTTGTAACTACTAGAGCATTTTACACGGAAAGAAAATTCTACCAAAATTTACGATGTTAACATCGTAATCGTGGACTAGACTTTTATTGGCGTCAATTTTAAAATGTCTTATTTCAAAATTTACTATAGTCTTTGTTAAAATTACGATGTTAAATAGTAAAGAATACAATCTACATCGTAACTTTAACGAAGACTATAGTAAATTTTGAAATAAGACATTTTAAAATTGACGCCAATAAAAGTCTAGTCCACGATTACGATGTTAACATCGTAAATTTTGGTAGAATTTTCTTTCCGTGTAGATAGTCCCTCAAAAGTACTAATTAGTAACACGTTACATACCCTTTAATATGGAATTCACAAGTTTCTTGTGCTTTTATCGTGTTTCCGTCTGCAGATCATATAGTCTTTTGTATTATAAAAAGTTCAATTTTTTAGCATTTTGCAAACTTCAACAAATGTATGAAAATATTAAAAACTCCTAAAAATGTTGCAGAAAGTTAAGTAAATAATTAAATTAAATTATAGTGTCAGCAATTGACATCCTATTAATAACTGGGTCGTTTCTCTAGTTAAGAATCAAGATAACGATTGTTAACAAAACGTTATGGTGTATAGTATATCTTTCACATTGCGAGTTTCAAGTCGTGAATTGAAAATTGATGATAGAGGCGAATAAGAGAGAAATAGTAAATGAAATGAAGATAAAGGGACGGAGAATGGAAATTTGTTCTAAAATAACAACTGAGCGGCGTTGACAATCGTCTTCTCTATACGTATTCTTACACAGAGACAAGGACGTTCTCCAAGGCATTTCGATTCTTGAAGCTATATATATATATATATAGAGGGAGAGAAAAAGAGAGAGAGAGAGAGAGAAAAAGATAGAGAGAGAGAGAGACCGAGAAGAGGGTGAAATGGGGCGAAACAACAGCCCATTTTCACTAGCTTGCTCCCTAAACGCGGCCAATAAAAACAACACTCTAGCTCTTCATTCTCTCCCTCTTTTCTGCGCAAACTCCCTACCGCATAAAGGACAAAAGGGCGAATAGCTGGAGAATGGAACGATTCCCCAGTATAAGGGAATGAGAGGGCGTTCATTGAATTATAACAATAACATTGCGTTTTTTCGATCGAACAATTGGCCAATTCAACTCGAATGTCGTTTGACCGAAGTTTAGTTCATTCTTGCAGAAAAGAGTTTTATGGGTAGAGAGAAATGTAAATAGTAAAATTTGTCGTCACGTTTTAACTATGAAAAAATATTACTATATAGATATTCAGATCGTGTGCATATCCTTCTGACAGCATATCATAAATAATAGTATACGAGAAATAATTCCTAACTTTCCTGTAAAAATATTAAAAAATAAAGCAAATGAAATATAAAGTTATTGATTGAATTTCGTCTGATTATTGAAAGCCGTATTTTAAAATTTTAGATTTCGAGTTTTTTAGATAAATTTTAAGTATAATCATTAGTTTTATTTGGACTTAAGTATGAAGTAGTCCATTCATTTCCATTCTGATTTTTACAGAAAAAATATAACCGAAGATCAACTACAACATTTTGTTAATTTAATAAACATTTGAATTACAAACAAAAATTTAAAAATTTCATTCTTAATAGCATTCATAAGAATATAACTCATCAATGTTGCGTTCAAGATAGTCATTTACTTATGACTATTATCACTGGTATTGGAGAAAATTTTTGTGAACAAAATAATTTAGTATACCATTTTTAAATATGGCAACAATATAGTAGAAACACAATCGAACTATTATATTATACTTTAACTGAATGTGTATACGGAGAAATTATTCTTGTTTGAAATGCTATAGTGTCAGTAGAGTAAAGGCGGTTCATGTTGACGACTTGACGGAAATTGAAATAAGCACTTGCGAAAAGTACTATGACCATAGTAAAATTTACAATCGTTACAGTAATTTTTGATATTATCGTTGTCAATTTTACTACAACCATAGTAATTTTTGCATGTGTTCATTTTAGTCTCTGCTTATGTCCAACATGAACCGGCTATACTATGACACCATCGCATTTAAAACAAGAATAATTTATCCGTGTAGCGTAGTAGCCATAGAGCATAAAACTCTCGCGTGGAGCGCTAGGTTTGAATATCATCTATAAAACATATTGAGAATATCTCATTTTCAGCAAAAAGACAATCGTGTGGGTATAATTAAAAATATATATTCATATGTTAATGCAGTGTGCAAATAATTATTCTTATACTTTACGCGTATTAAAAAAAAAAATCGGTCTGTCGGTTGACCCTGCGGGTCAGCCCCAAAACTTTCCGCGTATTTCGAGCCCTTGAGCTCGAAAAATTGTAGTAGATACATTTTCGAGCTCGAAAATACTTTTGTATGCTTTTGTTTTCAAAAAATAACGTTTTTTACAATTTTTTCTACAACGATATCTCTCGAACGAATAAACCGATTGAGACGTTTAAGGTGGCAGTCGACGCGTTTCATTGAGTTCTATAACTGATTAAATTTTGAAATTGATTCATCGAGTCATTTTTGAGAAATTTTCATAATACTAAAAAAATTGTTTTTTTTTTAATTCTTTCGACAACGGTTTCGCTTGAAAGAATTAACCGATTTTGATGTTTGAGGTGGCATTCGACGCGGCTTATGAATATCCAGAGCCCAGTCCATTTTGGAATTAATCCATCGAGCCCGTAAAAAGTTATCCAAAAAAAACATTTTTGAAAAAAGTTTATTTTTGGAATATCTCCGAACGAGCCATACCGATCAAGTTCAATTTTTTTTCAGTTTCAAGATATTCGCAAGCCGCATCGAATGGCACCTTGAAAATTAAAATCGGTTTATTCGTTCAAAAGTTATAGATATTTACATACGTACGTACGTACATACATACATACACTTGGACATCATCGTAAAATTAGTCAGGATAGCTTCCTAGAACCTCAAAACGTCAAGATGTCTTAGAAATTCGATTTTCGAAAACCGGACTGAAACCAATAACTTCCCGAATTTTTGAAAATTTGCAATTTTCTTAGCGGGAAGTTAAAAATTATTTCTTGAATTAATTTTGTTGAAATAGTTAAAGACAACTATTATAAATTTATAACAGTGGTCACTAGAATTATTATGAGATGACAATTTGATTACATTGGGTTTGCTGACAACAAAAGTATAATTATTGTAATAATTTGCTTTTTAATGCTGCTGAATATTAAAAACACTTCAACTTACTAATAAATGGTCATCTCAACTATATTTTTCTGTTACGATTAACAATATCATATTAATCATTGAAATTGCAGCCGATAGTGGAGGTCTTATTTAAATATTGTTTACTATAGTTTAGAAAACCATTTTCTCTCTCCTATTGCGAGATTCATTGTAATCAGTTCGTTAAAGCTTCAGTAATATTGACACCGAAGCATTTGAAAAATAAAATTATTTTTCTTAATTTTTACCAACGCTGTAATATTTTTCTTCAATTGTAAATAATCAACTCATATAAGTTTTTTTCGTTGGAATTGTTGTTTTCATTAGTTTACCTTCAAGATAGTGATGCGCAATCGAAATCGATTAATCAAACAATCGATGTTTTCGTTTTGATTGTCGATTTTTTTAACCGATTGTAAGCCTTTCGATTAATTGAAAAAACGCCCATGCAGGAGCTGCCAAAGTTGAACGACGGGACCCTACTTGGCCCAGCACTAGGGAACCGGGCTTAGGTCCAACTATATTGGCCCAAGATTGGGTACTCAGTCCTGGCCATCCCAATCATTACCCGAGTGTGAGCCAGGATTAGGGTAATCTAGCCTTGGCCGTTACAATGATTACCCGGGCTTCGGCCAAGACTGGGTTCCTCTGTCTTGGCCATCCAATGGCAAGCCAGACTTGGGCCAAGGTAGGATTACTCAAGCTTGGCTATACCTACGGATTAATAAGTATAGATCATATAAAAGTATCAGTTCGACATTAGTAGGTTCGTCCAGTAGTTAACGTTCAGACTCAGCAATCAGAAGGATATCAGTTCGCACCCAGAGCCCAGCAGAATTTTCACCGAGTTTTTTTTCATATTACTTACCTCCCTTAGATATATAGATATATAGTTTAAGCGTTGATGATCATGAACTCCACGAGGTTAATAATAGTAATAGTTTTTTAAAATAAAATTTATTTGTTTCGTCAATGTATGGGCCAGATCTGGCAACGAAACCTGGACCAGAACTCGCCACCAAGCATAGGCCAGGTCTAGTAACTAGGACTGGCCCTGTGTTATTATATTCCAGGCTTCTAGCAAGGCTGGCTTACAAGCTAGGCCCAAAAGGTTCTACATACTTGAACCAAGCCTGGGCTCGTCGTACTTTCCTCTCTAGGCGATTCTTTTTTTTTTTTTTTGAAGATTTTTTAAACAGCGATTTTTCGTAAAATTAATGAAGAAAAAATTTGTTTTTCTAAGTTATTAACTCAAACATTATAAAAATTATTTGACTAATACAGTTAAACAAATGATAAACAACTTAAGCGAAATGATTGAAGTTAAATTGGCAATTTGTAATTTTATAGATCAAAATTTTACGCTATTTGAAAAATAAAAAAAAATAATCGATTTTTGATGATATTAATAAAAGACCTACTTTCTAAAAATAAATAAGCAAAATTCACTAGCAAATAATGAATATTAGTTCACTAATTCAGTTTTAGAGAGAAAATTGGATATCTTCTTTTAATGGGAAATTATTCGAAAATTATTCTAGCAACAATTAATTAATTAATGTAACGGGGCCTAAGTCCACCTCTGCCGACCGAAAACCGATACCTCGCCCTTTTAGGCATACTCGCATTGCGTAAATCCACTACACTGAGAAAATTAAATGATTGGAGTTATCATCAAGTGATGGTAAAATTTTTACTATCAATCTGATAGTAATAAATATCATCTAGATGATTGTGTAAATCATCTAGATTGTAATGGTTACCATCTGGATGATAAGTTGTACGATCATGGATGTTAACTCGAGTTAATTAGGATTATTATCCTAAATAGTTATATTTATAATTTCTGATGGTAACTGGTACCATCAGAAATTATAATAGTTACCATCAAAGATAATTAGAATAACAATTAATTCGATTATAATGAAACCATCATTTTACAAGGGTAAAAAAATACTAAATGTTAATAGGGGAGCCTGGGGCACGAAGGACCCTTTCAAAAATTAAGTAAAAAAGTTTGATTTTCATTTTCCGTCAAGTTATGACCTCTATATTGTTTTTATCATATTTTTAGGCCAATATGTGATATGTGGGGTAAAATGGATCACTCGAAAATAAATTTTTTTTTTTCGCTTTCCGTCAAATTCTGACCTCTATAATGTTTCTATTATATTTCAGGTAAATATGTGATATGTGGGGCAAAATGAACCTCTCGAAAAACAAAATTGTAACGAAAAAATTATTTTTTTTTATTTTCCGCCTAGTTAATTTCTTCGTTACAATTTTTTTGAGTGGCCCATTTTGCCCCACCTCTCCGCCTCAAACACTTTTCACGTTAAAAATTTTGGGCGGCCCATTTTGCCCCCAAATATTTCGAGGCATCCAAAATTTCAGGGGGCCCATTTTGCCCTCCCTTCCCCTACTTCAAATTTATTGAATTTTCGATCAATTTTTTCATAATAATAATTACCATCCCTGATAGTAACTGTAATCATCTTGATGGTAACTGTAATCATTCTGATGGTAACTGTTATCATCCAATGATTGTTAATCCTATTAATAAAAATTATAACTCTAACTATCTTTGCATTTAAAATCGTTCTTATCATCCTAGATGATTGAGGCTAAAAATTTAGGATAATAAACACAATCATTTAATTTTCTCAGTGTACCTATTACCATAGTATTGTAAGAGCGAAATGTGAACAAAGCTTACATTAGCTTACCCATTAGGCATGTAGTGCATGTAGCTGCTTCACTATCAGCCAGCGCGAGTCCTACCTCACTTGGGCCCATCACTCCTCCCATCTCAGGAAACAGAGGAGACTCTAGTTGAAGTGGGGCTTGGAATGGGCCTCCTATGAGACTAATTCTTTGTATTGGTCTTTAGGCTGCAAATTAGTGGTGAGGCGCAACCTCTTCTCAATACCCTAATAAGGGTTTCTTCCACTTATAGTCACTAAGATTTCAGACAAGCCATTACTCACATTTGCCCTCATCTATCATCTAGTGATCTCTTATCTACGAGTTTTTTTGGGCGCCATGATTTTTTAAGACAAAAAAAAATGGCGGGGTAAGGCCTACTCGAGATTCTTCTAGCAACATGCTGCAATGTATTTGAAAAATATAATCAAAGGTTTATATTTTATTTATAAAAAAAAAATATCGCTTTATAAGATATAAAATTGTTAATACTAGAATCGTTAGTGAGAAAAATGTTAACATGCTCTAATATAATAAATATACAAGGCCGCATATTTGTATATATTACTTGGTGAACCAATGGATGAAAGAACGAAGTGAATATTAGGTTTTCGTTGTCGAACGCCACACCCTCCATTGTGTCCACGTATCGACCGAGTCACGCTTTTGCTCGTCTCTTTTCTTCACCCCTTTACCCTCCAACAACAAACTCACTAATTTCACCTATCCTTCTATGTAGAGTTTCGCCAAATGAATAAAATTTTTTTAAACTTAAAACAAATTTGATAATAAAGATTTTGAACAATTTTCTTTTTTTTTATTTGACAATTAACAATAAACAGTTGGCTTTTTTTTATATGACTAGTGTGAAAATGCGCAACTATCCTATTATACTTGCACTCTAGCTATAGCTCTTGTACACCTTCCAATAATATTTTGATAGCCTGAAGCATATTTCTCCCCCTCACACGATCTATATATCGTTGACAGGAAATTATTTTTCAAGCTCATTTCATTATATATGTATATACATATATATAAACCTACTATTGTTGTCTTTCCATACGAGTGTGAAACTTAACATGTTCATAGTATTTTATCAAAATTAACTAATAACTAACACAATAATACACTGTAAAAAATCACCGGGGTAAGTCCAAGCGGTGTAGGTGTTAAAATCAGCGGTGTTAAATTTCAACACCGAAAGCGGTGTAAAAATAACGCCGCCGCCGGTGTAAATATTCTAAACCGGTGTTAAAACAAATTCTCCGGTGTTAAAATGACGCCGCCACCGGTGTAAATATTCTAGACCGGTGTTAAAATAACACCGCCGCCGGTGTAGATATTCTTTACCGATGTTAAAATATTTTACTTTGTGAATATTTTTACTTACTCGATCACTATACTTGTTAATAGATCATATTTTTTATTAATTTTCATTAAAAAAATAGTATTTTTTGTGTTTTATAATCTTTAAAGTTGATTCTTCAAGCAGACGCAGTTTACCCCGCTTCTACACCGGTTACCCTGCTTTTACACCGATATTACTCCGCTTTTACACCGGTTACCTCGCTTTTACACCGGTTCTACTCCGTTTTTACACCGGTTACCCTACTTTAACACCGGTATTTTTAACACCGGTGAATTACTCCTCCTACACCGGTGTAATTTCATTTTTACACCGGGCGGAGTTAAAATGAGTCCATTTTTAACACCGCTCTTTTTACAGTGTACACTTCTATTTTTTATCAGAAAAAAATCACATTTTTAAACTTTATATTCTATAAAGCCACTCTGATTATAAAATATCGATTAATTTTTTGGTGCGTGATTATAGATTATCAACCGATAAAAGATCGGTTACGTTGTGATATTTCCAATTTGAAAACTTATCGACATTCCATTTTGATGATTTATAAAAACATTTGTTATACTATCGAAATTTGTACCTGTTAGGTTAAAGAAGAAACGAAATATAAATTTGTAAAAACAAAATCACGGAAAGAAAATTATGAGAAATTTTTCTATGCATTATGGGAAAAGTTTCCATAATGCTATAGGAATTGTACCCATACTATTATGGGAACCATCCCTAAATAGTGTGGGTAAAATTCCTATACCATTATGGAAACTATTCCCATAATGGTATGAGAATAGTTTCTAGACCAATATGGGAACTATTCCCATATCATTATTGGGAACCATGCCCATAATGGTATGGGAACTATTCTCATATCATTAAAGGAACTATTCCCATAATGGTATAGGAAGTATTCCTATAATAATATGGAAACCATCTCTATAATATCATAAAATTTTTTTTTTGCAAAAAAGTGTAGAAATTTTTTCAAAATTCGAAATTTCTTGAATGTTCTGTGCTGACAAAAAATTTTTGTTAAAAATTTTAATGTTTTTGCCAAATACGAATTTTTTTTCAGTGTTTGAATTTTTTTTAATTTTTCGGAAAGTTTATTTTTCGTTCTCTTTACCTTACATTGTCTAAGTACTCCTTCAAGCTATAAAATACTTTTTTCAAAATCTCGATACGATTATTTTTCACGAAATTACAGTCTTGCAAAAATCACTAAAAAATTTCTAAAATTTTTCTGTTCCTTTAATTTATGGCATGAGTGTATACATAGAATACTTTTCTCCTACACGTAGTTATTTATTATGTGAGTTTTTACGTGACAAAAACCTATGGTCTGAGCATACCTTGAATTAACATCAGTGTTAACATTTTATTTTTGCTAGTGTTATTTCATTCTATGCATCGAACGTATGTAGTAAAGGATATAGATATATATCGACTAGTATGTTTGTTAAACCGATTTGCAAATCGGGTGCGTTTTGAAGTCTTCGCAACATCGAGCACTTTCACAATCCATTTTCTGTATATTCCCTTCACTCTGGTATTTTTTATTTTTTTTTATCCTAATTGTTTTTTACTCCATTATTTTTGCTTCTCTTTTGTACGTAAGCTTTTTTTTTAATCATCCATATAGACATCATCCATTTGAATATTTTTTAATGTCTTTTCCTTTCAAGTGATAATTCCATATATTTTATTCCTATATATTGTTTTTATACTATTTAATAAAAACATCATGTCTAGATCATTTGCGACCACGTCTGAACCATGCACAACCATGCGCGAATCATGCACGATCATGAATGAATCATGCATCATAATTTTTTCCTGGGAACCCATGTGGGAATCTATATTAGGCTCTATGCTTGAATACTGTATAGAAAACCATATAGAAATCTATCTGAAAACGCCATGTGGAAACTCATATAGAAATCTAGGCTGGATTCCCATATGGATTTTTCCGATAGGCCCGGGACAAAATCAGAATGCATGGTCAAACATGATCATGCATGATTCTGGCAAAACCAAGCGTGGTCAAGCATAGATCATTCATGAGTCATGCACGATCAAACATTACAAATATTTTTAATAATAAATTAATCAATATCCATGACTAAAAACTCCATTTGAACCGATTGAATATGAATAAAATTCAATCAAGCTTCAATCGGATTTAATTGAAGTATTTAATCAGAGATAATGATATATTTTTCATAAAAAAAGTAGGGGTGTGCAAATATCATTCGAATCGAATCGAATCGAATAGTTCAAATAATTGTCTCGTGCTCTTAAATTAATCGATTTCGATGAAAAAGTTGTCTTGTTCGAGTGTATTTGACTCAATTTGAATTTTTTTTTCATAGAATTCATGATTAAAATAATAAAAATTTTATTGTTCAAAAAGTGTCATCCGGTCATATCCGGAATGAGAAGGTAAATTTTGTATTTTGATTAAAAAATTCCTTTCTACATACATTAAATAAAAAATGCTAAGAGGCAAAATTTTTAAAAATTTTCCATGTCAGAAAGTCTGCAATAACTATTTCATCTGCTAATTTTTCTTCATGTATTATCTGAATTCTACAGATATAGCTCAAACTTTGTAGTATATTTAAGACACATCATTGAACTATGTTATAGCAGTCCAAATTGAAGCTTATTTAGGGGAAAGGGGAGGGGGTCGGCAAAACGGAGTATGCTATAGGCAAAACGGAGTACGCCCCCAAAATTTTATTAAACAAATTTGTATTTTTTAAATGTTTTTTAAACATTCCAAAAATTGTTTTGAATATTTTTTGTAAAACTTTTTCAAAAATCTAGTGTCAGTCAAAAAATGTTAAAGGCTTTTGTTTCATGATAAAAGCCAATAAAAATATTTTTTTTTTCCTTTGCATCCAATAATTGTGTATAACATAATTTTTCTTTATGAATATTACTTAATATGCAGAAATTTTTTTTTCCATTTTTTTTTAAGGGTGTCCCATTTTGCCAGCGAAAGTGAAAAATTTTTTGAATTCGAATCTATCGAAAGGGAAAGATTATTTTCGTCAGCAGGAGATATGATAACCCAGAAAATAACTTCTTTAACACCAGAATCAGTATCTTATTTAATTTTTCTACATTAAAATGTAACAAAAAATGAAAGAAAAATCTTAATAAATACGACGAATACAAATTCTTTTTTAATTCAATAATTAGTTTATTATTTGGTTTGAATTCAGAGTATTCGAATTTTTATTATTTTAGTCATGAATTCCATGAAAAAAAATATTCAAATTGAATCAAATACACTCGAACAAGACAACTTTTTCATCGGAATTGATTAATTTAAGAGCACGAGACAATTATTTGAACTATTCGAATAATTCGAATGATTCGAACTATTCGATTCGAAATTTTTTTTTTTATTGAAATATATATATACATATATTTATATATGCAGGAGAGGGAAGTGGAATAAGCAGCAACGGAAGTAGTTCGATGCTCGCCACGAGATCGCGCCCACCGGTTGTAGTATCCCTGGTAAGAAACTTATTTCAGATCTATTTTATATTCTAATCTTGAGGGCAATTTTGGCACGAGTATTTCTGTGTTATTTGCCAGAGTGACAAGTAACTTTTTTGATGGTAACATAGTATATCCTATTTCACATCGTGGCATTAGTATTTATTATCAATGTTTCCATAAGTAATTTTTTCTGAAATTAAACTTTGACTTACAAAAAAATAGTATATTACACTACAAGGGCCGAAAGTTGCATCATGACCGAGAATTCAACTTTTGGTCCGTGTAATGTATACGGATTTTCTTTATAGCCGGTCGAAAGTACGTTATTAATTTTACTTTTTTTAACTTCAAAAGTTGATAAGAACGTTTTTGATGCCTGCCCCGATATTTGCGGCACGAGCGAAGCGAGTATTGCTGGTCGTGGTGGCAGGCATCAAATACATTCAAAGAGTCAAGTCTGATCGTATTTTTTAAAAAGAAATGAATTTCATTTTATCAAAGATGTATTTATTTTCATTAGTTTAACAAATTATATTAGTTATTATAAAACAAAACATTTATTATAAGCTAAAAACTCTTATTGCGTTTTTTTTATCGTTCTCATTTTCATTTGAATGATCACAACTATTAATAATACTTCCATGAAAAACACAGTTTTCAAACTTGATATTAGAGCAATTAAAAATTTTATCCCCACTAAATATACAGTTTGAATTTAATAATACTTTAACATTAAATTAACAGACGAAAAAACAACATTGATAATTATTTTTAAGGTTAGAGGTAGCAACAGAAACAGCGGTTAACAATTTGTTATAGCGAAAGAATAAATAGTACCTATACGGAAAAAAATAGATAGGAATGGTTACTGTGCTACACAAGAATGATCGTGAAGTATGTAAAAATTAGACTTAGCGCATTACTCGTTTTCGTTATAATAGGAATGGGTCGTTTTTACGACTGAGTACGATCCAGCATAGCAAGCATTACTATGTTACATATTATGTCGAAAACATGACTGGTTATCGTGTTCACAGTCACCATTCGCTTTCCAGATAATACAGGTTCCTTTCAGCAATCGATGTGTTACTATATAAAATAGGTATAGGTCCTGTGTGGAAATAAGAAAGACTCCCTAGACCAACGCGTTTTATTATCGTTCAGCATAGTAACTATTTCTGTGCTGGGCAGGAACTATTGCTTTCAGTCACATGTCCGACGACTGTTTAGCGGGAACTAATGCTGTAAATTCTTAAAAATTAGGACATCATTACAATGTTGAAATCAATAATTTATCACTTTTTTTCGTTATGTAGTATAGTTATATAACATTGTTTCAAGTAGATTTGTTCTAATAATAAAATATAGAACTATACATTAACGAATTTGTTGGGTGACGGCAAATGTGCATTAAACAAAAAATGATTAAATTATAAAATTATCGTCTTCAAGGCTGAGATGTGGACATTCAGATTTAACAGACTTTTACTGTTATCAGATATGCCCATATGTAAGTAAGTAATAATTTTGTTTATTATTAGAAGAGTTTAACAATCTAAAACTCTAGACATCATCAGGTTGAATATAACTTTTTTCTTATAAATCTATTTGTGATATTATAAAGATTATAAGTTTAATAATTATGATTAATATTAAAGTAAAACTGTCATGCCGCAGAAACTGTCTTAATAAATTTGGCGCTGAAGCTGGAATAACAGTGTTGGGTTATGAATTAAGAGAGGAAGAAAAAGAGGGCAAGAAAGTACAAAAAGAAGCCTTGAAGGTATAACGTCGGTTTCTTGGATAAACATCTCAAATTAGGAACACCAAGTACTTTTTCATCCATCCCCTCGGCAAAATAGAGCATCTTTACGGCTTCGGCATGCCGTCGGTAAACTAATGATGCGTTGATGTTATTTATCACAAGTGCGTTTCAATAACATTTTAATTTAGAAAGCTTTTATAACAATCTAATAAAATCTCATCAGATCTATAATGGTAGAAAGAAGTATTTTTGTATTATTTATGTTATTTAAATTTAATCATTTATTTTTCCCTTCCCCACAGTATAACTAGTACGATTGACAGTCACGCAACACTTTCAGTAGTTTACTAGGGACGCAGGCGAGAGAAAGAATAAGTAAGAAAAAAGAAAGAATAAACAGAATGTTTGTTCAGCCGCAACTTTAATCTTTTGTATACCATGACAGGTTTACTGGTACAACGAAATTTTTCGTTCAAGAAATTTTATCAACATTAGAATATGCGTAAAGCAAAATATATATTTTAAAGTTATATATTAATTTACTTTTTCAATATCATTAATTTAATTTTAAATTCAACTGAAAAATAAGACTAAAGTACATATTTCAGTATAAGCGTGCCCATTTTACGGCATTTGCTTCAAAAATAAAAATCGTTTACTCTCAACATTACAGCATATTATATATTATTTTGTTTTTTTATTTTTAAAAAACTGTACTTATGAATATATATCATAAGTTTATATTTAAAACACATAAATGTAATCATTAACAAGAAGAAAATATTTAGTTAAATGTTTGTACGCTATAGCATATACGTAAATGAGTAAAGTCTCATTGAGATGACGATCTTATCTGATTGACAGTCGATTTATTTTTTTAGACACAATGAAAAAAAAAACATGGCCGATTGGCTTTCAAGACAAATAAATGGTGTGCGGGCTGACGAGCGTTGGGTTTTTAAACAGTAAGAGAATATGTCAAGACAATTTTTGAAAAGTGCCAATTGTTTTATTTTAATTTACAATGTATGTGTTTATACAGATTAAATCAAAATTGTTGTGCTGACAACATATCGTCACTGGTAAAACTCTTTATGGACTTATTACAAAATATAAAAACTATTAACATTATAATAATCCATATAAATAATCAAGTTAAAGCGGCGAAAGCTTGATCAGTTCTCATAACAAGCAAAAATTTAAAAAGTATTATGAAAACGCTTTCTTGAAAAATTCTTTACATAGTATAATTATTATGCAAGAATTATACCTTAAAGTAATGAGAGCATTTTCTCTTAAATGTGGATTACGCTTATTATTATTATTCAAGTATTCGATTTGAAGAGATAGATGTATAACAAAAATAAAATAAATTAATGACGACATACGTTATGTACATGTGCACAGGTGCAAAAGAGTTCGCCTGCGTCATTTTTTCGTCGTTTTTTATATTTTTCAAGTCGGATTCATTATTTATTTTTTTAAACATACAGTAAAAAAATATTTTTTTTAATGTCGTATGATAACTTTTTTTTGTCATTTATCAGCTATACTAAGTTCAAGGATACTTGGAAATCTTTGAAATTTTATCTTTAGATATTTATTATTTTTAATGCAAAAATTATTTTTCAATAGGTATATTTTATGGATGATACCTTTTATAATTATCTAGTTTACTTAAAGATATCAATATTACTTATTTAAATAACGGTATTAGTAATAAAAATAGTATCAGTATATGATATAACTATAATTTTTTGAAATAATATATAGGGTTATTGCAATTTTAATTGACGAGTTTCGGACAAATTCATCGCAGGAAGAAAATATGCAAGAGGGTGGTATATAATGTAAAGCTTTAATACAGGCAACCCTATCTGGTCTCACCAACCGCAGAGTATATCTACTCTGCATCCAGATAATCCTAGTCGGGCTATTGATATGCTGATGCTCGTACTTGTCGCGTGAAATTGCCTGTCGGTACGCTACATTGTCCTGTTTTATTCTGTTCTATGCTTTTTTTCTGCTTATTATATCACTGTGGAAATTTTCTAATGCACTAACCTCTCCCTTCAACATTACTTTTCAATCCTATCACCATTCTCCAGCTTCCAAAGAATATAACATACATTCATCAGTATGCATTCAATTTCCTCATTTATATATAAACCACAATAGAACAAATCTTTTCATTTAACTTTTTCATTTTTCATCAAAATATAGTATGCGTTACGTTGTATGCATATCCCGGCAAAAAAAGTTTAAATATTCATATGAAATTCGATCTGATATTGCAGACCTAAACAGATCTTAATGTTTTTAATATCTGTTAAGATCGAATCTGATCTATTCTCTAAAACGAATTAGTGAAAATCACTATTTGGCACTGAATAGTCACTTATTGCTAGTAAAAAGTACATATACTACTATTGGAATTAGTGACATACTTTTTACTAGTAAACAGTGAATAGTTACTATTTTCACTATTTCAAATTTAAGAAATAGGAAAGTATACAAAATACAATTCATTCATTTATTTATTTATGATTGTATCTTTATAATTATTGTTTTCATGTCAATGAGGCTCGAGCGTATATAAGGTACGTCTACTGCATGTCAGTCGAGATTTTTACAAATCTGCTGATCCACATACTCAATAGTAATGAATATTTAGATATAGTAAATCATCATTACAGAAATACCAATAATCTTAACAACACGTGTTGATTTATTACTAATCGTAATAATCGAGCGAATCTAAAATTAACATTATTTTACATGAAAAAATTGTATGTCTTCAGTTAAGTAAATATTTACATGATTCAAGAAAATTTATTTTATTAAACTAAGAATATAATTTACTTAAATCAAGATTTTAATTTTTTTATTCCAATAGAGAATATTGGAAAAAAAGTTCTTGGCGTGAGGTGTTGATATATATTGAGACACGTTTTTTTTTTTTTACTTAGCCTTGTAGAAAGTGCCCGACAACGTCCCCTGACTGTCGACCAATATCCGGTCGAGGAGTAAAAATAAGGCCCGATGACATGTACCCGAGAAGGTGCCAGACCTATCGAAGACCCAGTTAGGTAACTAGTCAAGGAGAATGTTGTTAGCCTCTGTTTGCCCAATTACTTATCCGACCGGGCTTTTTTGCTGAGGCCATCTCAAAAAGCATTACATTCTAGTTGAGCTAATAATCGGGGCAATTTCTCGGGACTTTATTTCTAATCGTATCGGGCAAATTATATGAAGCCTGGTCAGATGCCCGGAATCATTTATATCAGAGTTGGTTAAAAACAAAATAAATATTTTTAATTCAAGATTATTTTACTTAAATTAAAATTGAATTGGTCTTGATTCAATATTCTTATTATATCGCGTTGCTGATGCCATAAGGGCGTATCTGCCTATTATACGCCCTTATGGCACCCGGGTGCCATAAGGGCGTACCAAAAAATTTTTTTTGGGAATCGATGTAGTTATGCCTAAAACGGGCAGAAATGCAAGAAAAAATTTTGGTACGCCCTTATGGCACCCAGGGTACCTACCGGGAGCCATAAGGGCGTATCAAAAAATTTTTTTTTCGGGAAACGACATATTTTTACTTGAAACGCGTAGAAATGATGAAAAAAAAAATTTTTCAAATTTGAGATTTTTTGATACGCCCTTATGGCACCCGAGATACCTACTGGGAGCCATAAGGGCGTATCAAAAAATTTTTTTTTCGGGAAACGACATATTTTTACTTGAAACGCGTAGAAATGATGAAAAAAAAAATTTTTCAAATTTGAGATTTTTTGATACGCCCTTATGGCACCCGAGATACCTACTGGGAGCCATAAGGGCGTATCAAAAAATTTTTTTTTCGGGAAACGACATATTTTTACTTGAAACGCGGGGAAATGATGAAAAAAAAAATTTTCAAATTTGAGATTTTTTGATACGCCTTTATGGCACCCGAGATACCTACTGGGAGCCATAAGGGCGTATCAAAAAATTTTTTTTTCGGGAAACGACATATTTTTACTTGAAACGCGGAGAAATGACGAAAAAAAAATTTTCTTCGAATTTTAAATTTTTTGGTACGCCCTTATGGCTCCCGGTAGGTATCCTGGGTGCCATAAGGGCGTACCAAAATTTTTTTTTGCATTTCTGCCCGTTTCAGACATAACTACGTCGTTTCCCGGAAAAAAATTTTTTATACGCCCTTATGCCTTTTCAAGGGTATTTTTTTGCGGATACGCCCTTATGGCATCAGTAACGCGATATTCATCGAAAAAAAATTTTCTTGAATTTTTTTTTTTTTTTTTTTTTATTATTCGCAATTCCACCATATATGTAGGTTTCGCCTGTCACATGGTATACAATATTTACTCGGCTAAATTTTTTCCATACCCGGTTTTTTGTGTGGCTGTGGCCCGACTTGTGCTTGTACTGTACTGCATTATTGCGATGTTGCCCTACTATCTTCTTTGTGCAATGGAGGTGCAGTGGCGTAGGAAAACCACAGAGAAAACCTAGCCAGTACAATTTTCGGTTTGAGTGAAGCTCCAGTAATCGATAAAATTCCTATTTTGCTGATCACTGAATCTTCATCCCGCGCCTAACGGTCAAAGACCTCCGTTCGAACCCGACGTGTGGCTAAGCAGTCACCCAGCCAAGAGTAATCATGCTCGATGCTACTTAATTTTGGTAATCGCCCGAGCCACTCGCGTACTGAACGGCTGCCTCAGCTGCTAATGTTCTTGAATTAAAAAAACATAATAACTCAGTGCAAGATGAAAAAAATTAAGACAAAAATTATCTTATGCCAAGTTAACCTTCTCTTCTGCATATTATATACCCTATCCAAAAATTCCCATACACGGAAAAAAATAGATGCTGCAACAGGACAAAATCGTGTTGTAGCAACAGGATTTTCCTGTAGAAGCAACAGGGGTTTTCCTGCGGAATCAACAGGATAAGAAACTAATTTTATGCAGCAATTTTTATAATCCGTATAGTAAAATTCAAAAAAGCATTCAGTTTGGCAAAAAAATTTCGATTATAATAAAAAAAATTTTTTTCGCAGTCTTATATTTCGCGAATATTTAGGCCCGCGCTTAGGCACGTATATTATTTTTCGTTTATAACCAAAAAAAAGTGAGGTCTACTCACATTATCTACACGGAAAAAAATAACTACTATCTATGGTCATAAAGTATTAGCCCTAACATTAAAACATGAATAACTTATGTTTAAAAAAATTGCATTAGAACGTGAGACATATAGATCGGTAGATTGAAGTATCTTCTACTCCTATTCGAAATTTCATAAACCTAAAAAATTTTTCACCCGAGATATAAACAATTGAAGGTCGAAAAACGTGGTTTTTGAGGGGTATAAATTCAAGCACTAACTTTGGTTGTTTATAACTTGATAAATGATTGTTCTGCTGCTACGCTGATTTTTTTGGTGTATAGTGGATCCTTTCTGAATAGAATTCGAGAAAAAAAAAATTATTTTTTTTATAAATTATTGCTATAATTTATAATGTATAGTCATGGACTATCTTAGGATCTAATTAAGATACGAATTTAATTCAAATTTGTATCTACGCAGAAAGCGATATTGATTATTTTATGTGAACGATGACTGATGCTGATCGCGATTCTTCTGAACTACTTATATACTTTTTTGGTTTTCATGCAGGTGTTTATGACCGCAGTTAACCCTTAGAGCTTACCATAATGATCTATTTGTCATCATTTTTGTTAAAAGCGTCCGAGCCATATAAAAGATGGTTTCTATAACTACGGGACTCAGAGTTTTTATTTTTTTTTGTTTGTTTACTATAGGCGCCGATAGCAAAAATACGAATTTTATATACTAAATTTTCTAATAGATAAATTGTTGAGAAAACTTATTTAAAAATTTATAATTTTTATTTCTATGTACTATATAATTTATTTTTCTGGTCAGGACTACTTATAACCATTAGGTAAATTGAGTAGGGATGAAATATTTCAAACTAAAATTATAACTTAGCCAAATGTAAAATTGATTTAAGACTTTATTTCATTGTAATGAGATTTTAAGTATACAGGATAAATATTATCATTTATCATACTTTAATAAAACAAATATATTTAAAGAAAATGTCAAGTTTCATTCTATTTACATATAATTAAACTTTAATGACTAATATACTTGAAAAAAAATCAAACTCTCGAAATCTATAACCTACATGGAGAAAAAAATATTTGTCATAAAATACTAAGATCTACTTAAACATGTAAAGGTACCCGGGAAAAAATGATCAGACCTGATCATGCCTGTTCATGTA
The DNA here is from genome assembly GCA_030273425.1 of Microplitis manilae. Classification (NCBI taxonomy): domain Eukaryota; kingdom Metazoa; phylum Arthropoda; class Insecta; order Hymenoptera; family Braconidae; genus Microplitis; species Microplitis manilae. Next base: position 417,525 of record CP092729.1, read on the forward strand.
TAATCAGGCCTGAAATTAGACCTGATCATGCCTGTTCATGTATGATCAGACCTGAAATCAGACATGATCAGGCCTGATCATGACTGTCCATGTCTGGAGCGTTAAATACACTCAGGCCTGATCATGCCTGATCATGACTGTCCATGTCTGGAGCGTTAAATACACTCAGGCCTGATCATGCCTGTTCATGTCTGTTCATGTCTGAAGCGTTAAATACGCTCAGGCCTGATCATACCTGTTCATGCCTGTTCATGTCTGTTCATAGCTGTTCATGCCTGTTCATAGATATAAAATTTTGTTGACCAAGAATCTATCACATATAAGATTTTTATTATTTAAAGTTCATACGAAACTTATTTTTCAACTAAATCTTTTAGCTTAGTGGGTAGCGTGTTAAACTTTCGAGCGCAAGGTCCACGGTTCGAATCCTGCACACGCCCGAATTTTTTATTTTTTTTTATTTTTATAGCAATAATTATGTATAATAATATAGTTATACATAATTATATATAATTATATAAGGCCATTTTTTATATATAATTTTTTTTCCCGGATGGGCATGAACAGACATGAACATACCTGATCAGAACTGAACATGCCTGATCAGGCCTAGTCAGGCATGGTCATTTTTCATGTCTGATCAGGCCTGAAGACTCATGCCTGTTCATGTCTGATCAGGTCTGATTATTTTTTCCCGGGTTATCATTCAACTATATTCTACTCTCTCTGATTCAGAAATCTAATTTGGAATAATTCAAATACGATCCAAAACAGTTCAAAGTTGGCAAAATTGACTATATATAGGTATACACTGTAGCATGGATTGAATCATTCCAAATTAGATTTCTGAATCAGGGCTTTCTCTCTCTTTCCAAATGTTTTTTTTTTCTACTTTATTAAGTATTTTGAATTGAATAAATCATTTTGAATTTTCGAAACCTATCATTTGATAAATGGATAGAATATTTTGAAATATTTAAACTGCATTATTGCATAAAAAATGTAAAATAATTTTTAATAATATTATAACAATATTTTATTTCCAAAATTAGTAGGTGGATCAACATGAAAAAATCACCCATAAAAATTTTGATGAAAGTGAAATTGCAATTAATCAAAACTAAAAGCACACGTTTTGAATGACATCAACTGATGCACACTAGCAAAGTGAAATTTAAATTCACAAGCGCAAACAATACTGCCACCCTCTGCGCAAGCGTCATGAGCAAGTATAATTATGAATTCAAATTCACTTACAAAAAATTTGTTTCGTAAGACTCAACAAAATTGTGATCTAAAAGTATAACTCCAGTGATTTTTTTTTTTGTAAATTTGAATTTTTTTTCAAATTTTGAAATTTTATTATACGGACTATAAAAATTGGTGCATGAAAGTAGTTTCTTATCCTGTTGTTTCACAGAAAAAAAATTCCACTAAAATTTCGATGTCAACATCGTAATCGTGGACTAGACTTTCGTTAGCGTCAATTTTTTAAGTGTCATTTCAAAATTTACTATAGTCTTTATTAAAATTACGATGTTAAATAGTGAAAAATATAATCTACATAGTAAATTTTAAAATAAGATACTGATGTATAAATAATTGTAATTAAAACCAATAAAAATAAAAAATAAAACAAAAAACTTTTTTTTTTGATAATTTTTGAAGATAAATATTTAATTTGTTCGAAATAGATCAATACCATTTACGTATCCAGCCCTCAAAAGTCACAAGGAATATAATTGCTCACTTTGCCCAGGTCTTGAATTTTTACATACGCTTGAATATATAACTATGCCTATATTTTGATGGGAATTCCAATTTAGTATATATACATCGACCCGTAAACTTCTCTATCCGAGAAGATCTAAATATATATGTTTGGAGATTTTAAATAAATATATATAAAAATATACTCGTATATATTTCCATGAGTATATCTGCAGATCCAATATTACGATGTAAACAGATGTAATACAATCTAAACATGTATGGGTGGTTTCAAAAATATAAAAAAAATAAAAATGATTTTTTTGTCAATATTTCGATAATTTGTTAATTGGTTAGATCAAAATTACAAATCTCTATCAGTTTCAAAGCTTAATAAAAATTTCCAATTCCCGCAGAAACCATTTAAATCAGTTATTCTGTCCACAGTATATATAAAGGAAAGAGAGGGGAAGGAGGGAATGGGCCCCCGAAAATTTTTGTTCAGTTTAAATGATTTATGAACAAGGAACCCTTGCAAAGTGTTTGAGATTGTGATTTGCTTTTAACACTTCTAATTAAAAAACTTTTCCGAACTTAAATTTGAAAATTAATTTTTTTTTCCAAAGTTGAAAAATAATTATAGTTTAATTAGGTTCAAAGCTAGAAATGAGATTTAAATATACTGTCAAATTTTTTTTAATCAGTCCATTTTGTTACCCAGCGAAAAAGGCCGGAGATATTTTCAGTAGATATATGTATATCTATTAGTTATTAGATATATTTCTGCGTGGCTTCTAAATAGTTAAGATATCTGGCTCATATGCCTTGATTTGACACTATTCAACGGTTTATTTCATAACTTGAAGATTTTCTATTCATTCTGATATGCTAAACCTTGCTGTATTTTACTTATGTTCTATGTTCAGACTGCAAAAGATATGACGCGAAAGACATACACCAAGATAACAAACAAATGTTCTTTGACTTCACACACCCTAAGCAGAATGTTATTCGTGTCTATCAAGATTCCACTTATAAAATCGTTATAGATTTAAGATGAATTGTATAGCTCAAACATAATTGTGACATCAAAGAGAAAAAACCATACTTATTTAAGTATTATATATGTATTTAACATTGATAAAAAATTTTAATTATTTTTACCTGCGGCTAATAGAAAACATACAGGTTCACGGAAAAAATAAAACAAGGCCTATTGATGTTGCATCTGAAGATTCATTACATTTTCAGAACTAGTACTCTTACCTAAAAACTGCAAACTATCTGCGGAAGATGGCTATGCATAGAAATTTGCAATACATATATTGTAATTGTATGACTGTGTGTGATCATACAATTTTAACTATATTAAAAAACAATTTTTTTATTTTATTTTTGAAATTATTGTTGTGGAGCGATGATCACAAGATGTTATTTATTTACTTTCTAATCGTATTAAAAATTTTTAGCTCAAAGAAAAACGCTTACGCACAACTGCACACACTCTAGTGTGATTCAAACCTGGGATTCTACGTTCACAAGACCGACGCTTTCAACTACTACACGCAATCGATTGTGGCTCGTAAGTTTAGTTATGTTAAATAAACTACTATAAGGTATCAGTGAGAAATACTAAAGATAGGCCTAATTTAGACCATGCCACCGATCTTCCTAATAACAGCCAAATTTGCCGAACCTCATACTTTAGCAAGCCTTTGACCATCGCTTTAAAATACCAGTCAGGAATTTCGAAGATATGTCTAACTTAAGTCGCACATACCGCAGATTTTCCCAATAACAACCAAGTTTGGATTTTTTTTTGCATGTTGTGTTTTGATTTTCTTCATGAGACTGAAACAAGATTTGAATGAGAAGTCAACTATTTTCTAGATTTTCTTGATGTTTAAAAAAAGATACATAAAACATTTTCAGACGAACAAAACATGTAAGTTCAAAAACCGTCTGATTTGGCATAGAATATTCCCTATATAAATTGACTTTCTGTTGGTAGTTACAAAATCTTATATTAATTATGTTATAAAATAAATGCATTTGAAGTCCCCTAAAGTTGTCAGAATTCGTTCACTAAAGTTGCTCGTATACTTATCCCCAGCAGTGCACACTGCAATTAGGGGTGTGCAAATAGCGTTCGAATCGAATCGAATCGAATCGAATCGAATAGTGTTATTCAATTCGAAATTCGAATCGAATATCTTAGGAAAAAAAATTTAGATCTGTTCTGATCAAATTAGATCAGCTCAGATCAAATTTGATCATAATTTATACTGAACCCACATCGGAGTTGATCTAATTTGGTCTGTTCAGCTCAAACTAGATCTGATCAAATATGACATTTTTCTTTGGAGAAAAATAGTCCAGATCTACCCTGATCAAATCTAATCAAGTCAGATCAACCTAGATCAAGTTAGATCAACCTAGATCAAGTCAGATCAAAATAGATCAACATTGATTAAACGATTAATTGATGAAGTAAATATAAATAGATCTGATTGGACCTGTACGGATCAAACCAGATCTGAGCTGATATAACTTTTTCTCGAAAAAAAAAGTTCAGATCTGCTCTGATTAGATCTGTACAGATTATAAAAAATATTTCTTCACATTATATTACAATTATAAGATTAACTAGCTGAATTTTGAATATAAACATGATAATAATCTACTATCGATTTTATCTAATATTCATATAGGTACTTCATATACGTGGTTATACATGACTTTCTTAGGTATAAAAATTCTTTATGTATCTTAAAATGAGATTACTTTCATTATTGTTTATAAAAAAGTGATCCTTTTTATTTATGCAAAATGTTTCTTATTAATCAAATCATTTTCATTTAACGAAAAATCAATCTAATTCATTACAATATTTCATTACTTATACTCATTTTATATTACCGTCGAGATCAATAACTATTGGATATTTTGTTTTATTTACATTAGTATCTTCTTAATGATATGTTAATTTGTATTGTTTGGAGAAGAGTGATCTTCATTATGAGTCTTTATCGTTAAATTTCGATTGTATCATTTAAAGGATTAGATAAAACTGATCTCATATGGAATATGAAACGTTTATTTTTAATTTTAATGGCTTCAATTCTATATATTTTTTATTATTGTGATATATTTAATATATTTTTGATCAAACATATCAATTTCTACTAGGATAGAGATAAAAAAACAGATCTATTTAGATCTAGCGAATTAAAACAAATTTGATCTGAACAGATCTAAGAGTGTTTTTATTTACCTTGATCTGTTCAGATCTAAGCAGATCTCTTCTGATCAGAGTAGATCTAATTTGATCTAAACAGATCTGGCCAAAATGCAGATCTGTTCTGATCTGAAACATCAGATCTAATTTCATCTGAATAGATCTAAATTTTTTTTCCCAGGTAGTTCGAATTCCCAAATTATTCGGTCAATTCGAATTATTGAAAAATTTTCGAATAAGTCGTAACTTCGAGGTATTCGATAATTTTCCAACTATTTGAATTTGTTGCACAATCCAAATCCGATAGTTGAATAGTTTATTTCTATTTCTATTCTGAAGTTTTGGTATAATTCAAAATTCCGATTTTTTAGTTTTTTACATAATGAAATGATTTTTGCGAATAAGGAATTTTTTTTTTTAGCGAAATAATTTCGGCGTGATGCTGATTTTATTTGATCCCCGTTTACTCCGCAAATTTTTTACGTATAAAATATAATAAATATTAATTTCATTAAACTTTAATGCTTTCGTAGAGATCTTTAACATTTTTTCAAATTGAAGTGTTAGGCAATTCTAAATATGCTTTTAGAAGTTTTATTCGATTGAGTACTTTTTGATATAGTTTTGAAATAAAACATTAAAAAAAATTCACAATAGTTTGTCATAAGTTTTTGTCTGGAAATTTTAAATCATTTGATTTTTAAATTAATGTGGGATATAATGAGAATAATAAAATAAACGTCATGAACCCAAAAATCATAATAGCTGAATGAAACCTAAATGAGTCCAAAATCCACTGTTGAGGCCAAAATCCGGAATTATTTTTCGACTCGGGAAACTTCTAAATAATTTGAAAATTCACGAATTATTCCATAATTTACGAATTATTCGAAAATCTTTCGGATTACTCGATTCGAATTCGTGTCAAATAATTCGTGAATTCGACCATTCGAATACCCCTAATTGTAACACACGTACAAGACGAATCAAAATACGCGCTGTTTAAATATCGATAACGATTTCAATTTCTGTTTTCTGTGACGCATCGGAACGCGCATAGGAAAATAATTATATTAGTATAAGTATGTATAAAATATGGATAAGGGTAAAAGCAACTTTAGATAATGGTCCTGGACGGAGAGAGCAACTTTAGGGGACTTGTACTGTATTTAAAATAAACCTTAATGTAAATAAGAATATACATACATGTATGTATAAATATGCAGACATTCATATTGAATTAGTATGTAATGTATAATTATTACTGTTGATTCAATTCCACTTGCTGCTTCGTGCATGAATATTAAGATCATGATCTTAATATTCGTGTTATCAATAAGAGCCAACTAGAAATAATTCAACTGTAAAATTACATTAAATAAAGTAGATGATTTGTACTGCCAAAAACTTATTGATTTGAGTCTCTTCAGTTTTATGATTTTCAGCAAATGTCAGTAGATTTAAGTTTAGGGGATTATTTTTTCCAACTATATTTTTAACGTGACTTTTCTAAATGTTATTCATGTATAAATAATGAATATGTCTTTCAAATAAACGTACTTATAATATACTAGGAGAATTTTTGTTACGTTCACAGGATGTAGATTGTAAGTGTTACAGAAAACAACTTTTTTTCAATTCTCTTTAAATTTTACTTGTCCAGTTAAATAGTAATTTTGATCGATTATAAATTTTTAATAGACTAAATGCTGTAAGAACTTAGGCCAATCGGCAAGTATTTTGAGAAGTGTTATAATCCGAAAACTGAAAAAATAACATTGTATACATTGGATCGATTTGTAAAATAAAGCCCCTGCTTGTGCACGCCACCCGCTTATTGTCATTGTATCAATAAAAAAGAAATCATTACTATAGTTAGATTGTCTTGAAATTGTAAAAATGGTTTAAGTTTATTTTCACCATATACCTGCGCCGGGTTTGAATTCCTGTCCTGCTTAGAGGGAAGAAAGTCATTCTTTTCTTTTATGAGAAAACAAATGATAAAAATTAACACATGCACCATTCTTCTCATAAACAGAGGCAAAAATTTACTTCCAGGAGCAGATCTGGTGGAAAAAAGTATACACACGATGGAGGGAGGTAGAATATCTTTGGCTCGGGTAGGCAATTACACACATGGGTTGAAATGTCTACTTTCCTCCCTTGTAGTACAATGTACTAATAAATCACCCGAAGAATTTCACGAACCAAAAAAACAAACTATTAAACTTTTTCTTTTTTTTTAATAACTTGTAAGCTACTCAACCAATTCACCTTAAAATTTGTTTAAATATGAACTTTGGTGACATCGTCGGAATACTGCAACGACTATACAATTATAATAAAAAATAATAATTTTCCATTTATACATGTTTTATAGAAAAAAAAGGACGAAAATGGCTACTGGCGTTCGTTCTCTAAATTTTTCTCAAGATATAAACAGAAATGATATAGTTCATATAATACAAAAGACAATTAAAGTTTGTTTGAAACTTAAAAAGGAATTTGATATTTCAATATACTTATCCAATAGCCCGAGGGCACTATATTAGAACCTTCTCTTGAACATTTTCATTTAAATGAAAATTAATAGAACTCTTATATTAGCATAAACCATTTGATTTTACTCAATAAAAAAGCAACAAATTGTTTTTGTTAAAAAAGATTAAACTCGAATGAACTTGATGTAAGTGATCAGTTGACTTTCACTCAAGTTTTTGGTGAGAAACTTGAATAAAAACGTTTTCCTTTGAATTTATATTACAAACTCGACAATGAGTAAGTTGAGTTCTTTATTTCCAAGTTTGTTGATGGCGGATTTAGACGTTACATTAATAAAGACACTTGGGTACGAAATTACATGTGAGAGAATTTAGTAGGTGTATGGAATAACAGCGAAGAAGTAAGTTAAGAAGACAAAGATCAAGATGAAGGGATGGAAATAAGGATGATGACGAAGATGGTGTGGTTAGGACCAAGTGTCCTTTGAGTGTTTGTGCAAGTCGGGACTCGAACCCTTGAAATAACACTGTCAAAATTGAATCCCTTGAGTATGAAATACTCTTCTCAAGGTTTTTATTATCTTTTTCTTTTCTGCACTCGAGACTATCTGTGTTTCCGGTATATTTCATTACTTATCTGCTCCACTATACTTTATTAATTTTTTGTCTACTTTTGGCTTAAGATTTTGATGACTATGTTTTGTTTAACAACTAATATATAACCTCATAAAAATTTTTTCTATACTACTATATTTATTTTTAGACTCACGTTCTGATTTATTTGAATTTATAATTTTTAACTGGAATCTTCTCTATGAAAGAGGTATTTTACTGAACTTAATTTTAATTTAATTCACAGATTTATCGGCAAATAAATACTCATAAAAAATTTATTTGTGGTAAAAATAGTCGCGTTAAATTTTTTTAAAAAATAATAAATCACATTTGTATCCATAATTATAATTATTAAAAATAATAGAAATCACAAAATAAGTATTCGCATTCTACATAATTTTAAATAAAAATAAAATAAAATTTACACACATATAATCCACAAATACATCACAGCGTCGACTAAAAAAAAATTACAAAATACCAGAAATCTTTTCAAGCAACATACTTCTATTCTACGTATACATCTTTATAAGATCCGAAGATGTTAGAAATAACTGCAGGGCGTACTTTTTACATTTCCATAGCATGAACTATAATGGGCGTTGCATATTCTTGCGAATAATCCTCTTTTGGTGAATCTGATTGCTGAATTTAACCACAAAGGCGTGGCTCAACTAAATATCTCAGCCAATGATAAAGCACATCCCCACTACAAAGGGGCGTCTCTCAGGATTTTCCAAATTTTTCCTTGAGTTGGTTCGTAACGTGCCACCTCTAAACTGCCTGAATGATCCTGAAACACAACTCAAGTGTTAGTTAGGAGAATTGAAGGAGGCTCTGCCCGCGCATCTTCTTCACTCTACTAGCAAGTAACATTAGCTAAGAGAAGAAAGAGGCAACTCGACACTCTACGTTTCTGCCACGAGCAACGACGAGCCCCCAGTGTGTTTTTACTCGGGGCTGAGTAAACGAGCCGCTTGTTGTGTATCATAATATACCCGTAACGCCTGCTGCTGTACCTACTAACTGACTCTAACTCGTTTCTTCCGTCCACTTAAACGCGAAAAATTCATTTCTTTCTATTTGGCCAAAAAAAAAAAAGAAAACACTCCTCCTTCGAACCTCGTTATAAATTGTGAACTGTGATTATTATGTGAATGAAAATAATTTTAATCAAATGTTTAACGATATTTAATAACATGGTAGTGATGATATATAAGAATTAAAAGAAAATTTTAGTGATTAGTGAGTGAAGTTTAAGTTATTACTGAACGAATATTAACAGCAATACGATGCATACTTTATTTGGTGAACAAAATGCTTATTACAGGCATGCGACGAGTGTTCCAGTTGGTATGAGTACTTCATCATATCCAGGAGTTGGTGCAGCACCGGCTTACTATGAGCAATATCGTTACGGTGGTTATGCAACAGCGGGTTATCCCGTCGCTGGAATATCACAACAGCATATGCATCATCCAGCCAAAGATATGGTGAAACCACCATACTCTTATATAGCATTGATAGCTATGGCGATACAAAATGCACCTGATAAAAAAATAACTTTAAATGGAATCTATCAATTTATTATGGAGCGATTTCCTTATTATCGTGAAAACAAGCAAGGTTGGCAAAATTCAATAAGGCATAACTTGAGTCTCAATGAATGTTTCGTAAAAGTTCCACGGGATGATAAAAAACCAGGAAAAGGAAGTTACTGGTCATTGGATCCTGATAGTTACAATATGTTTGATAACGGATCTTATTTAAGAAGAAGACGGCGATTTAAGAAAAAAGATGCGTTAAAAGAAAAAGAAGAAGCATTAAAACGCCAAGGGATTGTATTGGATAAACGTGATGACATCAAATCTAATCACAGTATAGATTCAACTAAAAAATTATCATCATCAGAGTGCAAGCAGCCGAAAAGAGAGCCGTTGAATGACCAGCCTAATTGCATGGGTAATAACGGTTCAGTCGCTAAATATGGAAGCATGCAAGATAGTAAAACAATAACAACAACTGCAAGTGTAATTCAAACGAATTTGGGACATACATCTGGTCTGCAAATTCAACATCAACCACATCAAGTGCACCAAGATGTTGCAGTAACTGATGTAAATATTGGTTTGGATCCAGCCAATTTCAGTGTTGACGCGTTAATGACTTCGAGGGAAAATAGTGCTTTAATGAACCGTGATCATCATTCACAACATCCTCATTCAATTCAGCATTCTCATGGGCATTCTGGGCTTTCGCATTCGTCTATAATGACGTCATCGCGAGATCCTAATACTACCGTCGGTACTAGAGATCTTACATCAGTGGTCACTACAACTAGCACGACAACCGCTGCTGCAGTCGCAATGATGCCTGCTTCCACAGGGTATAGTCATGTAACACCCTCGAGAGGTAATTCTAGTCCATCTGGAACAATGTATTCTCCCTACTGTCCAAGCTCTTCGGGATATATAATGGATCATACGGATTATAATGCTACTGCAGCTAGAAACCATAATCCACCACATTCCCAATGGTATCAAGAGGCTGCAAGTCCCGATTCCGCAACTATTTATCAGGATACACAATCACCGAGCTGTCAACTATACAGGTAGTTATTATTCTATAATAAGGATAACCGAATAATTTAATAGATGAAATAATAAAATAAAGTATTTCCTCGGTTGGTTCTAGGTCGAGCCCACCTACTCCTTTATCCTCAAGTGCGGCTCCTTCGCCGCCATTATATCACAGTCATAGATATTATCAGGATTGCAATGCAGTTAATACTAGTGGTAATCTTCCAATAACGTTACATAAGTACTGAGATTATCGAACAAGGTCTCAAAGAGACCTTGTATCATCGATAAGTGGCAATCATTATCATCAACAGAGGCATGAAGATTATGATCCATATTTAGTTTACATTAAGCAAGAGTGGATTTCACCTGATGAACTTCCAAAAGAATGGCACTGATAAGTTATACGTGACTTAATGTTAAACACATAAAAAAAAAAAAAAAAAAAGTATATATTTGCGCGTAACATTGTGGAATAAAGTAATTAATATAATTTAAAGGTCAAGATTGATATGACAACTGTGTAAACTGGAGGTTTCCGAAGGCTTTCATTAATATACGAGTTTTTTGACCTAAGTCAAAAAATACTTTTAAGTACGTATACGCTATTATACTGACATTGAATCTGCAGATACTCTTTCTTTTCCGGTTTACCATCACCTTATCTACATCATATCGATGATCTTGCTTAATTTTTTTCTTGTTATACTTGTCGAGTGTAAGAAATAATAACTGTGTAAATAGAGGACAACATGGCACTAAATAAATCAACGTGATGACACTTTTTTTAAATTTTTGTTTACCAATCGTCTGTCTCGATATCATGAAGAATCGGATGTAAAAAAAATGCGTTTAAAAGGACGAATCAAAGTCATTCCTTTATCAATTGTTATGGAGTTTTTATCTGATTTTCATTAATTATTTATTTATCTATTTAATGATGCATTTAATTTTTATATTTATAGTAATCATTTTCGTTTTATTTGTATCACGAAAATGTCTATAACCAGTATGTTCATAAAAGAACTGAGATATATTTATTAATAGTCTATACAAGAGAAAATTAATATTTAATTCAAAATAATGTGAATAAATAGAAAATAGATTTAAAGTAAATGATTATAATTATTTATGTAGGAATAAAATATTGGACATAGACGATGTAGTTATTAGTTATTGAGCGGTCACGAATTTTCATGTTCGGTTCTTTGCGTGTAGAAATGTTCAATAGTTTGTATATTATAAAAAAAAAAAAAATGAAAAAAAACAAAAGAAAAGAAAAAAAACGATAAAGATATGATACGATAATTTTTAAGAAACAAATAAAAAATTTCAAGTGCACATGAATGTCTCGCAAGTTGTGAGACTGATTATTATTATTATTATTATTATTATATTATACATATATGTATATATATATATACATCTATATATATGCATTAAAAATACTTCGCATATTAATGTGAATATTCCAAATAAAAATTGAATTAAAAGAAAAATGTGTTCATTTATTTGTTTCAGTTCGATATTAAAAAAAATCAAATAATTTATTATTTGTTTAAAAATTTTAAATTATATATACAGATGTATTATTATAACCACGATCATTTATATACTCTCTCAATTATGAAAATCTTTATTTGTATATACATACATACACTCATTAAAAAAAAAAAAAAAGTTTTAAATGGAATATTAATACAGTTTTGTAATACTTATTGATATAATTTGATAGCAATAATATTCATCCAAAAAATTCACGTTTTAAAATTTGTAAAAAAAAATGTTATAAAAATAATTTTAAAAGTAATTTTTGTTATTAGATAAATTTAAAAATATAATCTTTGAGTAAATCTTTTGAATTTTTGATTGTCAGTAAGAGAGGGTAGTTAGATAGTATTCGAAGGGTCAAAAGTTGCTTGGGTGGTCGTATCGGGTTTGTATCCTCCGCACTTAAAACTACCCGAGGCTGAGATTGAATCACATCTGCTTTTGAAACACGTGCTCCGGATAAACTGCAAAGACCCTCATCAGGTTTACTGTTGTCGATGAAGCTGGACACTTTGTTAGTTGTATAAGAGTTATAGTGTGTATATATCTAATAGATTGAACAACTTCGATCAATCCTGTAAGCTTTTGTGTACAAAATACTTAACATTCCATCTCGCAGTTAATCTCAAATGTTATTTCCTTTAAATTTATTATGTGCATAGACATCCATACAACTTTTCTATTAATAAGTTTCCTTAAATATCATCAAGTGTATGTTTTCGAAAAAGTGAAAAATAAATCATACTTTTTAGATTTCATTATTCTTTAAATGATTCAAGTACCAACAGAAAAAGTTATCAAAAAAGTTCTTACTTTATTATCATCATACACTGATAAAAAAAGTTGACTTGATTCAAGAGGAAAAATCTTGTACAAAGAATACCATTTTGAAGAAAATAATTTTCTTGAGTCAAGACAAAATATTCTTGAGCCAAGAAATTATTTTTGGTTTGAGTAAATTTCTCTTGGTAAAAGATTTTTTCTCTTGAATCAAGTCAACTTTTTTTATCAGTGTCTAAAAATTACTATATTGATCGAAACATAGTCTAGCACATCAAAAAAAGGAGTAATTTTTCTACATCACAAAAGTTCTCATTAGATTTTATAGTTTTACATTTATTGAGAATAAATGAATTCTATGAGAACGTTCCCGTGTAAAAAAAAAAGTTCGAAAAAGTTCGACAAAGTTCGAAAAAGTTCGACAAAGTTCGAAATTTGTTACAAAACCGAACTTTTTTGCGAACTTTTTCGAACTTTTGTGAGACCATACAAATAGCATAACAAACTAATATCTTGGATGCCTTTGAACCTGTGAGGGTAAAATGGACAGCCAAAATTTTTTGGATGAAAAGTGGAGAAGGAGGGGGTGGGGGGCAAAATGACCCCATTGGGTAAAATAGACCCGCGAAGGCAAAATGATGCCCCCAAGTTTTTAACATTAAAAAAGTTGAGGGGTCGGGGGGGGGCATTAGGGCAAAAATGTCCCCGAGGAACAAAAAGTATCTCTAAAATTCGTGACATGAAAAGTGGGTGGAAGGGTGGGTTCGGGGGAGGAGGGTTAATGGGTCAAAATGTTCAACTTTATTTTTTCCGATTATTTTTATCACCGAAGTTCGACAATTTCAGAACTTTTTCGATACTTTATATCACCGAAGTTCGAAAATTTCAGAATTTTATCGATAATTTTCAAGAGTAAAAATTCTAAAAAAGTTCTGAAATTCTCGAACTTCAGTGATGAAAAATTTCAAAAAAGTTCTGAAATTATCGAACTTTGCTAGAATTTCACTCTTAAAAATTATCGAAAAAGTTCTGAAATTATCGAACTTTTTTAGAACTTTTACTCTTGAAAATTATCGAAAAAGTTCTGAAATTTCCGAACTTCGGTGATATAAAGTATCGGAAAGGTTCTAAAATTATCGAACTTTTTTAGAATTTTACTCTTAAAAATTATCGAAAAAGTTCTGAAATTTTCGAACTTCAGTGAAAATAAATATCGAAAAAGTTCTGAAATTTCCGAACTTCGGTGATATAAAGTATCGGAAAGGTTCTAAAATTATCGAACTTTTTTAGAATTTTACTCTTAAAAATTATCGAAAAAGTTCTGAAATTTTCGAACTTCAGTGAAAAAAAATATCGAAAAAGTTCTGAAATTTCCGAATTTCGGTGATATAAAGTATCGAAAAAGTTCTGAAATTTCCGAACTTCGGTGATAAAAAATATCGAAAAAGTTCTAAAATTTTCGAACTTCGCTGATATAAAATATCGAAAAAGTTCTGAAATTTTCGAACTTCGGTGATACAAAATATCGAAAAAGTTTTGAAATTATCGAACTTTTTTAGAATTTTTACTCTTGAAAGTTATCGATAACGTTCTGAAATTTTCGAACTTCGGTGATATAAAGTATCGAAAAAGTTTTGAAGTCGAACTTCGGTGATAAAAATAATCGAAAAAGTTAAAAATTAAAGTTGAACATTTTGACCCATTAACCCCCCTCCCCCCGAACCCACCCCTCCTCCCACTTTTCATGTCACGAATTTTAGAGATACTTTTTTGTCCCTCGGGGACATTTTTGCCCTAATGCCCTCCCCCCGCCCCTCAACTTTTTTAATGTTAAAAACTTGGGGGCATCATTTTGCCTTCGCGGGTCTATTTTACCCTATGGGGTCATTTTGCCCCCCACCCCCTCCTTCTCCACTTTTCATCCAAAAAATTTTGGCGGTCCATTTTACCCTCAAAGGTTCAAAGGCATCCAAGATATTAGTTTGTTATGCTATTTGTATGGTCTTACAAAAGTTCGAAAAAGTTCGCAAAAAAGTTCGGTTTTGTAACAAATTTCGAACTTTGTCGAACTTTTTCGAACTTTGTCGAACTTTTTCGAACTTTTTTTTTTACACGGGTTGTATAGGCAAATATAAACCATATTCATACATATGAGAATTTATCATTATACTTACAAGCAGATTAAGTATGTACTGCATGTGATGTATATAAGTAGCCCAAAAAAAAACCGACTATTTTTTTTCTGAGTCTCATATGAAAATTTGTTGGTTCAACACGTTTTAAAAACCCTCTCCGAAAATCAGCTCGATAAAGAATTTTTGAGAGGTCGCTCACGAATTTGGAAAATATCAAAAATGATTAAATCTCGGATTTTTTTTTTTTTTTGCTAAATTTTTTTTTCTTCGGGCAGAAATAGTTTGTTTATAAAGAATCATGAATATGCTGAAAATTTTAATTTTTAAACATAGCTCAAGAGTTTTGAATACTTCCAAGTGCTGTTTTTTGAACGTTTTTGTGTGACCCTTAAAAATTACACTTTAAAAAAAAAAAACCGTGTAATTTCACGTAATTCCGATTTTAAATTTAACCCCAAAAATGGATTTAAAATAACACCAATAGCGGTTTTAAGATTTTTCCCGGTTTAAAAAAAAAGTAGTTTTATATTTCAAGTATCAGAAGGCGAATTGTATTTCAAATGAATAAACAAATTTTGAAATTTCAAAAATGCATAAATCAAACCTTTGCAAACTAAATCAGCGAAAAAAATAAAATAAAATTACCAATGATTATAATGTATTATCTTTAAATCAGTTATTACCTCATGGAAAACATCAGAATAACAGTAAAAATAAATATATAATATTGTTACAAAATATTTAATTTAATAAGTGATCAAAAATATCGGCAATTTGTTCACTTAAATAAGTGATATTTCTCATTTTATGGCTAATAAAATTGTTCTTTTCTTAATTAACGATAATTTTATAATTTTAACGAAATATTATTCTTATTTTTTATTTCTGTTTTGTAGATTTTAAAACACTCATAACTCATACACTAATACTCCGATTGAAGTTAAATAAATTGCTCCACATGTGTACACCGTTTTGACACCACATTGTAATTTTAATGATAAGTGAGGTTAGCTAATAATTAAAAATTACCCTGATTAAACAATTAAATTCAATCGAATTCAAAATTTTAATTTTGTTATATTCTGCCGAATTCTGCAAAACAGAATTCAACTGAATTGAAAATTCGAATTTGAATTAGACAGAATAAAACCGATTTAAAAATTTCAAATTCGTTTTAATTCAGTTTAATTCGGATTCAGAACCAAAAATTGGAGAATTATTTTCGAATTAATCAGAATTAAACCGAATATAATTATTTAAATTCGTTTTAATTTGGACAAATGCTGAATTAATTGAAGTTATCTGAATTGATTAGAATTAAAAATTTATTTCTGTTTAATTCGATCGAATTCAGTTGTTTAATCAGGGTAAGTGTGCTGTAAAATTCAGATTCCCAATAAATTTTTAAGTAAATCTGAAATTTTAAAACACTCTGACAATTCAAAAACATTTTTTAATATACATTTAAAAACAATGTTTAACCACTCTTGCATCTTTTTTTCGTTTACTGCTTTCTTCGACCGAAATATTAATGTAAAATTATACCGGAAATCATTGTATTATAAACCATTGCAAACAATATTCCATATTTCAATGCCTATATTGTCTATTGATAATAAAATTGAAGAAAACCATCGGAGATCATAATAATTTAAAATCTAAATCTTTCTTATATTTGCCAAATAGATAAAAAATTTAAATATACGGAGAATAAAATCCATCTAAAAAAGACTCGATGGAGATAAAGTTTTAGTATATTTATAATATGTGGTGTAAAAAAGGCTCACCACTCTCTTTAAACAAATTAGTCAAAATTTTTTCTTTGTACAATAATTTTTCGTTGGTTTATGTTATAAAAGCACACATGAAAATTCGCCCTTACCTGAAAGAATCCAAAATTGAAAAATAAAGTTTGGCCTCATAATAATTTTTCACTCAACTGCAACTCACTATTCAATACGAATAATAAAAAAAAAGTATTTTTTCAAATTTTAGGAGAATTTCATAACATTAGTAACTTATCTATTTAATTCGTACCGTTAATAGTATTTTAGTCTCCCACTGACCATATATATATATATATATATATATATATATATATATTTATGCACCTATATAAGGGAGGGGAGGGGCAAAATAGGGTTCTTGAAGAAATATTAGGTTTACGAGGACTCAAATACCTTAAATTTATTATTATTTTTTTTTTTTAATGATATTTGAAGTAAATAGAAAAAATTTTCAGCTGCCGTTAGGAAAAAATTTTCAATTCTTGCAGGCGAAATGGGGTAACCCCTGAAAAAGGTGAAAAAAAAAAAATTCTAGACATTGAATAAATTTGATTAAATTAAATTTTCTTATAGACATAGAATTAAGCGCTACCCGGGTGAAAATATTTGGCCGAAAATAGGCCGAAAAAAGGCCGAAACAGCTTAATTTGGCCGAAAAAAGGCCGAAACTCTAAAATTTTATTGAAAGAGGCCGAAATTCGGCCGAAAAATGGCCGAAAAATTTTTCATGTTATTAAACAGGCCGAAAATCGGCCGAAAAATGGCCGAAAAATTTTTATTCTTTTTAAAGAGGCCGAAATCCGGCCGATATTTGGCCGACAAATGAATCGGCCTTTTTTCGGCCAGTTTTCGGCCAGATTATATTTTTTTTTCAATAAAATTATCGCAAGTAATGATCTTTGGCCGAAAACAGGCCGAAATATGGCCTATATTTGGCCGACAGTTGAATCAGCCTGTTTTCGGCCAGAATATTTTTTTTTTCCAATAAAATTATCGCGAGTAAAAATCTTTGGCCGAAAACAGGCCGAAATTTGGCCGACAGTTGAATCGGCGTGTTTTCTGATATAGTATTTTTTATTAAATAAAATTATAGTACTTAAAAAAATTTCATGTAACTCAAAATAGAACAGAAACAATTTTCAAGTTGTGGTACTTAAAAATATATTTTAGAATTTTGAGAAAAATTATGTTTTATATTTATAAAATGTTTAAGTAATTCACTAAGTTATAATTTTATACAAGACATAGTGAAAACATTTAATTATTTAATAGTTACAGTGACATAATTTTTATGGGATTAGTTTATATTTTGGTACAATATAAAACTTTCTTTCGTGGTATCATTGATGCAAGTTATATGACAGTTAGTGGCTGAGTGAAAATATATTAATGAGCAAAAATAATAAATCGATTTCTTTAACTTTATACGAGCAAAATTTTTTATTATTAACAGATTATGATTTTAAACAGTTGTTTCTTATGAATATATATAAAGAGAGCTCGTAATTATTCCATAGCCAATGTAAATGACTAAATATCCTCCATGAAAAAAATTTATAAAAAAAATATATGTTAAAATATAAAAAACATATATTAAAAATATATAAAATATGTATAAAAAATATATTAAAAATATATCTTAGAATATATAAAAAAATACATGTATAAAAATATTAAAAAAATACATTTTTAAGTTAATCAAAAACATAGAAAAAAAAATAGAAAAACTTTATATAAAAAATATATTTTTAATGCAACCAACAACCTAGGTAAAAGAAATATTTAAAAAATTATAAGAAAAATATATTTTTTCTTTTATATTTTAACATATAATTTTTTTATAAACTTTTTTCATGGTGGTAGAGCCTATATACTTTTTAAACAATTTTATACATAACTATATAACCAAAATTACACATATCACAATTACTGACATATGTCTGGTATATAACTGGTAGATACCACCCGTATGAAAAAGCAATATATGAGCTTCAATATAATTCAAAATATATGATAATTATATGGAATTATAAGAAGTCATATATAGAGCCATATACAAAATTTTGCCGAAATATTATATGATGTTATAATTTGCAACATATATATCGGTAATATATTTTTTACATGATAACTTATAAGTATTGCTTATAATATTTTATACTATACTTTAAGTTATATGATAAGATATATGATTTAATTATATGACTGACATATCATATTTATACATGTAAATATATAATTATATAAATATATGTTCACATATATTTTTATAAATGTATGTAAATATATATTTATATAGATATATGTTCACATATATTTGCACAAATATATGTAAACATATATGTATTTAAATATATGATAGATTTATATACTTATTGATATATGATGTAAACTATGATATTTTTAGTATTTTTATGTAGTTACATGATAACTACAACTATTTATATTTTTTTGTTCCTTTAATTTTTAGTATGAATGTATATTTTAAATTATTTATATATGTATAATAATATCGAAATTATTATAATATTGAAATTATAAGTTTATATACAAAACGAGAATATAATTTGAAATGTAATATCATATGTATACAATTACATATATTATAAATTACATGGATTATAATAATATTGAAATTATAAATTAATTTATAATATGAAACATATATTTTACGTTATAAATTAATATATAAAACGGACATATAATTTTTGATACAATATCACATATATATAATCACACATATTATAAATAATATGGATTATTATAATATTAAACGTATAAATTATTATATATGATTAATCATATATTAATCAATATTAATAATTTTGCCGCCATATATGTTCAGTTATTTACCATATATATTTTTATATATTATCGACAGTATATGGTTTTTGCATACGGGCAGATTTTATAGCACACGAAAAACAAATAAGAAATTTTTTTATTACTACAAATAATCGATTTCCAATTATATTTCGCTGTTTTAAAAGTGATGTATTCTTTCAATCTCATATAGTACAAGTAAACTTAGTAGTCACTGTCGGTAGCGTAGCCTAGTCGTTAATGCGTCGGTCTTTCGTTCGTTAGGTCCCGGGTTCGAATCCCACTAAAGCGTGCGCGGTTATTTATTAATTATAGCGTTTTTTCTCGGAATAAAAAATTTCCACTAGAATAGAAATTGAATTGATCACATATCTGATGATTCCCGCGTAACCAAAATGACGAAACAATAAAAAAAAAAAAAAAAAAAAAAAAATAACAATTCAGTAATCGAGTTAGTAATTTTTTTTTAATTCAGTTGAAATTTATATATATAGCTATGTATATATTAGAAATTTTATTATATGGCTGTATATAATTCATTTTCCTGGACAATTCATTAACTATTTGATGAATACAATTATTTCTATTCTATGCAATCGAATAAAATGATAATAATAATAATAGTTTAAATCCTCGTCTCTGACGTCAGCCATTCTTAAGCTTCATTGTCGGCCTTTTTTCGGCCATTTTTAGGCCTAACGAGTTTCGGCCAAATTTCGGCCTTTTTTCGGCCTAGCGAGTTTCGGCCTCGTGTTCACTACCTAGGCCTTTTTTCGGCCAAATTTCGGCCGAGAAAAAAAATTACTTTTTTTTCAGTTTGAAATATTTTTACCCGGGTATGAACTTTCTTGTAGGAAATTTATCGCTCTTCAAAAAAGGTTTCTTACACTTTTTTCGTAAATCCAATCATTTAAGTGATATCAAAGTTAAAAGTTGATAGATTTAAAAAGTAATGTTTTTAATTAGAATGCTACAACTCTTCAGCAAAAAGATATATATTAGGTTCTTATAAGAACGCCTTATCAGAAATTTACCTCTCTACAAAAAAAGTCTCTTCAATTTTTTTAATAAACTCAAATGTTTGAGTTATTTAAGCTCTAAGTTGAAAACTTTAACAAACCAACTCAAAATTTCGCTCTGATAATAAATTTTTTATATTTCGAGCTCAAATATTGAGAGCTGTAAATTTCCGATAAAAAACTGTTAGGAACCTAAGTATATATATATATATATATATATATATATATATATATCTGTTTTCTGAATTATAACATTTTAATCGAAAAACATTATTTTTTAAATCTATCAACTTTGAACTTCGAGATCACTTAAATGGTTGGATTTACGAAAAAAATGTGAAAAACATTTTTTTGAAGAGCGAAAATTTTCCTACAAGAAAGTGCATAGCGCTTACTTCTATGTCCATACGTTAAGCCCTCGTAGAAAATGACGGGCCCAGGCTTAGTTGAGGCTTGGCCCAATACTTGCTAATTCTGGTCCAAACTAGAAATTCAAGCCTGACCCAAACTCGTTTGAGTATCGGGTTGATAACTTCATGCCAGGCCTGACACACTTTCCTGGCCCAAAATTGAGTAACAGTACTGTGCCGGGACTGCATATTAATATTGTCCCAATACCGAATGTCAGTATTGTACGAAGGCTTTTGATAATTAATAAAGCAGCTATATACTTATTATAAATAAATTGAAAAAAAAAAAAAAATTATATCGGTAATCATGTGCGTAATGGTAAGATATTGAGGTAAATTTGGACATAGAGAAATTAAGTAAACTGATGGAAATAATTTTTTTTTTGCAATTACTGGGTCTCGAACCTGGTCCTTCATGGCTGCTAGGCAAGTCTCGTATCTACTAGGCTGTGAGACTATTCATAGAAGCCGGAGGTTTATAAGTACTATTTGTTATTTAGCTGTTTTATAATTATATGATATGTGAAATTTTTAAATAATATAAAATCATTATATTAACTGCTTAAAGTTATTTGAACTCAAATAAAAATATAATTATTAGCGAACTCGAATAAATTCAATAGAAAATTGACTCGTAAGCCGCAACTATCAAACCAAGATTTTGTAGTCGAACATTGGCAAACTCTTGGGCCAAGACGAACAAACCGAGGCTTGGTAACCCAGTGTTGTGCCAAGATAGGCCCAGTTGTAGAAAATTTTTTTTCCTACAAGGGAAGAGTATTAAAATTTCAAACAAAAACGCCTATTTTTTTAAACAAATCAAACTTTGACCTTTAATATCTTTTAAACGGTTGAATTTACAAAAAAAAAAACATGAGATACCTTTTTTGAAGAGCGGTAAATTTCCTACAAAAATATGTATTAGTCATTGTTGCACACTTGTTCTTAAGTGTGTAATAACATTTTTCTAATTGTACTAAAATGAGAAAGTATCATTACTTAGGCAGGGTTAAACGGCATTAGAATAAAGTTTTTTGTTAATATTTGAATCACAAATAAATGATTTTTATCGTGGCTAAGTAAAAAAATCTAATTTGGAAAATAACGGACACCCTAATACACACATACAGACACTCGGACTCAAAACTTCAAGATTTGTTTGAAATTCGATTTTCGAAAATCGGACCGAAACCAATAACTTCCCTTTTTTTTTTTTGGAAAATTTTCAATTTTTTTAGTGGGAATTTGAAAATTTTTCATAGTTTTTACCATAAAACAAAAGTCATTAACATTTTTTGGCTGACACTTTTTGAATAAGATTAACAAAACAAAATTTAAAATAATGCTCAATTTTATTATCGAAAAGTATTTTGTAAGTGTTGGAAAAACCAACATTTTTTATAGAATTTTAGACATCCCCCATTTTGCCCCCCCCCCCCTACTCCTTCCCCTATAGTTATGATTTAATAGCAAATTAATCTTATAAAATAACTTTGGGTATTTTTCATTAAGTAAAGTCTTTTGAATGAATAAAAAAAAAATTCTCACGTTCTCGTGCAAAACTGGTTGTATTCTTGTATAGGTAACTGCTAAGCTTCTATTTAATTTTCCAAAAAAATTTTTTATAATTGCAATAAATTTTTTTTTTTTTATTATTTTATCATATGTTTGTTAAAAACTGTAGCTTGTATTATGCGTTCATTACTGGAAATTAATTGAAAAAAAAATGTTTTTTATGTATTAGCATTTTTAGTAAAACAAGTCCTCTATTGAAGATCTTTTAATAAAGCATTCAATTCATGAAATTATTACTTTTCCAAAAATATACGAATATACTTATAATAAAATAGAATGTCGAGTATGCAAATACGCTATAATTTTTTATCGAGTTTAGAGCAGATATTTGTGTAACTATTATAAATTGTTTATTAACTAATATTTCAGATTCAGACCATTCTATTTTCATCGTAAATTTTCGTCAGCTATAGGACCATTAGTTGTGGCAATTAATTCTCTAAAAATGATGGTAACAGAAAAGGGACAAGACGAGCTTAGTAAAATAAACAGTTGGTCTTTTCTCGTCCGTCTTATTACTATTGCGTCCTCCCTGTCGTCAAGTTCTTGAATATAAACGGAAGTCATGCTTCGTGGGAAAGCTACTAGACTTTTTTTTATTAAATATTTTTCTTGTTTGTAAAATTTAAGAATTAATATTTAAAATATATATATTTACCGCTTCATAAATAGAACACTTTTTATTAATATTCTAAACCACTCTTTTTGAAAATATTGAATTTTCTATATTAATTATTGTAATAAATATTCATCTAAATATGTATGATAAATTATTCTTTTTCGCTTTTCAAGTTCTTGCTTTTAAAATTGAAAATTTTTCAAAAAAAGACGCTTTATCAATCTGACTAACTTTTAATGTTCGAGTTCTTTACAAAAGTTGAGATAGTGAGATCTTTTTAACAAATAGATCGAAATTGACTATAATAATATAATAGACGTGCAACATTAAAAATATTTTATCAAAACTTACATGGCGAAAACAATTTAAGTAAACTTAAAACACTATTAAAATTGTGTTATTTTTACTATCTTGAGAATTTCATTTTTATTTATTTTTTAACTTTCAATTATTATTATTTATGGCACATGTATTCGTTTTAGTGTCAATTTTTATAATTGAAAATCACTTGACGACCAATATTCGAACCCTAATTTCCCGCGTGCGAATTCTGTCCTCAGTCTGATACCTTTGTAGGAAAAAAACATTGATAACGAAGCCAGTCTTAGCACAATACTGGGCTACCTAAGCTCGGCCTTCAAAGTTTGGTCTGAGATTCGACCAATGTTCAAGTGACGAGCCTCGGTTTGCCAGTCTTAGGACAAGGTTCAGCCAACACTTTAGTAACAAGCCTTGGCTTACTAGTCTTGGGGCGATTCAGCCAGCATTCAATTGAGAAGTGTTGGTTTGCCAGTCTTGGACCAAGATTCAACAGACATTTAATTAACAAAAGCCTTGTTTTGCCAGTCTTGGAACAAGGTTCAGCCAACACTCAAGTAACCAGCCTTGGTTTACCAGTTGAAATAACAAATGGTACCTAAAAACCTCTTGCTTCTAAGTATAGCGTAACAGTCCAGTGAATAAGACGCCTAGCAGCCATGAAGAATTAGGTTCGAGACCCAGCGAATACAAAAAAAGTTAGTTTCATTCAGGCACATGTCTACTAGTATAAAACGCAATGACATAATTAATTTTTTGAATTTGTTCGAAGATACTTTCGTCGCACCATTACAATGGAATTTTTTGATAGGTTTTCATTGATCAAAGTAAAGTACTAAATGTCCAAAAATGAAACAGTGATCACAAATGGTACTTCTACCCTATTTTTCTTTTTTTAATTCATTTTTAATAAGTATAGGTACTTATTCAGCTACGGTCTTGGCACAATACTAGCACTGAGTATTGTGACAATTCTAAGATACATTCTCGGCACAATGCCGACAATTAAGCTCGGTTCAGTGTTAGACAGTTTTGGACCAAGCTTGGATTTCAAGCTTTCTCTAGAGTTTATAAGTTGTGCGCCGAACCTCAGCCATACTTGGGCCATTGCTGTTTTCCTATAAGGGCAGTTCGGTTTTTAAAGAAAATCTCTGAATTTGTATAATAAATATTCGTATATGCAATCTCTATTAAATGTTCATTTTTTCGATCTAATTTCGAAAAACCACAAACCGTTTAGTAATTTGTTAGTTGCTGTATAATACTCATCAATACCCCGCTATTCATCTGATTTACAGCAATTACTATACAGATATAGTAACTTTTCTAAATTATATAATATTACAGTATGCCTAAATAAATTTTTTCTTTTTATATCGTAATAAATAAATTTATATTGTATATCATTAAATGTATTTATTTTATATCTTAGATATGAAAGGTAGAAGCAACGAAGTGTAACGAAATAAATCTTAGCAAAATGTGATGGAAAATTCTATTATAACCAGAGGCACTTAGTTGTCGGTTACATTTCCTGGAGCATTCCATTATCGTTTATACCTTCGTCAGTTCGTCCTTCGTCTTCTGAGCACTCGCTCGTTCTCTAAAATGTATTTATCGTAACCCAGGAAAGATGAGCAGGTGCATTATTTCCCAGAGAGCCCCACGGCGAAACGCAAAACTTAAATCGCTCAATGTTTGCTATCCAACCTAACCTGACCTCATTTTTTAGCCTTCACTTTGTAAATTCTCTATGGTTTTTAATGTTTCATTATTGTCTACATAAAAAAGTATTAAATAGTAATTATAAATTTAAAAATTTCTAACATCTTTAATGATAATTTATGTAAGAAATTATTTTTCAGACGATTACTCGAATATTCAATAGTGAAAATATTGTGTTTTATTGTATCGAATGTAAAAAGAATTTGGTGGATAATTAGATCTTTATAGTATGTTGAAAAAGAGCAGTGGTATCTATTTGAAGGATTTTAAAAGGATCAGCAAACATTTCTATTGTGTACTTCACGGTTTTCACGATTGACTAAATCGTCCGCGCCACGCGTATAATGCGTTGAGGGTAAAACGATATCGCTTGCCGCTATTTGCTGGTCGAGGCATGTAAAGTGGGGTTAAAATATATAACATAAGAGAGTAAAAAAAAGCTTACGAGAGAATGAGATGAACAATGAGGTTTAAATAGAGAAGAGTCGTGTTCAAGTAAGTTGAGCGAGTGATTCTCCCTTGTCACCCAAACTATTGTGCCGACTTATATAATACTTGCCGGTGGCACACATAATGTATCAACCAAAGCATGTGTATGTGGAACAACAGAAAGAGGATAATAAAAAAAGAGCAAAGCTAAATTCGCTCTACTAACTTAAATGAAACATTTTTTAAATACATATATGGATACACAAAAAGTTCATATCCTTCTAATATAACAGTAATCTTTAAAATTGAAATAGTTTTGAGTTCCACTGAGCCATAGTGCGTGTTCACTATTCTTCTCAGCTAGAACTATACTTCTGGAACTTAATGAATACTCACTGATTGAATCAGTGAAATTCTATCACTTGTTTAATCGGTAAAGGTCAATATTCATTCCCGTTGAATAGTAGCTAAGTAACCAGTCGTCTATTAACCAATTGGTTGCATTAGAGAAACAAAATTACTGATCCACTCAGCGAAATTTATTAATAATACTCAAGAAGCTCGATTTTTATATTTCTGATTTTCGTTAATTTATAAGGCAACATGAAGAGAAAATTATGGTAACAGTTACAATATATTATGGAAATGGTTCCCATAATGCATGGTAACCGGTTTTTTTGAAATGTTAATTATAGGAACGGTACCCATATATATTATGGTAATCATTCCTATAATTATGGGTATAATTTCTATATGGTATCGGAATAGTTCCTATGGAATTATGATAATCGTTACCATGTAACTATGACAATGGTTACCATAATATACAGGGTTTATTCCCATATACACTTTTAGAAACCGTTACAACGTGGTTATAAGATTGGTTCCTATTTGCTTATGGGAACTATTCCTATGAGTATGGTAATCATTACCATGATTCTTTCACATGCGATATGAAAACTGTTACCATAATAATGGGAATTGTTCTTATACTTATGGGAACTTTTCCCAGAAAGTACAGGTCTATATCCTATAATTCCAAGTAATCATTACCATAACGGTATGAGATGATATTTCATAAACGTACTTGGAACGGTTACCATAATTTTCTCTCTGTGAAGTGTTATGTCAGTTAAATAAAACTATATATAATGAACGTAAGGAACAAAATTAATTCAAAATGTAATAGATGATACTTAATAAGTAGCGCTATAATTACAATCAAAATTTTAAGATGTCTTAAAAGAAGCCCAAAGTCAATGTCAAAAAAAATTCAATGGTCATATTATGATATTAAATATCAAACTTATATACATAACACCTGATACGTATATACGTAAAATGATTCATATCGGGGGTCATGCTAGCAATTATATACAGTACAAATAGCTTCGAATTGAGCTGATTCCTCCAAATTGGCCAAGTTTAATTGATTTAATCGTGATGCATCCATGGTGTTAATTCGATTCGCCCCGAGGCCATGATTCTCAACGCTCTATTGCGCAGAGCTGTCATATAACGATTTAAATTGAAATATTGAATTTATTAAAAGTGTTTTAAGTCATTTCAATTAGCACCCAAAAATGATATTGTTAATTATAATCATTTGTTTGTAATTAGCGATAAAAAAAGCTTAACGTAATTACTTTTTGTCTGTTGATAATATAAAATAGTTTTATTTGGAATACGTTGAAAAAACGTTCGGTCCATTGAAGTGTTCAAACTATATTCTAACGTAAACAAAAGCATGTTGGGTCGTACACACAGTGACGAGCAGCACACGCGAGGGTTGATAAACCCTAAAATTAGCCCTAGAGCGCAACAAGACGCGACTCGACTCGCACCCACACGTGGCGAGAGCGTGAAAAAATGCTTACATTATCATTCGTAATTTTATAAACAAGTACCGCCAACTCTTTTTCATATGAAACTCGATGAGAGGGAGACCACGCGCCCGCATTGCGGGTGGCCTAAACCATACGTGAGATTTTACTATCTTTTAGTACTATTCTTAACACACTTCACCTCAATCTATGATTCTCATATAATATATTTTTTGGTTATTAAATCTTTTTATTTTCAATTTTTAAAAAATTCAAAAATAGAAAAAATATCTTGAGGTAGGTTAAAGATAGCTAATTCAACTCATATCTTAACTCAAGTTCCCTATATTTTTTTCAGTGAAGATGATAAACTGTATTTAGTAATTTTTTCCATCTTATTTCAAGCCGTGAGCATACGCTTATCGAAAATGAATGCACAGTAACCGGTCAGAATCAATTTAACTTACAGCTTGTGAAAATGAAATATTATTGCATGTCTTAGCTAATACTTGCGATCAAAACATTGGCTATTTGACATCATCAATGCAATGGTTGTGCATCAGAAACTACAATAATGTACAATAATGTAATAATCCGACAAATCAGAAAATTAATATTTATTATTTTTGTGGCAACATTTTACAAAGGCCAGAAAACTTTTAAGAATATTCTTTACAGTAAAAAACTGTTGTATGAAATTTTCGAGTAAATATATCTGTATGTAATCGTCTTGAATACTCCGGCAAACTCAGAATATATTGTCAATCATCGTGGACGCTCGTTAGCGGTGCTCATCAGAGACTAGGACAAATGCGACGTTATAGATTATACATATGTACAACTGTTTAGTTCAAAGTCCAGACACTTTTCTATGTTCTTCACTTTCAGCATATGAAACAGTCAACTTTCAACTTCTTTTGAAAGCTGGCGTCAGAGTTTTTTTAGTTTCGTAAAAGCTCTTAATCGAACACAAAAACATTATTCAAAATGTTTTTCAACTTCGTAAACTTAATTTTAAAAACTATAAATTTTTAAATCCCACTTTTATATATTGCTAAGGAGAGTCAACATTTTTTTTCCAAGCTTTTCTTTCAAAAACAACTCTTCTAAACGCAAAATTAAGAACATAGATCGATTCATTACTCTATAATTTTGCGATCTACGTTTCAATTTCAAAAAAGTGTTCATTTGTTCAAAAGATAAATATGGACAAAGTTTCCATTTACTGCGCAAGTGCAACAAGGATAGTACCGTTCGTCAGCTTGAGTGTTATAGAGAAACAAAAGCAGACCCCTCTGAAATAAAATTAGGTTTAAAATCTTGAATTTAACAATCTCTTTAAAAAATATTCAAAGAGTCACTTATGGAAAAAATCATATTATCAATGAAAATTGACCAAAACTGTATGAAATAAGTTTTTGATATCATCTGCATTATAAATAAGAGCTTCAAGCCTGTCACGCTAATCAAAAAAAGCAAATTTTAGACTAATGCGATTTAACGGGCAAAAACAGACCAGTTTGTTCAATAAAGAAAAAGAAAGTTTCTGCCCACTAAATTAGTATCTGATTTGATTTTATCCTTGTCATAATCACATTTGTTTGTTGTACGTCTCCAAATATTTATGTTATTCTAATGATAACTTATTAAACCAACAATTGTGTTGAAATACTTAAAATAGTATATTATACACCAAGGAAGAAAAGTAAATCATTCCAATCCGCGAGTGTAATTGCCCGTGGCAAACACGTCGATCAGGACATCCTACCTTCCTCCTAGAGAATTTACAATTTTTCACCAGATCTGTACTTGAAAGTATAAATTTTTGCCTCGGTTTGTGGGAAGAATGGCACATGTGCTAATTTTTATCATTTTTTTTTTTTTTTTCATAAAAGAAAAGAACGACTTTCTTCCCTCTAAACAGGGCAGGAATGTGAACTTTAAAGTTAAGTACGGTGAAAATAAATTATTGAATTAACAAAAACCATCGTGCTCATAACTTGTAATTTATAGGATATATTATTTCCAAGAATAAGAAAAAATGACGCAAAATCATTTTCGTACATAAAAGTATACATTCACTTCGATTTAGTTTTCAGGTTCTTTTATTCATTTAAAATTAGCTGGAGTAACAGTATTAAAGAAAAAATATAAAAAGGTCTAAAAGCCGCATCACATAGTCGATTCAACAGACCTATTGTTAATGTCTTTTACCGTGACACCACAGGAGTCTCATACACAAAAGACTTATGTACGAGATACACCAAAATCTACGTTGGAGATCATGCTCGATTTACCAAAGAATTCGATAAACTATTAAATGTAAACTTTCGGTTTCTTCTTTTTTTTCTACACGATGAAACTGTTTTACTAATTGAAACAAGTTTAAAATACAAAGGGAGTATTTACAATATCAGTTAAGGCTGGGCGGTACTTAACAAATTCTCGAATTTTATATTTCTATTAAATTATTGATTGATCATCATTACAGCGATTTTCTCAGCTTCCGGAAAAATGCACAAGACGTTTCAAAATTTGAGTCCCATAAATTTATTTCTTGAAATTTCGTAGTTCATTCGTAGGCCATAACTTTTTTCGAGCTCAAAAGTACCATGGTACTAAAGAATATAGTCAAGCTTAAAAACCTCGAAAATGTATCCACAATAATGTTTATTTGAGATCAAGGAGCTTGAAAACAGCCGAAAAGTTACGAGTCTGGTTCGCGTGGTCACTTATTTCTTGAATTTTTTTTATCAATTAGGTGATACCTTTGTCTTGCCGTTTTATCATTCGAATCTTTTCTTATCATATCAAAGGGCTTTGAGTAATGGGCCGCAGATTCAAAGAAGATCCGACTATAGAACAAAAATGAAAAAAAAATAAACAACTAACGGATAAGTGAGAAACTTAAAGCGAAAAAAGGAAATTGGAGTTGCGACAGCCGGTGCGACTGTGTCACATCTTCTTTTCAGGGTGTTCAACCGTTTTATTGCAAATGTGCGGCGACGAACTTAAACGACCAAAATAAAAAACAAGTATTTAAAAGGTTAGAAGACGAAAGTGTAGAGAAATAAATTGAGCACATCTTCCCACTTATTCTTGTGTTTAAGAAATTTTTTAATTTTTAAAATAAAAAAATCATAGATAAGTAAAATAATTTACTATAATTATTTATTTTCGTAAATATTTATTTTATATAAATATACAGTAACTACATTTGAGGGGCAAAATTTTCTGTGCTTTTAAAAATTTCAATTTCACGACATTATTTTATTTATTAATTAGCTGTAACCTTTTATTTCCTCAAATATTTTTTTTTCAAAGATATTATTGCGTTGAACTCTACGTAATTGTTAGCATCGTTTCTTTATCTTTTTATATTCTCGAAATAGACTTCTCTACGTACAAGACTCATTTTTATTTATATAATTTTTTCCTTACTCTAAACTACTTTTTAAAAAATAAAATTTGAATTTTTCGTCAACTTTTTAATCATTTAAAAAAATAAACTGACAATATTAAATTTTAGCAAGTAGATAATATAAATTAATTCTTATGTATTCTAAACTTATCCATGGTTAAAAATAAAGAAGATCAAGTTTAAATTAGACACAAAAATTTATAGGTACCCGGCACTAAAGAAGACAATTTTGACGAAGAAAAAATTTATTTTTTGTGAAACTTTTCTCGTTTCGTTTTAATAATTTTACAAGTGATTGTACATCAAAGTTTAAGTCAATCATGATAAATAAAATTATAGATTCAGTTAAATTCATTTAATAGTTGTACTCTATCTATTAAACTAACAATAAATACATATATCCTATTTATTTCTAAATATTTTTATCTATGATTTTTAAAAAAATAAACAAAATATAATTTATAATATTTTCAATGACATAAATTCCAGGCGTAATTAAAAAAACCTATAATCCATATCTTAATATCAGATGTATTGCCCAACAGATATTTAATAAGTATACTGAGATGATAATAAATCAAAAACCGAAAAAACATTCTTCTTCGAAATGTTTGGGTCGTTATGCACATATCTGTTATAACTACTTCTATGAGTATTAATCTAAATATTTATATTAACAGATAGTTACTTCAACCAAAAGTGGATCACTATAACTATAATCAGTAACTATGATATCGGGAGAAAAAAATTGTATATAATTATATCTCGATTTTAACCCGATGTATATATATAATTATTTATATGACTAAGAGGTCAGTATATCGTTCGAACTTGGTAACTGGCCAGGCGTGAGTTCAAATATCAGTGTTAAGCGAAAAATCGGTTCTCTGATATTCGGCCAGCCGCGGACCGTACAAACCATAAAGTATAAAGTCCGAACGTATACTACTTCCAACCTTTTATAGTCGCTTTTAACCTCAGCAGTTAAAAAGCAACATTTAATAAAAATAAACAATATTTATAATCACCCGGGTAAAAATATTTCAAACTGAAAAAAAAGTAATTTTTTTTCTCGGCCGAAATTTGGCCGAAAAAAGGCCTAGGTAGTGAACACGAGGCCGAAACTCGCTAGGCCGAAAAAAGGCCGAAATTTGGCCGAAACTCGTTAGGCCTAAAAATGGCCGAAAAAAGGCCGACAATGAAGCTTAAGAATGGCTGACGTCAGAGACGAGGATTTAAACTATTATTATTATTATCATTTTATTCGATTGCATAGAATAGAAATAATTGTATTCATCAAATAGTTAATGAATTGTCCAGGAAAATGAATTATATACAGCCATATAATAAAATTTCTAATATATACATAGCTATATATATAAATTTCAACTGAATTAAAAAAAAATTACTAACTCGATTACTGAATTGTTATTTTTTTTTTTTTTTTTATTGTTTCGTCATTTTGGTTACGCGGGAATCATCAGATATGTGATCAATTCAATTTCTATTCTAGTGGAAATTTTTTATTCCGAGAAAAAACGCTATAATTAATAAATAACCGCGCACGCTTTAGTGGGATTCGAACCCGGGACCTAACGAACGAAAGACCGACGCATTAACGACTAGGCTACGCTACCGACAGTGACTACTAAGTTTACTTGTACTATATGAGATTGAAAGAATACATCACTTTTAAAACAGCGAAATATAATTGGAAATCGATTATTTGTAGTAATAAAAAAATTTCTTATTTGTTTTTCGTGTGCTATAAAATCTGCCCGTATGCAAAAACCATATACTGTCGATAATATATAAAAATATATATGGTAAATAACTGAACATATATGGCGGCAAAATTATTAATATTGATTAATATATGATTAATCATATATAATAATTTATACGTTTAATATTATAATAATCCATATTATTTATAATATGTGTGATTATATATATGTGATATTGTATCAAAAATTATATGTCCGTTTTATATATTAATTTATAACGTAAAATATATGTTTCATATTATAAATTAATTTATAATTTCAATATTATTATAATCCATGTAATTTATAATATATGTAATTGTATACATATGATATTACATTTCAAATTATATTCTCGTTTTGTATATAAACTTATAATTTCAATATTATAATAATTTCGATATTATTATACATATATAAATAATTTAAAATATACATTCATACTAAAAATTAAAGGAACAAAAAAATATAAATAGTTGTAGTTATCATGTAACTACATAAAAATACTAAAAATATCATAGTTTACATCATATATCAATAAGTATATAAATCTATCATATATTTAAATACATATATGTTTACATATATTTGTGCAAATATATGTGAACATATATCTATATAAATATATATTTACATACATTTATAAAAATATATGTGAACATATATTTATATAATTATATATTTACATGTATAAATATGATATGTCAGTCATATAATTAAATCATATATCTTATCATATAACTTAAAGTATAGTATAAAATATTATAAGCAATACTTATAAGTTATCATGTAAAAAATATATTACCGATATATATGTTGCAAATTATAACATCATATAATATTTCGGCAAAATTTTGTATATGGCTCTATATATGACTTCTTATAATTCCATATAATTATCATATATTTTGAATTATATTGAAGCTCATATATTGCTTTTTCATACGGGTGGTATCTACCAGTTATATACCAGACATATGTCAGTAATTGTGATATGTGTAATTTTGGTTATATAGTTATGTATAAAATTGTTTAAAAAGTATATAGGCTCTACCCCCATGAAAAAGTTTATAAAAAAATTATATGTTAAAATATAAAAGAAAAAATATATTTTTCTTATAATTTTTTAAATATTTCTTTTACCTAGGTTGTTGGTTGCATTAAAAATATATTTTTTATATAAAGTTTTTCTATTTTTTTTTCTATGTTTTTGATTAACTTAAAAATGTATTTTTTTAATATTTTTATACATGTATTTTTTTATATATTCTAAGATATATTTTTAATATATTTTTTATACATATTTTATATATTTTTAATATATGTTTTTTATATTTTAACATATATTTTTTTTATAAATTTTTTTCATGGAGGATATTTAGTCATTTACATTGGCTATGGAATAATTACGAGCTCTCTTTATATATATTCATAAGAAACAACTGTTTAAAATCATAATCTGTTAATAATAAAAAATTTTGCTCGTATAAAGTTAAAGAAATCGATTTATTATTTTTGCTCATTAATATATTTTCACTCAGCCACTAACTGTCATATAACTTGCATCAATGATACCACGAAAGAAAGTTTTATATTGTACCAAAATATAAACTAATCCCATAAAAATTATGTCACTGTAACTATTAAATAATTAAATGTTTTCACTATGTCTTGTATAAAATTATAACTTAGTGAATTACTTAAACATTTTATAAATATAAAACATAATTTTTCTCAAAATTCTAAAATATATTTTTAAGTACCACAACTTGAAAATTGTTTCTGTTCTATTTTGAGTTACATGAAATTTTTTTTAAGTACTATAATTTTATTTAATAAAAAATACTATATCAGAAAACACGCCGATTCAACTGTCGGCCAAATTTCGGCCTGTTTTCGGCCAAAGATTTTTACTCGCGATAATTTTATTGGAAAAAAAAAATATTCTGGCCGAAAACAGGCTGATTCAACTGTCGGCCAAATATAGGCCATATTTCGGCCTGTTTTCGGCCAAAGATCATTACTTGCGATAATTTTATTGAAAAAAAAATATAATCTGGCCGAAAACTGGCCGAAAAAAGGCCGATTCATTTGTCGGCCAAATATCGGCCGGATTTCGGCCTCTTTAAAAAGAATAAAAATTTTTCGGCCATTTTTCGGCCGATTTTCGGCCTGTTTAATAACATGAAAAATTTTTCGGCCATTTTTCGGCCGAATTTCGGCCTCTTTCAATAAAATTTTAGAGTTTCGGCCTTTTTTCGGCCAAATTAAGCTGTTTCGGCCTTTTTTCGGCCTATTTTCGGCCAAATATTTTCACCCGGGTATACAATAATAATAATAATAATGAATGTTATAAGCAG
This sequence comes from Microplitis manilae, assembly GCA_030273425.1. NCBI lineage: Eukaryota > Metazoa > Arthropoda > Insecta > Hymenoptera > Braconidae > Microplitis > Microplitis manilae. Next base: position 452,709 of record CP092729.1, read on the forward strand.
ATACAATGTGAAAAGTGTTTGAATAATTAAGCTATTTATCGAAGTTTTTCTAGATTATATTTTTTTATAAGACTAAATTACATATATATATCATTATGGGTAACTTTAATGGATAATAAATCTTAAATACGCTTCCGTAAGTTTGTTAACGCCCTATAATTTTTACTTAACAAAACTTACAAGGAAACACCATCAGGAAATACTAATTTGTCGGTACCGCCTACATCTTAATGCGCCTTCAACAAAATATATTCCCTTGACGACATGAAAAGATTTGAGGGTATAAAAATTTTAAGCACGAATGCATCCCCCTGTCTTTGGAGTTTCTCGGTAACTTGTCGACGTTGAAATTGTCAATAGAGCCACAAAAATTTTAAAAGATACCGACGGTATTTTATTTTGCTGCTGATACACACCTAAATGTCAACATGTTGACTGATCGTTCAAAAGTTTCTTTTTAAAACTAATGCACGAGACTAAACACCTTCTTGATCGATCGTTAATGTTCGTGACTATTATAATTTTACCTATTTTTTGTAATAAGTATTACATATTGATTAAAGAAGTCATCAATTTTTGGATTGAAAAAAATTATTTTTCTTCACGTTCGAAATTATATTTATTTTTAAAAAATTTCTTGAAGGTAAAAAATTTTCATTCTCTGAACTTGGCCTTTTTTTCAATTTCGTAATTATAAATGAACGATAAGAAGAAAAATGTTGACGATTTTCCAGTAGCTACGAAAAAAATACGTAGAATAAAATATTAAGTAGAAATGAATTAACCGCAACGTTTTTTAAAAGTCTAAACATCAGTGGAAAAAATCTCTAAACCGGAAAAACATTCCCATTCTGCCACGTGACTGATACATATGGACCTCACATAGGAACATCTTGTATGTTTTCTTATTTTTTTTTTTTTTTTTTCTTTTCTATCCTATCTAGTTTCTTATTTTATTTTCCTTAATCCTCGGTTTACTTGGAGTGTTTTACAGTATGTAAAACTTAGTCATCTGAAGTCGCCAAGCAGTCTGGAAGAATCTAAGGACTCGTACCGAACTTGTTTTAGAGAGGTTTCTGTGAGTTAAAGGATGCATTATCATGACCATGAATTTCTTCAAGTAAACATGACAAGATGGTTAAATATTTGATATTGAATCAAAGAAATTCTTCATTCATCTTAACATTCCGTTTAATATTTTGATTGAATTAAATTATAAAAAGATAAATTTTTTACCTTCAAAGAATTTTGTATTTAAAAAAAAAAACTACAATTAGTAACAATAAACATATGTATAAATATATATTCAGTTGAATAAAATATTAAAAATGGAGAACTCGACATGTCAAGTTGAAAACGTAGGATGCAATGGAGCTCCTCATCCGTCGAAAATAAAATTCTTTACAGCCCACTTTACTATGCCTTCGAATTCACTTGAGTCATGTATAGTAAAAGAGCTCGTATGAAAAAATGAATAAAGAAGAAGCAGCAAATGAACAAGTTGAATGAATGACCGAACCACGTTAAACATAAAAGTGACTAAGGACTTGGGTGGATTTGGGTATCCACAAGCACACACTCAATGGAATAAGGAATTAAATTGGTATGATGATTATAAGTATCCAAAGATAGGCTCTTATAGTGCTACGTCATTTTCAAGCCCACCAGCCATGGTTGATCTACTAATATCTACTAATATCTACAAATATTCACGCGTAATGCCTGAGTGTTTAATGAACCAAATTTAATAATTATAACTTATTATTTTACTATAATATAGATATATAAAATGAATTCCCCAACATTGAAACGCATTATTGTAATATATTTTGTATTCTATGTTGGGAGTATTTAAATAAAATAAAATACGATTTGAGAATTCATGAAGAAAATAAAGAGAAAAGAGGAAAGATAAATGAGAAAAACATCATGGTCTCGCTACTGTTGTTCTTGGCTCGTAGCTATGATTTGAATTTTCGGACGGATGGAAATATCGGTTAGCTAAAATAAATTGACTCGTACTGACATACACACGACGTTCTATATACGTATATCTATATATATGTATCACAATATATGTATATTGTGTTTTTAAAATTTTCACTAGTTTTAAATTCGTATCTATAGTAAACCAGATAAAAAATACATCCGTGGGAAAATAACGTGGGTTATAAAAAATAAAAGGAGCCAACTCGTTGAATGTTCAGGAATTGTGTTTACAACAGTTTAAAAGAGAAAGAACGAATATAAGATGAGAAAAGAGCATTCACCTGTCAACTTTAAGTGAAACGTGTTGCCACTTACTTTTTTTTTCTTTTCTACGGTTGTCTCGTGGCTCACTAGAGGTCTCACGTCGCTCGCCTACCAAAACATCACCTTACTCCTCCATTTGACTTCATTCTTCTCACCATGAAACAGCTTAATATAATCCTATTTCAGACTGGCACAATAGTCACTCTTCGGCCACCGAACGTGACGAAAATTATTTACTCGTTTATTTAATGTCACCCTGAAAATCTGACAGATAACTCGTCCAATCTCTTCTTTGTTAAGTTCATCAGAAGAGCAAAAAATATAAAGAAAAAAGATAACAATGTTCAAAGGATCTCTTTTTTAAAATCACTTCGATTAGTGTATTAAAAAGTACACCATACAATTTTTTTATTCCCAATTTCAAACTATGTCAAATTGTTTAATATTCCAATAGAAATTCTCCTCCATATAAAATTCCTTCTATACTACTCCCTATTTTTATTATTATCTTTCTACTTATCATCCTGCTAATCCGAAGATCGTAGAATCATTAATCTTCAAAATAAACTCAGCCCAATTTCAAATTTCGGTTCGGTTTTATAACTTTTGCTGGTTTATTTGCTGAATAGAAAATTAATAAAAAAAAATATTATGTCAACAAGATAAAATATTTTAAAAATAGAGGTATTTTTGGTTAAACAATTTTTTATATAAATTAGATTACGAGAAAAATGGATTATAACAAAAAAATTACTAGAGATCTTTCGGGAAATGAACATACCCCTTTTCACTATGTACATTCAGGAGTAGAAGTATTGAAAATTAAACTAGCAACGATATCAGGAAAAATGAGCAACACAAGCCCTGTAAGGTAAAATGAGCTTTCTAAAATTTTTCATAAAACAGAAAAGTTAAAAAATCGAAATGAACACACATCAATTGCTTATGTTTTTCATAAAGATATAGCAAATAAAATTTTTAAAATTGTGTTATTTTCAAAATATTTATATACCTAAAAATCGGGACGTTATTCACGGAACAAAAAGAAAAAATGAAATGAAAAATAAACAATTTGCTGAATCTAGATTTCTGAAATATGTCGCATATGCAGGCCACCCCCAACTACCGTTAAGTCATCCTTAAGACGTCAAATTTCATAAATTTTTTTCATTTTTGTTGCACAAAAAGCGTTGGGATCTTCAGGCGCATAAATATTTCATTTTTATACACTGTAAAAAATCAGCGGGGTAAGTCCAAGCGGTGTAGGTGTTAAAATTTGCGGTGTTAAATTTCAACCCCGAAAGCGGTGTGAAAATAACGTCACCGACGGTATAAATATTCTTTACCGATGTTGAATAAAATTTCCCGGTGTTAAAATATTTTACTGTGGAATGTGTGCATAATGTGTGTGCGTGTGTACGCTCGTAAGTTTACGCATGCGTGTTTGAGTACATGTGTCTGTATCAAGATATTTTTTGCGTTTTATAAGCTTCCCAAAGTTAATATTCTGAGCAGACGCAGTTTAGACCGGTTTAACACCGGTATTTTAACACCGCTGAATCACGCCTCCTACACCGGTGTAATTTTATTTTAACACCACGCGAAGTTAAAATGAGTTCATTTTTAACATTGCTCTTTTCACAGTGTAAGGAAATAATTCTTAATCAATCATAAAGAATTTTTTTCACCGCAGAAATTTTTTAATTTTTTATCTGTCAAACTGAAAAAAATAATCGCTAGCAGCTAGTGATTATTTTCTTTAGCAGCTAGCGATTAAAAATCGTTAGCTGCAAGCGATTATTTCTCTAGCCAGTCAGCGATTTTTTCGCTAGCAAGTAGCATTCAAAAATCGCTTGCTGGATTTATCGTTAATAAGCCATCGAAGGAAAAAATGGCACAAAAATATTATTGATATTTTTATTTCAACCTTAATAATGCGCACGTAATAAAAACAATTTTTTTGATTAAGAAATTGATAAGATTATTCTTTAATGATCTTTTTGCTCTGATTTTTTATCATTATCCCAAGCCCCCTCCCACCCCACCCCCCTCCTTTCCCCAACCCCAATATATATAAGGGTGTGATTAATTGGTATTCTATTTATGATCAGAATATAGTCAGATTTATATAACTTAATAGTTAATTGTAAATTTTCCAGATAAAGTGATAAAATTTTTTCATCAGTTTTTTTACTGGTAAGTTTTGCAGTCGGGGGTTAAAAGACACATGTGTTTGACAATAAAGTGATCTCATTCATGTAACTTGAGATAACAAACCGGAACCGGATGTTCCTTTGCTCAAAAGACAAAAAGATATATACCGCTAGGATACCCTAAACATTCTGTTTTCTACTAATTTTTACCGAAACATTGTTTCATCGGTTGAAAATAATGTTTCAGAGAAAAAATTTTCAATTCATAAATCAACTTTTAAAACTCCTAACACTAATCTTATTTCCAAATATGTATATAATTTAACTAAACAAAAGGTGTTTACTGGAAATCTTAGTAAACATAATAATTGTTGAAGCATTCAACGTAGAACTAAATTAAAGCAACAGCTAAAACCTCGGATAAAGCGGTAGGGTTTAATGTTTTTAGATTTTTCAACTTCTATACAATGAATTTGATTCAAACATAAGTTTTAGTCGAATGTAAAATTTACTATTTGAATTTGTCCATTTTTGAGAAAAATGATCGATTTCGCAATAAATAAATTTCCAAGAATTTTGTTTTATTTAAAAGTACACTGCGTGCATAAATACAATACAGTAGGGCCTCGTTATAAAACTACGCAATATAAGACTCTTACCCTCAATTTGTTCAAACTCGCTTGGAACGCTTCCTCCACCAACAACTCAATAAAAGTCTGCACCGAAACCTCGCTATAAGACTAAGAATTCTAAGAATTTTTTTCTCTTCAGCCCCGAGCTAGTCTTATAACGAATTTCTACTGTATAGCACTCAATAAACAAGAAAAATCTGTAAAAAAAAAACTCTATTGAAAGTTTTTTTGGAGATTTTGGTTTTCAAAAGTAGATGTCGCAAGTAAAAAGTAATCAATTTTTCAAACTTTTGGCCAAAAATACGCCGACTCAATTTATTGGCTTTTTCCAATATCATGTTTTGCTGTGGATTCTGATGAGTTTAGGCCTCTTTAAATAAAATTGTATGGTTTCGACATGATTTCGACAGAATTTAGCCGAACCTTGATTCCTAATCAATTTAAGATTTTACGGGCCGTAATTATTTTGTATTGATATCCTATAATTATCATTACTCCGCTCTAATACATCGATCTGTTATGTTTAATTTGAACTCGATGTAAAAACCTCATCATTGAAAATCGTGTCTGTGAACTCTAATGTTTTTTTTTATTTACACTTCATTTACTAGCTTTATTTAATTTTCAATCCCAATAAGAAGGAGTTTACGAATAATTTAAAGTATTATTTTATTTTTCCCATTTTTTCAAAGATAGACCGTGTATATACTTTTAAACTTTTCCTTGGCTAAAAGATAATACACTGGGAAATTTTTCTGGTGGCAAGGATTATGACTGAGGATTATATTAGCGAACAAAAAGACTCGACCTAGCTTTACTTTTAGGTTTTTTCCCAATATCTAATTCGTTTTATACCTTCGACAAGTCCTTAGAATCTTTAAACTTTAAAGTCGAAAATGACGAGATGACTTGGACCACCCGCATCCGTCATTTAAAGTATTATCCCGGAAGGTGGCATAGTGTCAAAACATCGAATATGCCTCATTGCCTTTACTGTCCCACTTTATCTTTACAAACTACGAAACGAATTCGAGTTAATTCATGGGATTATAAGTGAATACTAAAGGCTAAACTGGTGTTTTACTGGTACTAACTTTTACTTTCTAACAACATTTTAAAATATCACTATTTTTATACCTAACTATACAAATTCATTTTTTATATTTTTTAAAAATGCTTTTACTTCGCTATTGTTAATAATTTTTCAATATAATTTTTTTATGAAATTAATCAGAAGTCTTGCCATGAATTAATAAATTAAATATTCATAAAACGAATTCAAAGTCCTGTCAAGTTCATAACAGAAATGCTACCGTAATGGCCGTTCAATTTCATATACAAAAGACCTTCTCGCCATATTTATTTTGCCCACTTTTCTACCTCTCGTACTTCTTGATAGTCACTGTATGAACCCATACTGGATTTTATATATACATTTATTTTCATGTTTGTAGGAGTGGTAACACCATGTATTAAGGGGAAAGTACGCTCGATGTGTACACAAGTCGTGCCCGTCAACTGACAGCAATGGCTATATATTCTATTGCCATGCGATGAGAACCGTGAAAAGGGGAGTAACAAGACACATAACAACGAGGTGTGAGTTTATTAAGGTATACAATCAGTCCCCCTCGTCACTAATTCTCTATATATGCTTCGAAGAAAATAAAACCGGTCAAGTACGGATCGAGACTCAGGTATAAGATCTTTGCACTTATAAATTTAAAGAGAAAAAATTCGACCGCCAAAAAGTAAAAAATTACAATATTTATTTTGGTTTAAGTTTGGATAAGTTTGTTTACGTTGTGGTTAAACTCGTTTTCAGCAACAAAACTTGATATGGAAACAGTTCATGTAAACTAATTAACAATAAAATAACTTATAGACTTTTTTTTTTTTTTTTTTTTTTTTTTTGGAACAAAGATGGATAATTCTGATGATTTTTCATTGACTATCATATTAATTTTACATGGTATACTCAACGAAGGTAATTTTTGAACTGTTCTAATATGGTTTTGAAAACAAATATAGAAAGAAATCGAAAAAAAGTATAAGAATATGGTGTTTTTTCAGGCAATAAGGGGACACATACCGATATTTAGCGACTCTTGTGTTTTTTCAACCAGCAGGAAACTTCCTTATTGCTGTCATTGGGGACAATCCCCTCTGGTAGTTTAGTCCGTCTGGTGCCACGCTGTCTGCCGAAACTATTTTAGTGAACATCTCTCGAGTTTTTTCATATATATTTGGTCCGCTATCTCGATAATTTTTGTATCTTTAAGATCATTTTAAGTGATTTATACTTATATACCTAGGTGAACATTTTCTGAGATCTAGGGTCCCTGACACTAGTAATGATGCGTACAAGAAAAACAGGAATTAAAATTTTGAGGGAAAAAAAAAGAAAACACACAATAACACAAAAGAAGAAAATACATAAAAATATATTAGTAAGAATAAGTTCCTTTGTTTGGTATGAGGGCAACTAAAATTCTATAGAACGTTTGCTATCAAGTCACGCCGAATATAAATTCTTTATAGATAACGGGTAAAAGCTAATTATAAAAAAAAAATAGAAAAGGAAGCTTGAACGCATCAAAAATGTATATGATTCTAAACAAACTTTTTACAAGTTTTTACTTCAGAACGATCATTTTCATGAAATCTATGCCTTATTGCTTTAAAGTTAAAAAAGGCCATTCAGCAACAGGAATAGAAGTACTTTTCCTATCATTATTTATTAGTTTTCAAGCTTCCCTTTTTCAAATATCTTTATCTTCAAAACTAATCGAGCGATTTAGTTTATTTTTGAACTTCATCAAACTATCAGACTAAAAAATATGGGTGCCAAGTTTTATTTAGATCAGAATTGTGGGCGCTATCCTATTCACACTTACCCAAGTAGAAATTGTCCCAATACATATGTATATTGGTTCCCAATTGGGAATTCCTGTGGCATACCTAGTAGGTCTGAACCCGATCGGTAACTTGTAGGGATATTTCAACGCCATAATTAGTTAACCGACATCAATTTTTTCTGAGTGGGTCCTAATTGGGAACTCGTTGGGATAGCCCAATGCAAAAATAACTAAATTTTATTAGTTTTGCCACATCGGGACCCAGTTGGGAGCAAAAACCACAAGATTTTTTCTTTAATTTTTATCTTTTGAATAAATTGGAAAAAACTTAACCGATCAACTTCAAGATCTACTCAGTTCTAAATCTTGGTAAGCCTTTCAATTTCCGCCTAGTACGTTCAAATCAGTTGATTCGTTTCAGAGATATCGTCGGACAAAAAAACTTTTCACACACATGCATACACACACGTATGCACGCCGACGGACGTCCATTCGGAAATAGTCGAAATAGCTTTCTAGGACCTCAAAACATTGAAATCTGATGGAAACTCCACTTTCAAAAATCGGACCAAAACAAATAACTCCTTTTTTTTTGAAAATTTTCAATTTTTATAAAGGACAGTTATAAAAGAAGGAAGAACATTTTTAGATCGACGTTATGTATTTGTAAGTAAGCTCCTTTTAATTTTTATTATGTCGAGATCAAAAGTTCTGTAAAAGGTCATTTAAACGAATAGCTTACTAAATATTTAAAAAATAAAATTTTTAAGAATTCAAATTCAGTTTTTTGTCACTCATCTAAAAGTGTAATTAAGCCGTGTGTGAAGATAATACACTGATAGAAGGATTTATTACAGAGTACTAAATGGATTTAGTAACCAAATTTTTAGTCACTTATTTGGGAGAAAAAAATATTTTGTACCCATTACCATAATTTATTATAATTTAATAAATTATTTTTTTATCTCAATTAAATCTTATTATGGTAAAATAAATATTTGTTTCCATCAAAAAAATATTTGGTAATCGGTACTAAATATTTTTTTGGTAAGTTTTGTCGGTAGATGGCTTGTTTAGGAATAAAAACTACGTATGTATTAGTGGGGAAATATCAGTGTGGCGTGTGTGTGTGAATATATTGCCGCTTTCACAGTATAGTGCGTTTCGTCTCAATCGGAGTTACTATTGTGATTTCCAAATCAATTTATTGATTTTAAAAACAATTATTTTCAATTGATTAAAATGAATTATTTCAAATTATGGAGGAGCTCTTAAAATCTTATTTAAAATTATTTATTATTCTTATTTTAATCTATTTTAATTTCAAAAATTCATTTGACGAAAAATTTGTTATTTATCTTAAATATAAAATTACAATAAAATGAGGTTATTTTCTTTATAATACTATATATTTTTACTTAAAATTATTTGTTATTATCATTTTAATTTATTTTAATTTCAAAAATTTATTTGACGAAAAATTTTTTATTCATCTAAAATATAAAATTATAATAAAATGAGGTTATTTTCTTTATAATACTATATATTTTTACTTAAAATTATTTATTATTATTATTTTAATTTATTTTAAGTAGAACAATTAGGTTATGCGCTAAAATAAATTAAAAAAATTAGTTCTTTAATCCTAATAAATGATTTATTGTGCCCCAATAAATCATTTCTTAAATACTACAAAATATTTATTTGGTGGAAATATAGTCGTCCCAATGAAAATTTGGGATTTTGCCCTACCACAATTATTCCACCTCTACCATAATATTCAGCTTTGCGCATGCGCAGAATATCTTTTTCAGAATATTATAATAGAGGGGGAAAAAATAATAGTGGGAAAAAATCCCAAGCTTTCTCCGGGACGACTATAAATGAGCTTTACTAAATGATTTGGTTCCTGTAACCAAATATTTAGTATTACAAATTCGTTACTAAATCATTTGGTACATACAACCAAATCTTGTTAAATACAACTAAATCCTTCTATCAGTGTATAATATAAAATGTACTAAATCATTATTTGTATCATATTCATAGTTCAAATAAACAATAGCATTAAGTAATTTAAAATGCGGCGCTTATGAAGCATATCATATATTTTTTATTTTCATGAGACAACATTTTTAAGTACCTTATTCGAAATATTTTTTTTAAGCGGAATGAAAGATAATAAAAATGTTATAGTTATTAATCGTTTACGTCTGCCTAAAGACAATAAGCTTACCACTAAAACTGAAGAGATATCACTATAATTTAAGTATTAAGCTAATATTTATTCTTAAGGCAATGAAATGCTTATTTTTATTTACTATTCATATCAAACGTTTACATCTATTTATTCTAACAAATTCTCTTTCCGCGTTATTATTAATTTGTTTTTAATTAATCGTTATATTCAGCAACTTTATTAGACTAATAATAATATCCAAATTTCTCAATAAACATTATTAATAATACAACAGCAAAAAAAGTATACACAGAGGTGGTAAATAAAATTAGCACTGACTTGACACTAAACGGGTGCTTACATTTATCCATCTGCAGCTCTTTGATGACTTTTTCTTAAAAACGAAAAGTCAAGAACACCCCGACTATCTCATAGCTTAGTCGTATCTGTTCTCACCGTCTTTTGATGTTGCACTATCGACTTTCTTATATACACTCATGCAATTTTTTATGTGTCTTAACTCTCTTATCAATATGAATCTTAACTCTGATATATATTACGGATTTTTAGAAAAAATCACTCCGCATATAAAGTAAATATACCCGGGAAAAAATATTCAGATATGATCATATCCGAAAAATGGTCCTGCATGATCATACCTGCTCATACATGATTATGCATGATCATACATGAAGTCATATATGAGCTCATATATATATATATGACCATGCCTTAACACTTTCCCCTATTCGAGTGCAGATATGACCATGCATGATCATACATGACGTCATGCATGATCAGGCATGAACAGACATGATCATATCTGAGCAATTTTTACCGGGTAGAGAGTTTGTTTTTGCAGCGGAGTGATTTTGGAGTAACGTGAATTAGATTTAAATCCGCATTCACTTCGATTTGGAGTTTCAATATAGAAATAAGCTCCCCTTCGGAGTGAATTTTTACTCCAAGGGTATTAAATAATTACCCGGTTATCCGCTTTACATTCACTCTGGATATCCGCGTTTACTCTGCAAATTTTTTACAGGGTATCCTTAAATGTTGCATTAAAATTAAAATTTAAGTATGAATATAAATTAACATAATGAGACATTAGCAAATCGAATGATGTATTTGCTTATACGTTTTTGGTCGGATAAACGCCAGTTTTTGACCTCTACCTTTTCTAGGATATCTGGATTTTTAGTTTGGGTTTGTAAACTTTTTCGTCACATGGCAAAAAGGCTCTATTTTCTATAATAGAAAAAAAATCTCCATAGTTAAACTTGACAAGAGACAAGAGTAGTTTTAACTCTCGACCTTGTTCTCTTTTCCTTATACTGAAGATGCGTTGAGATGTTTCTTGAGATGCTTCTTTCAATCCCTACATTTTAAGTCTTTCCAGATGCTAACCATTCACTAAGCCGAAACAAATGTAGGGAAATTCATATTCTTCTGAATGCATCTATGAATGCTTCTCTTTTCGATACTTCCCGAATCACAATATTATTATTATTTTAAAATTATCGATATAATTATTTAAAACAATAAAATATTTGTTATGTAAGTAGCAGAAATAGAAAATATGTTAATAATTACTTTGATGCGAGTAATTAAATTTTTTATTAATCGGCTTGTATATCAAATTCAAAATTTATGTATCTGTGATATTTCGCATTAAATTTTTTCAAAATAAACTTGATTTTTCGAAAGCTATAGTGCTCTTTAATATTATTTTATTATTTTATATTAATGATATGGCTGGTATTAGGTAATACGTCAACTCATTGCGGCTTTTAAAAATAATTATTTAAATATTAAAATGCACGTTCACGTAAAAAAAGGTGTGGATAAATTTACCACAATGGGGGATACATATATTACACTGACCAGTAATATGGGATAGGTTTACGTTTAGTAACGATTACTAGCTCATTGTAGTACACAAACTGTAGTAACATCTACTATCATAGTAACAACCATCAGTAAAAACAACTCCTTAGTAAATGACTCCTCAACGTAGTTTAAAATTTTTTATCTTAACTTTATTTATTAACTATAAACAAATTGATATTCACCATTTGCCACAAAATTGGAAAAGCTAATTAACCCGGTGTTAAGTCGATTCATTATTCCAACAATTTAAAATGAATTGTTTTAATGCAAGAAACCAGTGGTGTCAGTTGCTACGTATGAAACTTCTGAATCAAGATTATTTTCAAAAAATACCTCAAGAAATCACTACCTCAATCCTTTTTGTTTAATTATAATTAATCGCATAATTAAAACCGATAGAGTCATGTGAGGCAAGTGTACGCAAACCCATGTATTTTAATCTTAAATGAATGAGTTTGCGCACACTTACCCACAGCTCACTCTTGCCCTGCATGACTCTAATTAATAAAAATATACTTATCCAAAAAATTAAAGGAACAAGAAAATTTTATAAAATTTTTAGTGATTTTTGGAAGTCTGTGTTTTCGTGAAAAATAATTGTATCGAAAAAATAAAAAAAAAAGCCCATTCGGCAGCCGAAATGGAAGGTAGATTTTCCGATTAATCTATATATAAAGTTTCATATATACATATCTTGTAATACATTTTAGTGTATAGTCATGATATGAAATTAGACTCGTTTTTCTAAGAGTCAGGGTAAAAAAAGACAACGACTACTTTTGATAGAGAACTTCAGATAGTTGATTTGACAAAACATTTTATAAGTAATGTAGCAAACTAACTATCATAAAAACAAAGTATCAATAATTTAATTAGTATGAGATCATAATGATAATCACTATTACGATGGCAAGACCAGTTATAATTATAGTATGTACAGGTACGATTGAAACATAATAAATAACAAAAAAATACTTTTACAACCTAAAATAGCTGTGAAAGTTACAGGTTATTTTGATCACAATAAAATATAACTGACAAAATTGTATTTTCAACATTTTTTGATACCATTAGAATTTCACGGCTATCAAATAATTAGAAAAAATGGTCAACACATGAAGTTTAACGACAAAAATTAAAGCTTACTAAACAAGCTTTAAAATACTTTTTACTGATATTGTCTATTGATTTTAGTTTTAATATTATATGAACTTCAACAGTGAATAAAAATTTATTTTTTCGAAAAATCGTGAAAATTTCAACAGCCATTAATTCAAAACTAATCAACCGATTGAGCTCATCTTCGAATTTGATCAAGATAATAGCCTATAGAATAAGTGTTAAAAATTTCATTAAGATCCAGTAAGAACTGTGGGCACAATCGTAATGACAAGACCAGTGATAATCATAAGGATTATAGGTACATTTGATACATCATAAATAATAAAAGAAATACTTTTAAAATATAAAATAGCAGTGAAATTTACAGGTTATTTTGTGCTCAATAAAATGCAATTGGTGAAATTGGATTATAATCGGACATGCAAAAGCTATATGGAAAGAAAACCATATTTTCATCATTTTTTCATCTCATTAAAATTTTCAAAGCTATCAAATTATTGGAAGAAATGGTCAAAACATAAAGTTTAAGATCATAAATTAAAGCTTACTAAACAAGCTTTCAGATATTTTTTACGGAAATTGTCTATGAGTATTAGTTTTAAAATTATATGAACATGAAAGTGGATAAAAACTAATTTTTTCGAAAAATCATGGAAATTTCAAACAGCCATAACTTCTAAACTAATTGACCGATTTAGCCCATCTTCGAACTTAACCGTAATAATCGCCCATAGAATAAGTGTGGAAAATTTCATCAAGATCTAATAAGAATTGTAGCCGCAATCGTGTCCTCAAAACATGGTTATATTACATATATATATATATATATATATATATATATATATATATATATATACATACATATATAAATTTTTCAACGAATGGTATTTTCGAACTCCATTCAACTAATTATGATAGGTTATGACAAAATTCCTTGAAAAATCAACCATGAGGACAAATACAATACCTAGATTTTTTTTAAAATCTACCTAAAAAGCGAATTGAAGCTTAAAATTTCTAGCTTAAAGATCTTTCAGCCAAATAATTTTCTGAGCCACGGTTTTTGCGGAATCATAAGAAATAGGCCGAGACAAAATTTTTCTGAATTTTCCGGTTTTGTTTTTTAGGTCTACGGGGCCGGGAAAATTTTTTTCGAAAAAAACCAATTCATGGCTCGTTTAGAAAATTTATTCAGCTGCAATTTGCTTTTTTTTTTGTTTTTTTTTTTTTTTTTTTCAAAAAACGAAAAAAAAAAACCCGAATAAAATGTAAAAAAAAATGTTAAAAAAACTCTTGTTTTATCTCGTTTTTTGAAAAAAAATTTTTTTTTCTCTTTACCTTACATTTGCCGAATAACTAACGTGAAAATAGAAGAAAATCCGAAAAAAATTAATTTTTTCATTATGGTAATGATTACACAAATTAAGGAACAAAATTTGTTCCTTTAATTGTTTTATAAAACTTTAAGCAATCGGTCCGAACAAACGGTTCGATGGATCAATCTGAAAATTTCCAGGGTTTTTTGGGGTACATTAAGTTGTAAAATCACCTGGCAACATTATTTTTTTTATCGATATTTACAAAGTAGCGATGAGTTGACTAAAAAACCAGAAAATCGCCATTTTTTGTGGGTTTTTAAATTGATATCAAGAATGAAAAAAAATTTTTTTTCAAAAAAATCAAAAATAGAGCTTGTAGAGCATTTATTCAAGTTTCTCAAACTGCCCTTTTAATTACCGTGCGACCCTTAGTTGCTGAGATATAGATAATCAAAGACAAAAGAATCCTTTTTCATTTGAAGGCTGATATCTCAGCAGCAAATTGTCGTACAGAAAAACAAAAAGAAAGCAAATTGTTCTGAATAAATTTTCTAAACGAGCCATGAATTGGTTTTTTCGAAAAAAATTTTCCCGGCCCCGTAGACCTAAAAAACAAAACCGAAAAATTTAGAAAAATTTTGTCTTCGCCTATTTCTTATGATTCCGCAAAAAACCGTGGCTCAGAAAATTATTTGGCTAAAAGATCTTTAAACTAGAGATTTTAAGCTTCAATTCGCTTTTTTTATTTTTTCGATACGATCATTTTTCACGAAAATACAGACTTACAAAAATCGCTAAAAAGTTTATAAAATTTTCTTGTTCCTTTAATTTCTTGGATAAGAGTATTAGCTGTCATTTTTTAATTTTATTGTTATTGTTTTTTTTTTCCTCCATCAACAATTGGCAGCAGCATTAGTGTGGTAGTGAGACTAAAAAAATAAGAAAGAAACATATACTACAGTAGAGATTAATTATGATACCGGCTACTAGATTTGTCGATGCGATGACCACAAAATTTAATTTAATTAGTGTGATGAATTTAACTCCATCATTATTTTACGTTTTCATATATATAAACAAACTTGACCAAAAAAAAAGAATGAATAGAACTATTTGATGGAATCACTCAAGTTAATTCATGTTAAATAGCATCATGATTGTTTATTAAAATGTGCGGCCTATATCACGTTAAGAATTTTATAGTGAAAAATCGGTCTGTCGGTTGACCCTGCGGGCCAGCGCCAAAACTTCCCGCGTATTTCGAGCTCCTTGAGCTCGAAAAATTGTAGTAGATACATTTTAGAGCTCTTCGAGCTCGAAAATACTTTTGTATGCTTTTGTTTTCAAAAAATAACGTTTTTTACAATTTTTTCTACAACGATATCTCTCGAACGAATAAACCGATTGAGACGTTTAAGGTGGCAGTCGACGCATTTCATTGAGTTCTATAACTGATTAAATTTTGAAATTGATTCATCGAGTCATTTTTGAGAAATTTTCATAATACTAAAAAAATTGTTTTTTTTTTTAATTCTTTCGACAACGGTTTCTCTTGAAAGAATTAACCGATTTTGATGCTTGAGGTGGCATTCGACGCGGCTTATGAATCTCCAGAGCCCAGTCCATTTTGGAATTAATCCATCCAGCCCGTAAAAAGTTATCCAAAAAAAACATTTTTGAAAAAAGTTTATTTTTGAAATATCTCTGAACGAGCCATACCGATCAAGCTCAATTTTTTTCAGCTTCAAGATATTAAAAAACTGCGTCGAATGACACTTTGAAGATCAAAATCGGTTGATCCGTTCAAAAGTTATAGATATTTACATACGTACGTACGTACATACATACGTACACTCGGACATCATCGTGAAATTAGTCAGAATAGCTTTCTAGGACCTCAAAACGTCGACATCTGTTGGAATTTCGATTTTCACAAATCGGACTGAAACCAATAACTTCCCGAATTTTTGAAAATTTGCAATTTTCTTAGCGGGAAGTTAAAAATTACCTCAAAAATTTTTGGTAACGATGGGACAACTCGATATTCTTAAGTCATCCTATTTATTTCAGTAATTTTTAATAAAATTTACTCTTAAAGATAAGTACTTTTACTATATCAAATAGTAACATTTTTGACTTATCAAAATATCTATTACTTTATTCCCGAGCGAATATGAATTACGATAAATTACCGTATTTTACTGCAGAATACTGCAATTTACTGCAAATCTGCCGCATTTTATAGTAATTTGGGGTAAATTATTGTATAATACGGCAAAATACCGTAATTTACTGTATTCGGAATAATTACCGTAAAAACCGGAATTACACCTAGAAGTATGACATTTTACGGTAAAATACCGCAGTAGTGCCGCAATTTTACTGCGCGAAATGCCGTACTTTACGCCAAAATACGGTAGTCTACGGTCATCTACGATAAGTATTCTGAATACCGTAAATTACGGTATGTGGCGGTAAATTACTGTAATTTATTTTAACTCGGATCCGTTAGGGTTTCAATATTTACAATAAGAAATAATTTTTAAAAACTCGGTGCAATAGATAATTTATCACCTTAAATTAAAAAATTCCAACTGTTTTCATACTTTGTAATACACAGCATGGTAATTTTTTCAAAAATATTTAATTTTATTTTATTTATTTATTTAAATTATCGATCAGGAAGCTGCTGCTCCATATGATCATATATTTACAAATATTAAGTTTAATATAATTAATAACAATAAAGATCATAACAATGGTTACTTTGAAAACAATAATTAACTTATAATGGAATCATAATTATAATTTCGACTGTTAAATTCGAATTTGTTCGGGAATATTCGGCTCTTTTCTTCATTCTTCACTGTAAAAAAAGCGGTGTTAAAAATGGACTCATTTTAACTCCGCCCGGTGTAAAAATGAAATTACACCGGTGTAGGACGAGTAATTCACCGGTGTTAAAAATACCGGTGTTAAAGTGAGGTAACCGGTGTAAAAGCGGAGTAATATCGGTGTAAAAGCAGGGTAACCGGTGTAAAAGTAGGGTAAACTGCGTCCGCTTGGAGAATCAACTTTAAAGATTATAAAACACAAAAAATGCCAGTTCTTTATGAAAATTAATAAAAAATATCATTTATTAACAAGTATAGTGATTGAGTAAGTAAAAATATCTACAAAATAAAATATTTCAACACCGTTACAGAATATTTACACCGGCGGCGGCGTTATTTTTACACCGCTTTCGATGTTGAAATTTAACACCGCTGATTTTAACACCTACACCGCTTGAACTTACCCCGGTGATTTTTTACAGTGTATTACTTATAGGTTAGAATTAATTATATGGCACATTAGAGTGTGAGCGAGGATCTTTACGCCTGGCATCTTGTGAATTTTATTTCGTATTATAATCACAGATATGGATTTGATACTCATGAAATTTTTTATTAAAATAAATACAATTTTACGAAATTAACATGCTCATAATTTTTTGTAATTAAGTGATTAACAGTTATGTTGAGCTACCGAATGCATCTAACCTATTTTTTCGGCTTTCTTTTAATTACCCATGAAAAATGAATCATACATGGCCATGCATGGCCGAATATGGATCATATATGAAGCATGTATGGCCATACATGGACATACAAATTTTTATAATATAGTCACGCATGGCCATATACAGTCATACAAAACCATGTATGGCCATATATACTTTATATATGAGCCATATACGGCCATGCATGGCCATGTATGATTCATTTTTCACGGGAATGCACGTCTCGAACGCTCATCCTATGAAAAATGAATCATACATGGCCATACATGGCCGTATATGGCTCATACACAGAAAAAAAGTTATCTTGAGTCAAGAAAATATTTTTGAAGACCACCAATTTCGGGAACCAAGTCAAGATTTTCTTGAGCTAAGAGAATTTATCTTGGTCAGATAAAATTACTACTTTATCTGAGAAAGTTTAGGTCGCCAAAAAAATTTTCTTGAATTAAGAATATTTACCTTCAACCAAGAATTTTTTTTTTCTGTGTATATGGTCATACGTGGGCATATAAACTTTTTTAAAACAGTCATGCATGATCATACATGGCCTTGTATGGTTCATATATGGCCATGCATGACTGTATTAAAAATTCTGCTATGTCCATGTATGGCCATATATGCTTCATATATGAGCCATATTCCATGTATGATTCATTTTTCACGGGCACTAAAAAAGAGCGGCGAAAGCTTTATAAAGAATAACAATTTACAATACACTGAAAAATATGTATTGTCAGGATATTATTTTTTGTTGTTGTTTTAATGGTAAATTTTAACAAATGTAGTTCATATATTTTAATGTCGGTTAATAGTTCAAATTGAAGATGCTTAAGTCAATAATGAAACTTTCATAGACATTTATTATGAGCACAAATATAAAATATTTTTATAAAACTCGTCGAAAACTCAGTATCTAATTTCCATAAGAAAATTTATCCATGTAAGTAAAACGGGAAAAGTGTCTATGGTCATAAAGTGATTGATACTTTTTTTTCCCTCATGTACCTGTTCCGTCGCGTATATCAAGGTCGATTCGAAGCTTCTATATTGACTGAGAAAATATACAAAAATCTGGCGTCGCACAGATAGGGGATAAGATAATTCCAACAATGTTTTTATTTAGTCTGGTATGATAATATTTTAACATAATAATCTTTTCAACTTACATTAAGATTTATGCGTAATCTGTAATTATATTTATATAGTCGATTATCGCCAATTAAGACTAACATTTTCACAAAGAATTGCTGCATTAAAATGATTTATGTTTTTTAAGAAGAACACGTTCTTATTGTGAAACAGAAATAAATCTACAATAATAAATATAAGGCTCTAGACTTAAAAGCACAAAATTAAAAGCTTAATATCCGTTCAATATAAGCCCTGCTTGGATTTAAAACAATCAGACGATTGTATTTTCATAAATCAGTCAAAAAAGAAACAACGACACTATTATTCCACTTTTAATAGAAGTCACAGTAAATAAATTGAATATAGTAATATTTTTAGAAGAAGTATTGCTTTTTGAACGATTAAAATTCTATTTGTCATTGGCAGATCCATCTATATGAAGATTTCTGAACTTAAGTTATTAAGCTGACAAAATATTGACAATATCGGCAGAATGTTGGTAAAATAAAACTCTACTTCAGTAGAAACCAGTTTGCTTGATTCCTCTTAAAGTAGCAAAAGTTAAGAGTGGAAACTGTCTGAGACGTATACCTGCGACCTACATATAGTAAGTATGGGCACAGACTAATGGAATTGACAAAGAATGCGATAACTATAATCTCTGCGAAGATAACGATAGCCAAGCTAGCGGAAACCTACTACTGTAACTCGATAACAAAAGTTGGTATACCATTACTTGACGAAAAATTGCCTCAAGTTGTCTCAGAAAATTGGCGCCAGGTTGCTGCAACTTGTTGTCAACTTGATCGCAGCTAACACCTATTTTCTGATCAGAAAGTCTTTCTATCAGCGTAACCAAGCTGCCAGCAAGCTAGCGATAACCTACTACTGCAACTTGACGTTAAGTTGGCATTTGCATAGATTGTCTTTAATTGCTCCAGAAAGTTGGCGACAAATTGCTGCAATAGATTGTCGATAAATTTCTAGAATAGTTGGCAGCTTATAGCTTATAGTCAAAAATTACAAAAGCTGAACTGAATTGAAAGGTTGGCTTGTCATGAACTTGATCGCAACTAATTGACACCAACTTTCTGACCATAAAGTCTTGCTATCTATTAATTATTTATCTCTGATAGCATAACTGACTGAATTTTATCGACTACTTACTGCTGTAACTTGATCACAAAAGTTAGGATTTTCATAAGTTGATGACAACTAGACGCCAACTTACTGAGAAAGTTGATGACAAGAGTTGGCATTCCATTAATAGACAGAAAGTTGCCTTCAACTTGTAGTCAACAATTACAAAGGCTGAAGTTGCCGGCGGCGACTTGATCGTAAGTAATTGACATCAATTTTCTGACCAGAAAATCTTAATATTATTAAGAATTATAATGAAATCTCTACTTGATCAATATTACAGCTTATTATAGACGGTACGTAAAGATATGTAAGTTGATATGAAAAAAAATATAGATCATATTTGAAAATTACATATTATTGACGATACACGGAAAGAAAATTCTACCAAAATTTACGATGTTAACATCGTAATCGTGGACTAGACTTTCATTGGCGTCAATTTTTAAATGTCTTATTTCAAAATTTACTATAGTCTTTGTTAAAACTACAATGTAAGTTGTATTCTTTACTATTTAACATCGTAATTTTAACAAAGACTATAGTAAATTTTGAAATAAGACATTTAAAAATTGACGCAAATGAAAGTCTAGTCCACGATTACGATGTTAACATCGTAAATTTTGGTAGAATTTTCTTTCCGTGTACACGATTCTCACAATAGCCGACTAAAAGAAAAGAAAGTTATTTATTATAGAAATGAATTTCGATGTAGTCTTTTTTCTTTTTTACAATTTAATAAATAATTACTATTTATAAATGTATAAATATCATACAATGTAAGATCTTACATAGAAAAACAAGTATCGATATTATTATAATGAAATCAGTAAAAATGAATATTACAATAAATCCGAAAGAAAAATGAATTTAAAATCCAAGTTTAAATAAATGATATGTATAGAAAATAGCAAAGGGTAGAACAAGATAACTGTAGGGTTTAACATACGTACAACCAGTGGTATAAAATTACGGTATCATCTAAACAACAAGACTTGTCGGCCCGTCTGATGACGGCCTGGGTGGGCTATCTTCGTTCCCTCGCATGATCTATACAGTGAACTACACATCACGTGCTCACTGCTCAGTCAGAACATCACATGAGGTACTTACTTTTATTCTCCTCTTTTCAGCCATCCTTTTGCAACTTTTCTCATATGGAAAATTATCATTTTTCAGTTTAATTAAAAAAGGGTTAATATTAACATTAACAGGGTTAACGTCCCGTTATAAACATCGATAGTTTTTAAGCTCAGGTAAGTTAATCTAAGCCGACAACACGATTCTTACGGCAATTAAAAGGTTCTATTCGGCTGCAACTCTGATTACTTTTTGAATTCAATCAACAGTTTTTAAGTTAATAAAGTCTAATTAAAAACAAAAATTCCCAATGATACTTGAAATTACTCGAAACCTACTAGCTTGGTTCTAAATTGCTGCTACAACCATCTAAATCGGTTTGTTCCTTCAAAAGATGTAAAATATTTCTTCTTACACGTGTACACACACGCACACTGATATTATGCTAAAAATAATCTGAAATACTTCCGAAGACCGCACGACGTTGCAATCTGTTGAGAATTTAAATTTCAATCATATATACTCAGATACAATTATACGTGATCGGGGATGATTCATATAAAATCATGTATGATTCATAAATATGGTCATATATGCCCTTATATGAAGTTGTATAAAACTTATTTAAGACGCGTTTTCATTTGTTTCTTTATTCGCACTCATCTGGATAAACGGTACTATCTCTGTTGCACTTGTACATTAAATGGGAACTTTGTCCAAGCTTTTCTCGTAAACAAATGGAAGTTATCAAAAAATTGAAGTGCACTTCGCTAGATCATAGAGTAAAGCATCGAGTCTGTGTCTTTATTTTGCGTTTAGAGCTTTTATTTCAGAGAAAAGCTGGGACAAAATTATCTGAAAACCGTTCTTAACTGATGTAGAATTCGTATAAGATCATATATGATCATGTAGGGACATACATTGACATTCATGAAAAACAATAATAATTTGATTAGTCACATACAATTCATACAGGATCATATATGATCATAATATGTTCATGGAGAATCATATATAGTCTTATATAAATTGTATGTTAGTAAAAAGAACACAATTTTCATTCACATATGTTCATGCATAGATCATATATGAATATTTACGGTTGAATGGTCGAACAAGACTCCGAAGGCGGGGGAAGCTCGATCACAATGATGACAATTTTTTTTTTTTTTCAAAGAGATCATACTATATATAATATGTTTAACATGTACTAAAAAATATAACCGGAAGTTAATTCTTGAAGAACAAGAATGTATACAACTTTATAAACTCCAAGTACAACACTAAATTAAACTATTCTTTTTTGTAAAGTGTGAATTATTTAAAATTTAAAATAAAATTATTGTAGCAAACACGCTTTTATTTTTGACAATAGTTCTATTGTAGAATGTATCAAAAACAATAGATTTATTAGACCTAGACAATTGACGTCATTTGACCAACGGTCATTTTTTAAATATAATGGTGGTTTTTGCGCTAAGTTCAATATTCAAAAAATTAACCGAAAATTTTTTTTACCGTCATTTCGCATCAAAGTAAAAGTGAAGAGAAATTTTTAATAAATCTCTTAAATAACTAAATTGTTCATTAGTCAAGTGATATGACTTGTGGCTCACTAAAAATTACAAATGCTTTTACATATAAAATTTTTAAAATTGAATGAAAAGTTGGCTGAATCATTTTTGAGACTAATGCCAGTCAATTTCTCGTGATCTGACCGAACATAAAAATGATCATCATTTCGCATTACTAATCCATACCTTGAGCTAGAGCTGAAAATGTAGCTGCATGGTCTAACACTATGAGGCGTGAAAACTCAAGGTCGGTATCACAATCTACCACGAAAGATCTAATCCAACGACTATAAGTTTGGTACTATAAGGACATGTTGCCAGTGACTAAATTTTTACTATTACTGTGAAAAATTCCCAACAAATTCAACTATGGGTGCATAGTAACACCGGACTATAAGACAACTGGTACAAAATTTACAAGTGTCCCATAGTAAGCGTATGCGCATAGGCCACAATCGTGTAGTCAAATTTATTCTGAATTTTACACAGTGATATTGTTAATATAGGAATTGCACTTTATTTACGTGCGATCGAGTAGTATATTTTACAATGTACATGAGAAAAATTTACACAGAAAAAAAAAATTCTTGGTTGAAGGTAAATATTCTTAATTCAAGAAAATTTTTTTGGAGACCTAAACTTTCTCAGATAAAGTAGTAATTTTATCTGACCAAGATGAATTCTCTTAGCTCAAGAAAATCTTGACTTGGTTCCCGAAAACGGTGGTCTTCAAAAATATTTTCTTGACTCAAGATAACTTTTTTTTCTGTGTAGATATTTACTACACGGCCTCACAATATCAAACTTTTTGGGTAATTTTTACTAAAAATTTTTCTGCGTGTAGTAATTAAAACAACACAAAAATTCTGATTTTCTTTAAATTTGGGTAAAATAAGAAGAGGTTGACAAACTCCTATCCTGGATGTTTTGAAGCTAAAGAACAAATTCTTGAATTTTAGATTTCTACACTGAGAAAAAAAAATACTGTTTTCAAGTATCTGCGTGCTTGAATCGTACCGAGTAAATTATTTGTTTAATCTAAGTAATATTGTACTTTAACCAAGAATATTTTCTTAAAATAAGTATAAAAATTCTTAAATCAAGAAAATATTACTTGGTTGGAGTATATTTTTACTATAATTAAACAAATATTTACTCGGTACGATTCGAGCACGCAGATACTTGAAAACAGTATTTTTTTCTCTCAGTGTACAGTAGAATTTCCCTAATGTGGCTCTCCGTAGTGTTACACTCTCTCTAAATTTAACAAGATTTTCTCCCGAATGTTAACAATCCTGTCTCTTACTACGTTTTTTCGTTCGACCAATCAAAAAAAAAGCTTGGTGGCGGGAAATTCAAATGCTCCCACCTACACCTACTCGATGAAATCCTAAACTAAAAATTTATTTTATTTTCGTACATTATGCATTTTTACGGCGCAGGTTGCGCACATAAGACACGAGTATTGGTGTGGTGGGGACGACAAAATTTGTTAACATTACGGAATGCTCTGGACAGGAGTGTTAACATAACGAAGATTTTACTGTACTAATTTATTATCATTACAGAGATTTTTCCAACTTTCGAAAAAAGGCATGAGAAGAACTTCCACGGAAGATTTTCATCATTTCAGTCCCATAAATATTTTAAATGTAATTAATACACAGAGTAATTATTCTAGTTTGAAATGCTATGGTGTCATAGTAAAGCTGGACCATATTAACAGAAATTGAAATAAACGAATACAAAAATGATTATAGAAATTTTGCATGTGTTTTTTTCAATTTCTGGTGGCCAACATGGTTCGACTTTACAATGTCACCATATTGCATTTTAAACACTAAGAATAATTTTTCCGTGTAAAAATCTAAATTCCGGAAATTCGGTTAGTACTGCAGACCCTTAACTCTATCAGTAATTTTAATTTCATAACCATTAATATTTTTGCTGACATTAGACCGTTCGATAAATCTTAATTTCAATGGATATCTAATAAAAAGCTCTTCGAGCTCGAAAATACTTTTGAATGCCTTTGTTTTCGAAAAATAACGTTTTTTACCATTTTTTCTCAAATGATATCTCTCGGACGAATAAACCGATTGAGACGTTTAAGGTGGCAATCGACGCGTTTTATTGAGTTCTATAACTGATCAAATATTAAAATTGATTTATCGAGTCGTTTTTGAAAAATTTCCAAAATACTAAAAAAAAATTTTTTTTTTTAATTCTTTCGTTAACGGTTTCTCTCGAACGAATAAACCAATTTTGGTTTTTGAGGCGGCATTCGACGCGGCTTACAAAGTTTTAGAGCTGATTAGATTTTGGAATCAATCTATCGAGCGAATTAAAAATTATTCAAAAAAAACGTTTTTCAAAAAATTTTATTTTTGAAATACCTCCGAACGTACCCGACCGATTGAGCTCAAATTTTCAGTGTTTATAGTAAATAACAAGCCGCGTCGAATGACACTTTGAAGATCAAAATCGGTTCATTCGTTCAAAAGTTACAGAATATTTACATACGTACGTACATACATATATACACTCGGATATTATCGTGAAATTAGTCAGAATAGCTTTCTAGAACCTCAAAACGTCGACATCTGTTGGAATTTCGATTTTCACAAATTCACTTTTCATTACGAACTAGATAAATATTAAATGTATCCTGTATTTTTATTTTGTATTATGTTAGTTAAGATTCATATAATTCTCAGAATTTTGATCACTTATAATTATGTGTGCATATGATAAACTTCTGTCGGCAATGAATATAAAGATTTGTCCTGACGATAAAAACAAAACTTTCTTTTATTTCTCCATCTTATAACTAATAACAGATTGATGGGCTTCAATGGTATATGCTTGTATGTTATGTTATTCTTAATGAGAACGTATAAAATGTCAGCTCAGATAACATCAGAAAAATAATGCTTCGCTGATTTGAAAATAAAAAACGTTGTAATTTATTGATTTTGTGTGAACTTATTATATTAAGTATCATATGCTTGAATGATGTAATATTTTTTTATAATTTGATAGCGATTATATGCAATCATATGTTAAATAAAAATGGTTGAAGTCATTAAAGATATTTTAAGAGAAATTTATGGGAAGGCGGGATACATACGGGTGATACTCACAAAACTGCACATTTTTAACTTCCCGCTAAAAAAATTTGAATTTTCAAGAACTCGGGAAGTTATTGGTTTCAGTCCGATTTTCGAAAATCGAATTTCTAAAAGGTCTTGACGTTTTGAGGTTCTAGGAAGCTATTCTGACTAATTTCACGATAATGTCTGAATGTATGTATGTATCTATGTAAATATCTATAACTTTCGAACGGATAAACCGATTTTGATCGTCAAGGTATCATTTGATGCGGCTTGTCAAGATCTAAAAGCTGAAAAAAAAATTGAGCTTCCTTGATTAAACAAAACGATATGTGTCGATTTAAAACGATTAAAAATTTAATCATCATTAATCGTCATAATCGTCATGGTTTTTCATATTTAATCGTCTCTAATCGCCGAAAGACGATTTAAAATTTTACGATTAAAAACGTTTAATGACGATTAAAATTTCAAATCGCCATGAATCGTCTTTAATCGTAAAATAATATTGCATTTTCTGGTTCTACATGAAGATCAAAGACTATTCATAACGATTTGAAATTTTTAATCATCATAAATCATCTTTAATCGTAAAATAATAAATATCAATTTTTGGTACTGCATGAAGATTAAAAACTATTTAAAATGATTAAAAATTTAATCATTTTTAATCCTCTTGAATCATCAATTGACGATTCATGATAATTTAAAACGATAAAAACAGTTTTAATCGTCACAAACCGTATTGTTTACTCAGGGTTGATCGGTAGGCCTTGTACAGAGATGTTCCAAAAATAAACTTTTTTCAAAAATGTTTTTTTTGGATAACTTGTAATGTGCTCGATGGATTGATTTTAAAATCAACTGAGCTCTGAAGCTATAAGCCACGTCGAATGCTACCTCAACCATCAAAATCGGTTCATTCATTCAAGAGAAACCGTGAACAAAAGAATTAAAAAATATTTTTTTTTTGGTTTTTTTGAAACTTTTCAAAAAAGACTAGATAAATCAATTTCAAAATCTGATCCGCTTTAGAACTCAATAAAACGCACCGATTGCGACCTCAACCATCTTAATCAGTTAGTTCGTTCGAGAGATATTGTTGAAGAAATAAATAGTAAAAAACGTTTTTTTTTTTCGAAAACAACGGCATACAAAAGTATTTTCGAGTTCGAAGAGCTCGAAAATGTATCCACAACAATTATCTCAAGCTTAAGGAGTCCGAAAACAGCGGGAAGTTTTGAGGCTGGTCCACAGGGTCAACCAATAGACAGATTTTTTTTCATCGAAACGATTTTTGCTCTGGTCCATGCGTCTTTTGAACTTGAGCTCAAAAATTTACAAATGATAATGTTTTCAAGCTTTCTGAGCTTAATAACAGCGGGAAATTCGAGAGTTGGGCCACAGGGTTAGCCAATTTTCAGATTTTTTTTTCAATTAAATTAGTTTAAATATTTATAGTAATTTGAAGCAGATTAAATTTTTCGAGTCAGCTAGGTAGATTCGGGAGCAAAAATATTTTTTTATGATACCAGCATCAAAACTTCAAGTTTTAGTGTCCCTACAGCCAGTCGAAACAAACTATAATTTCAGCCCAATGCTGCAAACAAATATTCGGAAACGTGAAAATTGCGAATGCCTCCAGACAGCGGGCAGAAATATGTGTTTCGTCCTTTCGGAAGAAACAAATATTGTTTCTGTCCACTGACTGAAGGTATTTGCGCTTTAAACTCCTATACTTCTCATTTGTTTAATAGTAATTTCAGACCATTAATTTCATTTGCGTAAATGACAACTCTGACTTAGTGATTAAGTTTTATTAAAATTAGTGTAAATAATAAATAGTATTAATAGTTTCTCTTCAACTATAAATTATGCAAATCACAATTTACACTTACGCTAATAGTTGATCACACCATTGGTCTTAAATTAACTTGTTTCTGACTCGCTGATGCTGACACTGAAACTTCAAATTAGCCAATACAGGTAATCATGAAAAATACATTGTGTGACAGAAGATGAAACACGATTTCAAACTGCGGGTGATGTCAGTCTTCACCTACAGATCGGGCAGCTAACTACACTCTGGTTTGAAATCGTTTCATTTCATTCCTTGTCACACAATATACTATTTTTCATTGTAGCAAAGTTCACTGTCTAATGTATATATAGAAAAACCAAGATTCGAGGCCTGATCTTCCACACGCGAATTCTATCTTGTCTATCGATCCGATTCATCCTTTG
This sequence comes from Microplitis manilae, assembly GCA_030273425.1. Classification (NCBI taxonomy): domain Eukaryota; kingdom Metazoa; phylum Arthropoda; class Insecta; order Hymenoptera; family Braconidae; genus Microplitis; species Microplitis manilae. The sequence continues at coordinate 480,962 of CP092729.1, forward strand.
AACAAAGATTGCTAATCTCATACTCTATATTTTTACACGTTATATCTCTACTAATTATTAAGTTTTTTGCAAAAACAAACTGAAAATCTAAGAATGTAATAGATTACTCAAGAACCCTTTATTATTTTTTCTCCATGTAAATGAAAATTAGTCTTTTAATGGTATTAAATTTATGCAAAAATAGTAAAATATTCACTTATTTTTAGACAAAAGTGATGATAATTTTTTAATAAAATACCTCAAGGTTACTTTGCTTCGTAATAAACTCTTACAAATAAAATAATACCAGAAAGGTGGTATATTCTTGAATTTACTAGGGTCACCATTGATATGCAGGAAAATCGGCTGGTGGCCGAAATTGTCCAGCTTTATTGTGTGACACCATAGCATTTCTAACAACAATAATTCCTCTGTGTACTCTCTAAAACTGAATTAGTGAAAATTCGTGAATATTCACTAATCCGGAGTGATAGTCGTACTATACTTACTCCAAGTGGTACGACTATAACTCTGAATTATTAGTGAATATTTTCTATTCGCTAATTAACTTTTAGAGAGTAATAAGAAAGAATTTTTGAAATTGAACATAGCGAATATAAAACAATTGTCGATATAATGAATCAAAAATATTTATGTCTCATAACTAGCACAGCCACGAAATTTTCAATACATTTTTTACAGCAGGAATTTATAGTCGATTATAAAGATGCAATATAAAAACTATTCGTTTTAGACTATCAATTAAAAGTTGTTTCGAATATTTTTCTGGTTTTTCTGAGATAATTTTAATAAAATTGAAAGATACTTGATTGGATGATACAGCTCCGGATGCTGGATATTTACCAGTCATGAATCAATGCCCGCCTAAAGGCGGGTTTAAACATCTTAGCCACACCTTCTTTCTATTATATCTTACTTAGACATTATATCTGATTTCCAGTCAAGCGAAACACTCAAATACAGTAGTTCCGTCCTCTCATCACGAGAGAGAAAAAGTTGTTACAAACAAATATTATAATTGATCTGGTGAATTACCACAAACAGTTTACATTATTTAGTGTTTTATGTAAACTATTTTACGCTAACCTAGACCTTGGATAAGTTAATATCATAAATTTTCTACAAGTAATATCAATCTTTCTGAAATGATAAAAAGATAAAACAATCGCTTACAATTAAATACAATGTTTTTTCACATTACCATTGTAATCTCATAAGTTGTATTTGAACATAAATTAATAAATTAAGTGTTAAAAAATGAAGAACGAAGCAGAAGTGTCATCTTTACACGTGCATAATCATAATTTAATAGAATCATCAACAAATCCTCATGTGATAAATTCGCGAAGTCAATCAAGTGTTATCTCAAATTTATCTCAAAGTGAAAGTTTAATAGTATCAAATTTAACAACAGAGCCGGTAAGGAAATCTGGTGCACGTAGACAAGAAAAACCTCCTTATTCTTACATAGCCTTAATAGTGATGGCAATCCAATCCAGTCCAGATAAGCGATTGACTTTATCTGAAATATACACTTTTCTTCAACAACGATTTCCTTTTTTCCGTGGAACATATCAAGGTTGGAAAAATTCAGTGCGACACAATTTGAGCCTCAACGAGTGTTTCGTTAAGTTACCAAAGGGATTGGGAAGACCAGGTAAGGGACATTATTGGACAATCGATCCAGCAAGCGAGTACATGTTCGAGGAAGGAAGTTTTCGTCGTAGACCAAGAGGTTTTAGAAGAAAATGTCAAGCATTAAAACCTCAATACAGTCAGTATTTTTCGGGAACTGGCGGAGTTGGTGTTGGAACGAATATCCAGCCTCCTGGTTACGACAATTTGACCGGGACAATAGAATATTCAAATGGTTATCCAAACCAATATCAAAATTATCAAGAATATGCAATGTACGGGCCGTCATCTGGATCGGTTACGGATTGGACGTACCCAGAATATAAATCAGCTCCACCAATAGCAGAGGTGACTTATAAAACGACCGAAGTTACTTATAAAACCGGAGATAGTTCTCTGTATCGAAACGGCGAGATTGCATTGAAAAACGAACCTTATTCGAGAAATCAAGATCCAATTATAACTTATAGACCTAATGAAATATCTTTTCAACATAAAGATCATCCACAACATCAGCAAAACCAAGATATCACTTACAAAACAGAAAACGAACACCAAAGTTTAATTAGTTGTAATTATAAAACTGGTGAAAATACTACAATTCATCAACAGTCACAATGTATACCTTCTGAAGATTATCACATTGGTTATGGATTCACCGGAAATCCAGGCAATATTGCTACACTACGAGGTCTTCAAGGACAATCGAATTCTTTAAGTTCTATAGGAAATATCAATAATTCACATGGGGAATCTCAAAATTCTGTAGCCGAACATGGTAAACATATTTTTCATTACAATCAATTATTTAATAAAGCTCTCGACTAAATTATAAAGTTCTCACTTATAAGTTAATGTTTTTCCAATGATTAATGTTTTCAATTAAACAGAAATTTTTTTTTAATTTGAAAATTTTCTTCTTGTTACAATGTTTTATGTTTTTTATTGACTATACTATAGTTAATTTCATGGAACTAAGTATCTGTCACCATTTAATGATTATTTTGTGTAAAACACTATCTCAGTACAAATGACGACAGATTCTAAACAGGAATTTTCCTGCATTTTTTTTAATAATCACCGTAAATGACTCTTTGAACAAATATGTAGTTTGAATGACATTTTCTGTCTGTATATAATTATTTCGAATAACTATTGAAAAAACTATGAATATTAAAAACAAAAATAGAAAAAAATTTTATGCAACCAGATGATATTTTTCTCTTCTATATTATAAGCTATAGAAAGCATTCACGAGGAAAAAAAATCAGGAGCTTATACTTAAAAAAAGTTGGAAAATCCAAAAGTGCACACCTCAATCGCTTATTTTTACTATTATTATTGCTCATAATTTATAATCATGAGTAATAAAAAAAAAAACCTCATTTTTTTTTTTATTAATATTACTCATTGGACATGTGATTTAAAAAAAAATAATAAAAAAAAAATGGCAGCTAAATTTTTTTTTTTGTTAATAATCAGTTTTCACGTTTTTTATTAATAACACCAAAACAAAAAGGATTCAGATAGTGATTTTTGAAAGGGTTCTTGCGATCAAAAGTATACAGATAATAAAAAAAAAAATAAGTCGATAAGTCTTGTTTTTCGAAAGTTATCGTGTTTAGACGAGTCCGAACACCACAATTGACGCACTGGGGGCTTCAGACTAAATCACTTTTTTTTAATTGATCACATCATGAATTAAATAAGGATTACATTGAAAAATGTTCCTTAATAAATTTCCTTTAAAATGGTATACACTATTAATAACTTTGGTGTACTATAAAGAAAGTAGAAAGGATTTAAAGTCAGTGAAAGGGAGCGAGAGAGTGACAGTAAAGCACACTCAATGCTTTCGTGATTGAGGTGTGCAATATGAGTCAAAAAAGTTAAATTCATATTGTTAACTTTTGAAACGCTATTAAAATAGTGTAATATTTACTATCTTGAGAATTTCATATTTATTTATATTTAGTGATTTTTATTATTTCAATATGTCGGTAAATATAAGCTGCATTAGTAAACTTGTCTATATGTTTAGTAAAATTTAGTAGACAATATATTAGTATATATTTTACTATCCAATATAGTAAATTTTTTACTATATGAGAACGGATTTAAATAAAATAACATTTTAATAGTTTTTCGGATTTTAATTATTAACATTATTATTTATGGCACGTGTATTGAGTGTTGGTATATATTTCGATACTTAAAAATCACTTGACTTGACCGAGATTCGAACCCTGATCTTCCACGTGCGAATCGTATCTTCCGTTTGCTGGCCTGATTCTCCTTTAAACGAAAGTTTTTGAACTAGTAATAGATATTCGTATACGCTATCTCTACCTTTTTATCGATTTGTTTTAGAAAAATTACGAAGCGTTTAGTAATTTATTAGTAACTATATAATATACAGATTATAACTTTTTCATATTGTATAATATTTAATACATACTTTTAGTTAATTTCTATATTTTTACAAAATAAAAAAGTTTAGTAATAATTTAATATACTCAAATTAATATTTTGGTATTAAAGAATAACAATGAAATAATATTAAAAATAATAACATAGACATTTTTCAGATTAATAATAATAACTAACATTTTGTGATTTTTACAATATATGTTTGGTAACAAATGATAACAATAAAGCAATTATCGGTTCGCATTAGTATTTTTTCACGAAAATAGATTCAATACTATAATATTTTCGAGACTCGCTTTCTTCATGTACTTAGTATGCTTCTACACATTAACCCTCAAACTTTTATTTTCACCTCAATATATTTATAGATTAAAAATCGCATCGATTATTTATTCAATCAAATATCAGTTTAAATCGATATACGCAAAATTAAATGAAAATTTTTCCAATCTTAAATTTTTGTTAATTATAGCCCTCTTTATAAAAAAAAAAAAAAAAAAAAAAAAAAAATCATTCACTATGTTATTTTTAGCTTCACATATGAAATAGAATTATACCGGATAATTTATTTCGATGAATTTATGACGATAATGTATCTCTAAATTGAAAAATTATAGTCGTATGAAATGACTTTTTAAAATGGAGATTATACAGCAGCGAGTCGAATGTGACAATAAGCAACAATAGCAAATACATATGTATTCACAACTAACCTTATTTTTATAAAACATATATACCTATGTTTCAAAAAAACCAACAATTTTTTTTTTTTATGGTGTACAAAAATTGAAAGTATAACTAAAAATAAAAATTTTGGCACCAATCCGGGCTCTTAATAATGATATTAAGGTTTGCCTCAATCCATTTTTCTATTTTCCATTTAAATAACACGGGAAAAAAATTGTTTTTTTTTTTTTTTTTTTAAATTTTTTAGCTCCCAAAATAATCAACGGATTTTTATGCATAATAAATTTTTTGTCGGAAATTGAACGCACTACAAAAAAAGTCTCTTATCATTTTTTGATAAATTTGTCTGTTCAAAAGTTATTGAAGCCCTAAGTCAAATTTATAGTAAAGTTTGAGATTTTTTTACTTTTCCGGCGAAACTATCAGTCTTATCAAAAAACGTCATTAGACCTTTTTGTAGGTAATTTTTTTCCTTACAAATTATCACGAATAAAGTTTTTCGAAATTTCGCATTGTTGACAAGTTATTTTCATTTCAATGTCAGATTCTTAAAATCAATCAGAAATCTATTTTTTTAAGAGCTTAACATTGAAATGGAAATAACTTGTCAACAATGCGAAATTTCGAAAAACTTTATTCGTGATTATTTGTAAGGAGAAAAATTACCTACAAAAAGATCTCATGACGTTTTTTGATAAGACTGATAGTTTCGCCGGAAAAGTAAAAAAATCTCAAAATTTACTATAAACTTGACTTAAGGCTTAAATAACTTTTGAACAGACAAATTTATCAAGAAATGATAAGAGACTTTTTTTGTAGAGCGTTCAATTTCCTACAAAAAATTTATTATGCATAAAAATCCGTTGATTATTTTGGGAGCTAAAAAATTCTAAAAAAAAAATTGTTGATTTTTTTGAAACACCCTAATACCTACATAGGAAGAAAAAATTTTATATCTCATCAACGAATACCTATACCGAAAAGATCAATACATATTTTTGTATAGAACTGAATGATCTACAATGAAACCTCTTATTATTTTTTGATAAATTAAATATTTGAAAGGTTATTCGAGGTCAAAGTTTAATTTATATAATTTTTCCTATTTTTCTACATTTCTAGAGAAACTATCAGGCTTACTACAAAATGTTATAGGACCTTCTTCGTAGGTTGTTTTATTTTCATTAAATTATCCTCTACAAATTTTTCAAAATTTCTGAATACTCTTCAGTTATTCTTATTCAAAATCAGTTTCAAAAGTTATATTACGCTTGATTTAAATTCTAATGCAAATAACTATATAGCGTTCAAGAATTTCGGAAAATTTGTAGAATATAATTTGTTGAAAATAAAACAATCTACAAAAAAAGTCCTATTACATTTCGTAGTAAGTTTGATAGTTTCACCCGAAATGTGGAAAAATAGGAAAAATTCTATAACTTAAACTTTGACCTTGAATAACCTTTGAAATATTAAATTTGTCAAAAAATGATAAGAGACTTCTTCATAGAACATTGAATTCTCTACAAAAATATGTATTAATCTTACCTGTTCTTAAAAATTTTCTTTTCCTATGTTATTCAAATGAGAAATTAGAAATTGCAATCAAGAAGTACTTAATGTTGATATTAAGAACTCGGATTTAAACAGACATTTTTCTTACCCTGCTGAAACTTTTGAAAGTGTGTCCTTGAAAAATATATTTCTTCAATCTAATATATTTATTTACTAGGGTGCTTTGTTTTGCCTAAAAATTCATTTTTCTTGGTTAATCCGCACAAAATATTGTTGTATATATCAAAACAAAAATTTCCTCCAAGTTTGAGCCATCAATTCTAATTCTAACAGCAATTGCTTTTTGCAACTTTGAATTTTTTCTATTTAAAAAGCATGTAAATATAATTGTTTTTTCTCAATTTCCTAATGCTCAGCTAGTATTATGATATCGTCTCCCTACGGAGGCTAGTCCGGAATTAATTGTTTTTTAAAAGTGTTAGTTATCGTTTAAGTATAACTCCAGCTGTGTTACAACTGTCAACAATTAGAGCCATTTTCTTAATAAAAGTGATCTTTTTCGACTTTTATTGTGTTAATTACCGCAGATACGATAAAAATGTTTGACAAAATTTTGTAGAAAATTTATTTCTCTTCAAAAAAGATCCTATGAGTCAAAACACTCGACTCCACTGTTTTTACTACTTTAATCGTTAATTCCACATTTAATGCAATAAAAGTAAAAAATGATCAATTTTATTGAGAAAATCGCTTTCATCGTTGACACACGTAACACATCTGGAGTATATATATATATCTATATATTTATAAAAGATTTACCACTCATCACAAGATATATATGTATATATAACAAATGTTATAATTAAAACTAAAATTATATAAACTTTTGTTCAATAATTTTATATTGTTTTCATAATTTTTTATGAAATTCATCGCTCAAATCAAAATATTCTCATTGACGAATATCATATAGAGTGAAGTAAAAATAAAAATAATATTTTTAAAAGGTTTGAAAAAGCATATAGGAATGAATGAAGACCTTTTTTACCACCCACAGATTTTTAAAAGTTAATGTGTCTACTTTTACGAGCGTTAAATTTTTACATTGATTCCAAAGGATACAGACAAGGTTATGAAGACTAGCCATCTGGAAATTTTATAGTCACTTTACGTGTAAATCCTCATTAGTCAAGTAACACAAAGCTGCTATGTACAATAGTTAGTTTGGTAAACCGTAATTTTCTGCTTAAAAAAATCAATCAAACTTTAAACTGCTTTCAACTTTTGTCTCTAATAATGAGATTGCTCCATTCAAAATTCAAATTTCATCTCAAAATACGCCTTTTTTTTTCTTACATATCCTTCAAAATAAAATTTTAGAATTGATTGTAATTGTGTGCTAATGGTTCTTATTTGGTGGTCGACTTATAGTTTATTCAATCCCTTATTTCTCTCGGTCGTTCTTGCTTAACACACCAGTAACTTTAAAACTTTCTTAGCACTTTACGTATTTGTATTAATGAAGCGGAAGAACGTTGTCTCTCCGACGGAAAATGACAGCGACTATTAACCTACATGACATACCCGTCAGTTTATTGAATTTAAATCTCATATTCTTTTTCTTGAGTCACTCGTTATAACTTCTAATATGTTAGCACGTGTTGAAGCTTTAAAAATTTAACTACTCTACATGTTTCTATTAATTAATATTATAAATTATACACATGTACGTATTCCTCATATACTGTCAAAAATTTTACGGAGTGAACGTGGATTACATCCGGAGTGAAATTCACTCCCAAAGGGAATTTATTTTAGTATTGAAACTCCGAATCAGATTGAATGCTGATTAAAAATAAAAAAAAAAAAAAAAAACTCTTTATATACTCTGTATGCGGAGTGATTTTTTAAAAACTCTGTAACTCTGACTTCACTCCCAATTTTTTGTCGTGCATCTGCATCGAAAATTCAAATTTCTGCCCTGCTTAAAGGAAAGAAAGACGTTCTTTCCTTTATGAAAAAACAAATGATAAAATTAGCGCGTGCGCCATTCTTCCCATAAACAGAGGCAGCAATTTAAACTTTCAGGTACAGATCTGGTGAAAAATAATATACACACCTCAAAGGAAAGTAGGATGCCTTCAGCTCGGATAGGCAAATTACTCGCACACGGGTTGAAATATTCCACGCTCCTTTCTTGGTGTGTAATATACTATTTCTATGGTATTTTTATCTCTAAATTTAAGTAAACATTATTTATACTGTTTATAGAAGATGAAAATATATGAAGCTAATTATAACCAAGATAATTCAGTTAATCGATTAAATCAGCTAAGCTGATTACAAGTTAGTTAATTTACCTGGTCAGCTTTTTTAACCAATTTATTGTCGATTAATTTCAATATGATGACCGTGTAGCCCTGGTGAAAATTTTGCGGACTTTTGTCTGAAAAAGTCTTTAGAACTGAGTTTTTCAAAGAAAATTTCGAAAAATTTCCACCAGGGAGTAGTGTGTTCTAAATGAAAATTGCAAAAACAATACATGATTTACCGTAAAACGCAAGATGACTAGTAGGTAGACACAAATAGTCCTGCCTTACATTTCCCCTACGCAAAGGCTACAAAAAGACTAACTCATTATTAAATAATTGACCCTGAATCATATAAATAGCTTTGTATAATAAGCAAGATAGAAAAAAATTTCTCCTAGTTTTCAGAGTTATCCAACGTAGTCTGCGATAATATGGTGTAATGAGCTCAAATTACAGTCTTTGTTTTCGTAGCATTTAGCTTAAGATCATTTTCATCACACCAATTACAAATTACTCTTATTATATTATTGAGCTCACTTATACAATTATTGATATCAGCAATATTGCAAGATAAATAAATAACAAGATCATCAGCATAGAATAAATATTTGCCATTAAGTAATTTCCTAAGATCAGATACATATAAAGAGTATACTATAGGGTCGAGTACACTACTCTGAGAAACACTCTTTGATATTGTTCTCCAAAATAAAGTTGTGCCCTTATTATCACGGACTGATCGTTTTCTTTGATAAAGGTAAGACAAAAGTCACTGGATCGAGGTCTCAAACTCATATTTCTTAGTTTACAAAATAGTTTAATATGACTAACAAAATCGAATATGCCTTTTACTAAAATCAAGGAAGACTGCAATTGTGATTTTCGAATGATCAACTGTAAAACGTACACCATCAATTAATGTAGTAAGTGCTGTTTCAATAATCTGAAAATTGTAATGGATTACATATTTTAGGCAAAGGTACTACATATCATTTTTTCAAAAAATCCGGAAATTTACAAGTTGACAATGATAAATTAAATAGAAGTGTAAATATTCATAAAAAATATGATAGCAAAATTTTATAGCTTTTTACACTGTTAAAAAAATTGTTTGAATTTTCAAAACATTGTATATAACGCAATAAACACATACATTTGTGCTTGAAATTTAATTACTAATTTCATATAGAATTTAAAATACACGTTTTTGAATTTTCAAATCAACACTTTGGATTTTCAAATACTTCGTTTTGAATTTTTAAATATAATTTTTTTAATATTCAAATACTTTGTTTTTAATTTTCAAACACTTTCTTTTTAATTTTCAAATAGATATATTTGAAAATCTGAAGCGTTTATTTGAAAATTCAAAAGCGTGTATTTTAAATTCTATACGATCGTTACAATGAAATTTCAAACACAATTGTATGTGTTTATTGCGTTATATACAATGTTTTGAAAATTCAAATAATTTTTTGAACAGTGCATGGTTACATGGAAATTAAAGACTATGAGGTATATAAAGTAACAAAATTTTTATTGATAAAATTTCAAAATTTTGTAAACTGTCATCAATTCCTTATAAACAACATTATAAATTTTTCTTTTTTATTAACCATTGTTATAATATAATATAATATAGCGGGTGATTATATTTTTTTTTCCTAAACGTTTTAAAAAGTAGAAATAAACATTTTAAAGTTAAATCACATTTTAATATTTAAATCACTATAAAACTATATTCTGTTCATTAGCATTGTGCTATATCACATTCAATACTGTATACTGTCAATGATGTTTAGTTCAATCACAAGTTTTATTACTTTATATTATCGAGGAAATAAAAACTTAACAACAGTAAAGTCTAAAGTACACCGCTCACATTACTCAAATTTACTACACTGTAAAAAATCACCGGGGTAAGTCCAAGCGGTGTAGGTGTTAAAATCAGCGGTGTTAAATTTCAACACCGAAAGCGGTGTAAAAATAACGCCGCCGCCGGTGTAAATATTCTGTACCGGTGTTAAAACAAATTCTCCGGTGTTAAAATAACGCCGCCACCGGTGTAAATATTCTAGACCGGTGTTAAAATAACACCGCCGCTGGTGTAGATATTCTTTACCGATGTTAAAATATTTTATTTTGTGAATATTTTTATTTACTCAATCACTATACTTGTTAATAGATCATATTTTTTATTAATTTTCATAAAAAAACTGGCATTTTTTGTGTTTTATAATCTTTAAAGTTGATTCTCCAAGCAGACGCAGTTTACCCCGCTTCTACACCGGTTACCCTGCTTTTACACCGGTATTACTCCGCTTTTACACCGGTTACCCCGCTTTTACACCGGTTCTAATCCGTTTTTACACCGGTTACCCTACTTTAACACCGGTATTTTTAACACCGGTGAATTACTCCTCCTACACCGGTGTAATTTCATTTTTACACCGGGCGGAGTTAAAATGAGTCCATTTTTAACACCGCTCTTTTTACAGTGTATGGTATATTTAACTAATTAGTATTAATACACAATCCTTGATTACTGAACGCGCAGCAGGTCACGCGCAGAAATTTCATACACAAGCATTTGAATTTTTAAATAAATATTATGAAATTTCAAATGGAATTATTAAAATTCAATATGTCTTAGAATTTTCAATACTCGCTTTGAAAATTTAAAAAACAAGTATAAATTTTAAGTACGTTTATTAAAATTCATATTTTTTTTCTTAATTTTAAATACCAGCTTGATTATTAAATTACGTACATTAAATTTGAAGCTTTTTTTATTGAAAATACAATTCAAATATCTAGTTATGAAAATTCAATTCCTTTTGTATTGTAATTTTCAAATTATTTTTTACAGTGTACGGAAAATCCATTTGGATCGATGGAATGAGAACTAATTCTCATGAAAAATCAAATGTGCATGATTGGTTTTTTACACTGACAATCATTTTCAGCACCGAAACCAAAAACTTTCCTTATTTTAAAAAATATTTTTCATTGAAATTTGAAATTTGTCAGTTTGCTATATAGTCATAAAATAACTAAAGTTTTCTTGAAAATGAAATTCATTTAAAATAAATTATTACAACTAGTCGAACAAAAAATTTGACTTTAAACAGTCAGAGTAAAAAATAGTGCACAAAAGGTAAACTTTTATATGATTTAATCGTATGAAGTGTAGGAAAAAAAATTACTGTAAAAAATAAAAAATAAATATAATGAGAGATTGAACGGAGTGGTTTCTCGGTTCTTGAAGAGAGTAATCCACTTGAGTTTCAAGCCCCTTTAAATTTATCTTAAGACTTTTTACTTTTTCTTTCTTTTAAACCCGTGTGGTCTTTAATTTGATGAAAAAAAATTACCTAAAATTATAAATAAACTTATGTAATTATTTCTAACGATTGCTAATAATTTTTTGATCGCAGGCTTAAAGGTTCAATGTTCCAATGCTAGTTCTGGTGGATCTCTAATGGAAAGAAAACCTTACATCGGTCAGACATCAAGCTCACTAACATTAAATAGTCTCAATTCATTAAGTTCACTATCTTTAAGTAATCTCAGTGGTCTGAGCATACCTGGTACTGTGCCATCAAATGTTCACAGCACTACATTACCCAGCGCAAGTTTGTACTATGATCAAATAAAATATTCAATGTAGAAGTAAGAAAAAACTTTAATGCTCGAAAAACTATTAATTTACGAAATAATTAAATAAATTATAAAAGTATCAAATATTTAATAGTTTTTCATTTTCTAATGGTCAAAACATTATTGTTCATCTCATTATCCGTTGAAAAGAAAATGAGATCGAAAATTTAAATATATCCACATGTGCAAATATATGAAAGACTGTGACACGGCGTGGATCAAAAATTTTGCAAAAAGATTTTTGATCGCCGTTTTCATTAATTTAACGTAAGTTTCAAAATTCAGAGCAATACAAAATTATTAAAAATAATTACATTATGTACAGTTATTAATAAAAATATAAATAAATTATGCCTGCAAGTTCCCGATCGTGCTTAAAAATCTTTGATGACGTAAATCGCAAACCTTATCTGTAAAGAATTTGTTTCGTCTCTTATCTTTTTAAGCAATGAGTTCTGGTCTATTGTTAATGGCACTACTATAAATAGCTCTAAATGAAACATTATAATTATGAATTTATATTCAAAAGTACAATCGTACTGTAAGACGTTCCAGGTAAAAAAATAATAAAATTTTTTTCTCGTCCGAAAACTTGAAAATTTTCTGTTCTATATTGAATAGCTTGAAATTTTTCTAAGTTCTATAATTTTATTAAAAAAAAAAAAGTGCTATGGCTAAAAATAGGTTGACTAAATTTATCGGCCATTTCTCAATGCGTTTGTGAAGAATAATAAAATTTCGGTGTTTTCGGCTGTTTCCAAAAAAATCCTACGGCTACGGCGTAATTTCAGCCAAGTTTAGGCTTCTTCGAATAAACTTGTATGGTTTCGACGTAATTTCATTTTAACATGTATAATTTTTTTTTTATTATTTTTATCGGCTTGAAAATGTTCATTACACTGTAAATATCGGGAGTAAAAGAATCACTCTGCATACTGAGTAAATAGAGAGTTTGTCTTTTCAGCGGAGTGATTTCGGAGCGGTCTAGATTTTATTTAAATCCGTATTTACTCCGCAAATTTTTTACAGTATATGATTGGAAAATAGTAACTATTGTTATGACCGTTTTTTTCCTACAAAGAATTTATTTAAATAATGCTTTAAGCAAGTCATGAAACTTTAAATTTCAACTTTATAATTTTGAACGAATTAAAAATAAAATAATATGAAACCAACACATTGCATCCAGACGTAGAACCAGAGTATTTGGAAATGGCCTAACAAACTTACACTACGTTATTAAAAGAAAAAGCTTGCTATGTGTTCAAAACCTATAAAATCTGCCTAACTTTTTTTTTATTTTTTTTTCATTCACAAAAAAAATGTTAATATCACAGAATAGAGGATAAAGATAAGATGGACAAATTGCTTAGTATAATCAATTCGTGTATCTCAGGTCATCTTTTCTCGCTATTTGTTTACATAATAAATTAAACGTCTCACAGTACGATCCACAACGGCTGAACGCATGTGGCATGCGTCGGCATACACGAAGCAGACTCAACACCATCGCCTCTCTTTTTTTTTCTTTTTCCCCGTTCTTTTACACATATACTATCGTTGAACTTTACATTAAACGTTCCTTTTGTCTCTATAAAATCTCGTTTGTTTATATGTATAAAATTTTATTAAATATTAAAAACCAAAGTTAAAAAAAATGTATTTTTACTATAGAAAAAAAAAGTTGTACAATAAAGTGTATAGTAAAATATGAAATTTTGTGTCCTAAATATTTTACTGACGTTTTTTACTTTTTTTTTTTTTTTAGCTTTTACATGCTCAATGAAGTATAAAATCTACGTAGGTGAATGATATATACGTCAGAAAATATGGGTATCATGATGTACTAGTGAAGCCACTCAGCATCATTGATGATAGCTCAATGTACATTACTCATAATCTTTTTTTACTACTTTATTTCAAACACTTAAATTTTTTAACAATAAAGGGTAAAAATTAGAAACAATTAAAAAATAATGTCGAAAGAAGAAGAAGAAGCAGAAGAAGAAGAAAATAAAAAGAAGAGGTTTACTCTTAAAATAATAAACTATATACACAAAGCAAGAGGGATAGAAACACAACCAATATGTGGCTTATATTGCCCAGGCTTAACAAACTTTAAAGATTAAAATTAAACAATTCAAATATTTATCGAGTCGTTGCCGAATGAAAGGAAGTAAAACAATAAATTTTACAAATATTTTATTAAAAAGTTTTCACTCCGGATAAGAAATTAAAAAGCAATAAAATATAAGTAATGAATAGATGATGTATATTTGTTTTTATAGCTCGTGGGATAAAAGAAGTATTGATAATTATTAGACTTGGAAAATGTTTTATTTTTCATCTGTTAGTTGATTTTGTTTCGACAACAAAACTCTTGAGATATAATCTCATTGAGAATTCATAAATAAAATACGTGCAAGTAAAACACTTGATAGCCTCAATATATTTTATAGCTTAAAAATAATACTTTCTTGTAGTTTTTTATCGTGACGTTATTAGCTTGTATTTTCTAAACAAGGATATATAGTCGTTTACCCGTTATAAGCCTGGTCTAGAAAAGCCAGGAGAATTTTTTTTTAAATTTCAATCTCCCAATACCCGTGTAAAAAAATTAGTTCCAAAAAGATTCCAAAAAAGCTCAAGAAGCTTGAGACAGATTAGAACTTTTTTTGAATTTTTATAATTTTGTTAGTAAAAAATAAAAGTTTACTCAAGACTTTAAGTAAGCAAATTTTTAGCCAAAAAAAGAACGTTTTTAAAGCGTACTTCTCAAAATGTATTTTTACTACATTTTACCCTCTTTCCGAGAAAGTTCCCATTAGAAACCAATAGCCTCATAAAGATCAGAAAAAATTCATAAAAAGTTCCAAATAAGACGTTTTTGAAGCTTTTTCGAAATGAGAGTAAAATGTAACCAAAATATGGTTTAAAACGTTTTCTTGACTTAAAATTTGCTCATATTGGGTTCTAGCTAAGCTTTTTAACTTCCCGCTAAGAAAATTGATGATTTTCAAAAAATTCGGTAAGTTATTGTTTTCACCCCGATTTTCGAAAATAGCCTCGGCCATCGAATTCGGTTAATTCGTTCGCCAGATGTCGTGGGAAAAAGAAATGCTAACAAACGGTTTTTTTCGAATACAATGGCGTACAAAAGTATTTTCAAGCTCAAAGAGCTCGAAAGTGTAATCATAATAATAATTTCGAGCTCAAGGAGCTCGAAAACAGCGAAAAGTTGTCAGGCTGGCCCGCAGGGTCAACCGATAGACCGAATTTTTATTTTACTATCAAAATTACAAATGTTCAAAAAAAGTTACACTCGAAGTGAAGTTTTTGGAATGAATTTTTTTTACACAAGTAATGTGCGTTCAGTTTTGTTCTCGATTACCCGTTATAAACCTGCTTTATTTAATGATTGTAAATATTATATTTACAGTTTGTATGTAACTGAAATTGCGAGTGATCAATTGAACGCCAATATCCATAGATATACATAATAAGAGAAATAGTAAAACTTGAATATTAAATTTTGAGTGACGGTTATCCCCATAAAAAAAAATAAAAATTGTGTAGAAAAGGGCTTGGTTCTGGTAGTCTAGTCAACAAGTGCCTTTTTGACGAAAACCTGTTTAAGACCACCGAAAATTATGATTAAAAACTCATTCGATTTGGAATGGCATCTATAAAAAATGTTATTGTGGAAATTTCGGGGCCGGCAAAAATTGTAAAAGTGATAAACAATTTGGTAAAAAAAAAAGTGGTTTGGTTTTTTGCAAATATTTTAATAACTATTTGAAATATCCAAAGTCTGAAAAAGACTCTCAGAAAGCAGGAAATTTTCTGAAAAAAGTCCTACCTAAAATCGAAGAAATGAATAAAAATTTATATTGTTTAAATATTTGCCCCAATGATCAGAAACTGTTCATACTATATTATGACGAATCCGTGTATGCTCATTTTCAGAATTATATAAAATATGTGATAAAGTCCGAAATAGACAATTCTCATTAGCAATGATTGGCACAATATCGTCATTATTTATACCTAAAATCTTATCGATACTATCTGTTGATGTAGACGTTGAAATTACTGATTGTTGTAGACAGGAAGATGAATTTGATATCTTATTAAACCTTACTTCTTGCGATTCAGATTCAATGTTAAGAATAATTTCTGATTTACCAGAGTTATGATCGCAGTCATCTTTTTCATGAAGTTGATCTGCTGTTTCATTAAATAAACATCATGAACCGATTGGTAAATTCAATATTTCATGGTTCATCAATTCTTTAATTTCTAAGTCAGGCTCCGGGCCCACAATTACTTCAGTGCAAACATTTGTATTTCTTTCTTGAGACTTTACTGACATTACGTCTTTTAATTTAAGGAGTTTCTCGACTTTTTTTTTCAGGTATTTTTGTTCCATTTTGAAATTATCAATGATCTTATGGCTTTCCGTAGTGTTTTCTTCCATTTTTTATTTGTCTGCACTAATGCCATAAATTAAAGGAACAGAAAAATTTTTGAATGATTTTAAAAATTTTAATATATATTCCGGTCTAGATTATCCTGATAATTTATCGAACTATTTAAAATATTCTTAACAAATTAGAAACAATTTATGAGATTTATATCAACTTAGTAGAATTAGAGCTTTTCAAATGATTCTCAAAATTTTTAGAGCAATCAAGAATAGTTTAAGCTGATTAAAATAATTTTTGAATGATTTTAAACGCTTAAAAATATTTTTGAATTTTCCAGGTAATGCTGGAAATTTTTCGAACATTCCTGAACATTGAAGATCGATATTTTTAATAATTTTAAATATTTCGATATAATACAGAACTTCCCAAATCATTCTTGAAATTTCGAGAACAATCTAGCACACTCTGAACCAATTACAGTCATACGTTTCTGTAGTTCATTTCAAAAATTTATAAATCCTAGAATATTCTCGAACATTCTGGAAAAATCAAGAATACTCTAAAAAAGTTCTCAACATTTTGTCATTTTGTCACTTGACAAAGGCAGTAAATGCCATTCAGGACAATCTCTAGTGCATATAGTCGTATAGAGTGTTAAAAAAGGATGGAAGTATTCCATCACACATTTTTACCACCCACATCCACCCACCGTAACCAACCTCCCTCACTTGCAAGTGCAGACCAAGGGCTACAAGTATGTACGATTTATTTAAAATATTAATATACAGAAAAAAAGGATTTCTTGATGCAAAAGATTTTTAACTGCCCCAAGAAATTTCTTGCATTATAAATTAAAAAAAAAAAATTTTCTTAGGGTGATAAAAAATTTTCTAGTCGTAAGAAAATTTTTGTCTTCAATTCATAATGCAAAACATTTTTTTCGCCAATAAATCCTTTTTTTCTGTGTAGTTTAAATGTTTTTTTTTTTTCCAAATAATCAATAATTATATGAAAAAACTCCAATAGGATCTGATTAAAGGGAACTAAGGTCACAAAGAAATCAATAAACTTTTATTGTTTTCGATGTAATTTTTTGCACTTTCGATGCGATTTTACCAGCTTTTGAATAACGTAAACGGATTCTTAAATAAAAGTAAATTATCTTTAATAAAAAAAAAAAATATTCTTCTAATTTAAGATTTTCAACGATCCATTTCTAACACTCTACCATTTAAATAAATTCATTAAGGGAAAAGATATAGCAGAGTTGTTGATAATAAATTTTATGTATTGTAATTTAAATATCTATAAATTTGTTTATATTCTCAATGGTTTTTAAGTTACTTTGTAGAAGTTGTATAAAATTTCCTGGTTTTCTTTTTAGTCATCCCACATACAAAAAAATTATAGATCCAGGCATATCTGCATATATGAGACATATTTTTATACATGTCGCATATAGGCAAATTTGCCCAGATATATCCGGATAAATATTTTTTTCGTAAGGGTAAAAAATACTTTTTTGAAATAATTTTTTTATAAGTAATTTTGAATATCATTACGCACAAATTTTGGCTAGTGTTTATTAAAATAAATCAAAAATTTTTACCCCTGCAGACATTCGTTGGGCGTTCCTTGAAATCTTGATGCTGGCCCTCGCCGTCAGCTTTCAGCTCTGAGTCAACTTTACTTTTTTTGTAATCATTTTATTTTATTTATTATATAAATGTTTACTTTTTTATTTTATTGCATCTTAAATTTTTAAATCGTTTTGTAGTAAATCATCATTATAAGAACGAGTAAAATATAAAAAATAAATGGTTATTTTTGACTAGAATGAAGTTAGCGGAGATTATTTTTTTTTTTTAATAAAGTGATATCTCAATTAATTGCTCCTTAAATGCTCTTTCAGAATCTACAATTGCTCCACTTCTCCAATTATTAGTTAATTAATAATTAATTTTTTAAAAAATTAATTTTCAAAAAAGTAATTTTGCTATAGTTTGAAAAATATTCATAATTTATTGATTTTTTTTCGCTTAAACAATTGCTCCCGATGTGCTCTATCAATTAAGTGATAAAACTAATTAATATCTAAAATTTTTTTAATAATTAACTTAAAAAATATTTTTGCATACTAGTCAGTGATTTTTTCTCTCAGTGTAATTTCCCTTGTTCTAAGATTTCTGATTTGGTATTATCAGGCAATAATGCTTTAACAAAGAAGTGCGTTTTTATACTTATATTCCTTTGAATGAAATCGGGTGAAATTTTCAATTGCACCCAATGGTCATGTTCTCGATGTAATGTCAAATAATATTTTCTGGAAAGTAAGTTGTTTTCTAATTCGTGCTGATAAAACTTGGTAGTTTCACTAAAAAATCTTTTAAAACTATTTATTTGAGCAGTCACTACCACTTTCATTTTTTCGTTTATTGTTTGACGAACTTAGGTCGATAGCCAGTCGATGACTATTCATTTCTTATTACATTATCTATATATTTCTATTTGATGAATAAAATACCTAGAAAAGGGGATTAAATTTTGAATGTGAAAAAGGACATTCGTAAATAATATCCTCCCCTCCACACTCTTTAAAAAGTAGAGAATTAAAATTTTCAAACTATGTGGGCATCATTGCATTCTTTAGACACATGGCCGGTAAAAAAAAGGTCTTTGTTGTCACCAAAGGCGGTAATGCCACTTTCTATTCGTCATTTGAGCTTATCATTTACCCTGATAGCCATTGCTCTACAAGTGTTGTAGAGCAATACTTTCGGCTAACTTAACGAGAAAGTTTCTGGCAAACCTTAACTGTATAATACTTTACTTTAAGTTGGCTTTAGAATACGGCAGTAGCTTGAATGTAACTTGCCAGAAAAACATGCTGTCAATTTGAAGTGAAACTTTCAATCAACTTAATGTCATTGTCTAACGCTAATACTTGTAGTCAAATTATTATTATTATTATTATTATTATTATTATTATTATTATTATTTATTTATTTAATTGGCCAAAGAGCCTAAACTCCTAGCAGCCATCCAATTTACAAAATAATACATTGACGATAGTATACATAAAGCTTAATTAACAAAAATAAAGAATAAAAAAAAATTTTGAACAATAATAATCCATATCAGCAGTTATCAGATGAGTGTGAATGTAGCAGACATCAGACAACTTAAAACTTTAGCTATCGATATCTCTGCGAGAAATGTGAATACAAAAAATTTAAAAAGTGGCACTGGCGTGTGTTTCAAATATCTTTTCAAGTATTTTTGACTTTTTTTATTCACTGTTTTTCTATCGCTATAATTTTGAAACTAAATTTTTAACAAGTTCTCTCATAAATATATATTAATATAAATTGATAAAATTTACTTATTTATATCATTGTTAGATGCTCTACTCGTGCATTTTTTTTTTTAATCAATAAAATTATCAGAACACATATTTAACCATATCAATTACCAAAATGAAAAAAATGAAAAAAAAAAAAATTACACGTATTTAGAGTAACAAAATCTACATGTGCATCTTCTTATTTTTTAAATTTTCAAATTGTATCAGTAGATATTAATTATTTTCTCATCAGACAAATTTTTATATTGGCATATACTAATAAAAAAAATTTATATAAATAAAAACACGGCAGGCACATGTTTGTATTCGTAAATACTAAATGTGCATCTCTTTATTTTTTCATTTTTGAAATTACACCCATAAATATTACTAATTTAACTATCAGAAAAACTTTTATAAGGGCATATACTTATAAAAATAATTTATATCAATAAAAAAACGTCAGGTACATGTTTGTATTCCTCAATACTACATGTGCATTTTTTTATTTTTTCATTTTTCAAATTATATTCGTAAATATTAATTATTTTTCCATCAGAAAAACTTTTATATTGGCATACGCCCATGAAAATAATTTATATAAATAAAAAAATGAAAAGGCACGTGTATGTACTCTCAAATACGAGTATTTAAAGTTATAAGATGAACAGTGGAGGCATCAGGCCCATCAAGATTGCACCGTTTACGGTAAATGAATGTGCACTTTTGTAGGCTTGAGCATATAGGTTCGAGTCCAGGAGACAAAAAAATGATTTTCACGTGTCTTACTACTCCATTTGACGCAGTGAAGTATATTCTTTTCAAAAATATACAAAAATATTGATACTATCGTATTTGAGAGTACATACACGTACCTTTTCATTTTTTTATTTATATAAATTATTTTCATGGGCGTATGCCAATATAAAAGTTTTTCTGATGGAAAAATAATTAATATTTACGAATATAATTTGAAAAATGAAAAAATAAAAAAATGCACATGTAGTATTGAGGAATACAAACATGTGCCTGACGTTTTTTTATTGATATAAATTATTTTTGTAAGTATATGCCCTTATAAAAGTTTTTCTGATAGTTAAATTAGTAATATTTATGGGTGTAATTTCAAAAATGAAAAAATAAAGAGATGCACATTTAGTATTTACGAATACAAACATGTGCCTGCCGTGTTTTTATTTATATAAATTTTTTTTATTAGTATATGCCAATATAAAAATTTGTCTGATGAGAAAATAATTAATATCTACTGATACAATTTGAAAATTTAAAAAATAAGAAGATGCACATGTAGATTTTGTTACTCTAAATACGTGTAATTTTTTTTTTTTTTTCATTTTTTTCATTTTGGTAATTGATATGGTTAAATATGTGTTCTGATAATTTTATTGATTAAAAAAAAAAAATGCACGAGTAGAGCATCTAACAATGATATAAATAAGTAAATTTTATCAATTTATATTAATATATATTTATGAGAGAACTTGTTAAAAATTTAGTTTCAAAATTATAGCGATAGAAAAACAGTGAATAAAAAAAGTCAAAAATACTTGAAAAGATATTTGAAACACACGCCAGTGCCACTTTTTAAATTTTTTGTATTCACATTTCTCGCAGAGATATCGATAGCTAAAGTTTTAAGTTGTCTGATGTCTGCTACATTCACACTCATGTAGCTCTCTCTGCGAAAATCAGCCAACGTCGGCTGGGATGTACAATATCCTGGTAGCTGATTCCAAATGCGTATCGCACTAACCAGAAACGATTTGCCATACTTTGCTGTGTGGCACCTAGGTAAAACTAACAAATCCTGACGCACATCAAATTAAATACAAAACTGTAGACAATTTACTGTCAACTTAAAGGTTACCACTTGCTCTCCAACACTTACCTTTAAGTTACCTTTAAAATACGGCAGTAGCTTGTAGTTAACTTATAGTTAGGGTGGCTATCAGGGTTTATTGAAAAAAAAAATATTCGCCGCTAACTTTATTCTGGTTTATTTTTGTGACAATCGCAACTTGGATCTGTGTCGACGTTAAACATGAACATCTGATGACCAGTAGTTTCTTGATGATCTTTAGTCAGCAACTGTCCTCTAAATGGTAACACATAGAATTCACCAGTAGCTCCACCGGTGACAGTCATGTGTACTATCCCGCCGGCTAAACTGAGAGAGAGAGAACATTGGAAATTAGAACTGAAACTTAACCTGACTTATCCTTATACAGAGAAAACAGAACTCAAAAAACGCAAACTGCGTGATAATCGTCTGTTACAAGATTTAAATAATTTATTATTTTTTAGTTGATATAATTTGTGATTTATAAACAAAAAATCATGGAGGAGATTTTGGCTAAATTACTAGTAACTGACAATGCAGTAATTAAACAAGTATGAGTAATACTATTTTATTTTAAACAATACGAACAAGTTTAGACACGTGCTTAGTTAATTATGTATACATACTTTGGTTTAAGTATGTGGATTAAAAGAATTTTTTTTTTTTCTAAAATGATAAAAAATTATTTGTTGAAAAGATCATTGAGCTATTGCTCCCTGTGTTTACAAATTAAAAATTGTTAAGTTTAAATTAATATTAAATTAATTAATAAGTTATTTAACACAAAATATTTATGATCCTGAAGTCAACAGACGATTAACAATTTTCGGATTTTTTTTTAACAAGTTAATTATGAAAAAAAAATAAAAATAAAAAAATGCACTTGTAGAAAATTTAAAAAACTATACGTGCAATTATTTTTAATATTTTTTTTTTTTATAATTTGTCGTTTTAAAAAAATTTTAAACACTGTTAGACGTCGGCTAACTTCAGTATCATAAATATTAGGGGTGTACGAATATCATTCGAATCGAATCGAATCGAATAGTAACATTCGATTCGAAATTCGAATAGTTCAAATAATTGTCTCGTGCTCTTCAATTAATTGATTTCGATGAAAAAGTTGTTTTGTTCGAGTGTATTTGACTCAATTTGAATATTTTTTTCATAGAATTCATGACTAAAATAATAAAAATTTTATTGTTAAAAAACTGTCATCCGGTCATATCCGGAATGAGAAGGTAAATTTTGTATTTTGATTAAGAAATTCTTTTCTACATACATTAAATAAAAAATGCCAAGAGGCAAAATTTTTAAAAATTTTCCATGTTAGATAGCCTGCAATAACTATTTCATCTGCGAATTTTTCTTCATGTATTATCTGAATTCTACAGATATAGTTCAAACTTTGCAGTATATTAAAGGCACATCATTGAACTACGTTATAGCAGTCCAAATTGAAGTTTATTCAGGGAAAGGGGGGGGGGCGGCGGCAAAACGGAGTATGCTAGGCAAAACGGAGTACTCCAAAAATTTTATTAAAAAAATTTTTATTTTTTAAATGTTTTTTAAACATTCTAAAAATTGTATTGAATATTTTTTGTTAAACTTTTTCAAAAATCTAGTGTCAGTCAAAAAATGTTAAAGGCTTTTGTTTCATGATAAAGGCTTTTTTTTCTTTCCTTTGCATCCAATAATTGTGTAAAACGTAATTTTTCTTTATGAATATTACGTAATATGCAGAAATTTTTTTTTAAATTTTTTTTAAAGGGTGTCCCATTTTGCCAGCAATAGTGAAAAATTTTTTGTTTTAACGGTACTGGATATTTTTTTTATTTACTCTGAATCTATCAAAAGAGAAAGATTATTTTCGGCAGCAGGAGATATGATAACCCAAAAAATAACTTTTTAACACCAGAATCAGGATCTTATTTAATTTTTCTACATTAAAATGTATCAAAAAATTAAAAAAAAATGTTAATAAATACGACGAATACAAATTCTTGTTTAATTCATTAATTAGTTTATTATTTGGTTTGAATTCAGATTATTCGAATTTTCATTATTTTAGTCATGAATTCTATGAAAAAATATTCAAATTGAGTCAAATACACTCAAACAAGACAACTTTTCCATCGAAATCGATTAATTTAAGAGCACGAGACAATTATTTGAACTATTCGAATTATTCGAATAATTCGAAATATTCGAATAATTCGAACTATTCGAATCGAATAATTCGATTCGATTCGAGACGAATAATTCGTAAATTCGAATATTCGCACACCCCTAATAAATATTTAACTTCTCACTGTCCAGTCGTTGAAAGAAAAAGAAAATAAAAGTCAAATAATTATTTTTCTTGTTTCCATGAATACTTAAAATAATGATACTGAAGTTAGCAGATGTCTAATAATTTTTGAATTTCTTTTAAACGATAAATTATTTAAAAAAATAATATTTTAAAAAATTGCACTTGAAGTTATTTAAATTTGCTACATGTGCATATTTTTATTTTTTCATTTTTTTAAAATTAAATTGTTGAAAAAGAAATTTAAAATTTTTTAACTGTCTGCTAACTTCAGGATCATTTAAAATAAGGCATTTTTTAAAATTAAATTGATAATTGTTATTTTTAAAAAAAAATTGCTTTAGTTTTATAATTAATTTCTAAAAGCATTAATTGAGGCAAGCAAATATTTTGACAATTTATTTGGTACGTTCTCAAATTTATTACAATTAAAAACTTTAATAAATCAATTATTTGGTTAAATAAAAAAAAGGAATTGAAGAAATATATCAATTTAAAATTTGAAAAAAATTTTTTTTTATGATTCGGATGTGGTAATTTAAAGTGGAAGCGAATTACAAAAATTGCAACAATCATGATCCTGAAGTTTGGAGACAATTAATAATTTTTGGTTTTTTTTTTATTTTTCAAACGATAAATTGCAGAACAAAAAAAAACTATAGCAGGGTAGCCACAAACCTGAAGAACTGGAAATATTGGGAATTATCAGGGAATTCAATGCAACCGGGAAATATCATTCAGTATAATTAAAAAAATTTATTTGTTAATAATTTTTTTTTCATTATTTTTTCAATCAAAATTAAAATATCTTGTGGCCGTCCAAAAAAATATAACATTGATTTTTTATTTTAAAAAACTTTACATTTTCGAATCGTCCACTCTTTCAACAATTAGAAAATTTGACTATTATTTAAAATCTCCCCAAATTATCCAATAACAGGTGATTTTGAATTTTTCAAAAGGATTTGTTGCTTAGAAATTAGGAAGATTTAAAGTTTATGGCAGAATTAAAAAGTCATTTTTTTTTCAAATCTTTCCAAATCGCTTTTTGTAATCGGGAGTCATAAAATAAGCAAAAAAAAAAATTTTTCCCAGTTTTCGACGTGATACAGCCTACGATATTAGCAATGTCCTAAAATCCACTAATTTTGATGTGGAAACGAGTGCAAGCATTAAGCTTTCGCTTACAAATAAAAATAACATTTAATTTATTTTATTTTATAGGGTACAGCCGAACTAAGAGTAGCTTTAAAAACTCCTGAAAGTGTATCAATTTTATGTCAAATAATTGTTTCATCCGATAACTCAGCAGTAAGAAATGCATAATTTTTACTTTAATTACAATACAATTTTCATAGATTTTAATATCAGAATAAAAACTTTGTTTAGATAAGACAATACGCTGCAGTACTCTTGAGAAAACGATATGCTAAGGGAAAGCATTGGTCCAAATTACCGTTGGATATAAAAACTCAAGTTAAATCAATTTTACTCCAAGGTCTTTTGAACGAGTCAGAAAAAATAAATAAAATGGCAATCGCTCAACTGATTGGTGTGATTGTAAAACACGAGTTGCCGAATAATACATGGCCAGAATTATTTCAATTTATTCAGCAGCTTGTTTCAAGTGATAACATGGTCGAGAAAGGATTGGGAGTGTTTACTTTGTCACAAATGACCGAAGTTGCTCCGGAAATCTATACCGCACATTTATCTTCATTAGCTAGTCTTTTAGTTGAAACCTACCGTAGTCTGTCAGAACTAGGTAATCCCGTAGCATTTTACATAATTAAAATAATGCGTGATCTGGCGCCATTGGTAGAAGGGAATCAAGCGATGGTCAATGCGTACAATCAAATGATACCATTGGCAATGGGTACAATACAGTCTTTTTCATCAGTAGATCCAGATAAGGCACAAGAAGCAATGGAGTTATTTGATGATCTATGTGACAATGCAGTGACTCTTGTATCTCCTCATCTAAAGAGTTATGTCCATATGTGTTTGACAATAGGAAACGATAGAACTTTGGACGATATGCTAAGAGTACGTGCTCTAACATCTCTAGCTACTATGATCAGAGTTAAATCACGTGGAATTATTAAACACAAGTTAATGGAACCAATTGTTGAGGTTCTTTTTAAAATCATGTGCACACCGGAGGAGGGACAAGATGAGGACGAGTTCGATGATGAAAGTTCAACATTCACACCTGTAACTCGCGCCAGAGAAACCATGGTTGTAATGGCGACTCATTTGAAATCCGAAAAATTGGTCCCTCTTTTGCTTCGTCATATTGAGCCAAGTTTACAAAGTGGTGATATTTGGGCCAAGCAAGCTTCATTTTTAACCGCCGCATCACTAGCTAAAGGCTGTTCTGAATACATCAGATCTAAACATCTCGTATATTTTCTGAAATACATTCACGAAGGAATAAATGATCGTTCTCATATTGTTATGAATGCTGCACTTTATGCTTTGGGTAAATTTTCCGAATATCTCCAACCGGAAATAAGTCAATATTCTCAACAACTTTTACCTGTTCTTTTTGATTATCTCAGACAAATGTGTGTGCATTTAAATAAAGAAAAAACACAACCGCCAGCAGTTGATTGCATGTTTTACGCATTAGAAACATTTTGTGAAAACTTAAACGATGAGATCCTGCAATATCTTCCTACTCTGATGGAGAGACTATTTGAGACTTTGAGTATTGATGCACCAACGCATATCAAAGAACTTGCGATCAGTGCAATTGGAGCAACAGCAAGTGCCAGTCAACAGAATATGCTTCCATATTTTCCTAAAATAATCGCAATACTCGATCCTTATTTAACAACAAAACCAAATGACGAAACAATGAGCTTACAAGTACAGTCAATTGATACACTAGGAATTATTGTACGGACGATTGGTGAAGAGAATTTCGCACCATTAGTTGGTAAAACTTTGGATTTAGGACTGAAACTTATTACTGAAAATAATGATCCTGATATACGGAAAGCTGTTTATGGATTGTTTGCTTCCTTAGCGTCTATCACTAAGAAAGAAATAGCTCCAGCATTGCCGCAAATTTTAGAGTACATTTTTAACAGTATCCAAAGTTCTGAAGGAATCGTTTCTCAACTTAAAGAATATGAAGACGCAGCTTATCCGATTTATGAAGATCTAAGTGATACTGAAAATGAAGAGGAAGAGGATATCGAGCATACTGACAATGAGGACGATGGAAATGATGATGATGACGTAGCAGCTTACGTACTCAGTAGCTCTTACATTGAAGAAAAAGAAGAAGCTATTCTAGCTTTACGTGAAATAGCTCTCTATACTGAAGAGGCATTTTTACCTTACTTAGAAAAAGCCTTCGAAGAAGTATTCAAACTTGTAAATTACCCTCAGGATGATATTAAAAAAGTTTCACTGGACGCTTTAGCTCAATTTTGTATTAATTTTTCAAAAATTTATTCGAGTGAAGGTAAACAGGCTCTACTAAAAGCGTTGTCTGTTTTTATTCCAAAACTTTCCGAGATTATTCGTCTTGACGTTGAAGCGACTGTTGTAATAAGTGGACTCGAAGCTCTTGCTGAGCTTTTAAAAGAAGTTAAAAGCGAGGTACTTGTTGGTGAAGGTCATAAAGAAGCTATAATGAACTGCGTGATAGATGTTTTTACTGGTAAAATAGAGTGCCAAGATCAAGAAGATCCAGAAGATGACGATGAGGCAGAGCAAGATGAATTTCTGGTAGAATGTGCTGGTGATGTACTGTCCAACTTTGGAAAAGCTATACCTGCTGAAGACTTTGCTAATTATTTTAAAACTGTGTTACCATTTTTGAAGGAAAGATTGAAAGAAAATAAATCAGATCCTCAAAGGTCCTTTGCAGTTGGTACTATATCTGAATGTCTGTCTGCACTTCGGCATATGACGTCGACATTTGTTCCGGAACTTTGGCCATTCTTTAAAAAAAGAACACAAGATCCAAGTCCTGAAGTCAGAAACAATGCATACTATGGTATTGGGGAGCTCGCTTTTTGGGGCAGAGAATCTGTTTACTGTCATTACAGTGAAATTTTACAGCTGCTCTCCAATGCTCTGCAGACAGAAGAACATCCTGGTCCCCGAGACAATATGGTTGGAATTATTGCAAGACTTATTATTACAAATTACTCATTAATTGATATTGATATTGTTTTTCCTGGTTTTGTTCAACAATTACCACTAAAAAAAGACTTTGAAGAATATCAATCTGTTTTCAAAGCCATATTAACTCTCTACAGAGATAGACATCAAGTTATTAATCCTCATATATCAAAACTGGTAATGATTGCGATTAATATACTCCATGAGAAAAAAGTTCCTAATGATGGTAATTATTATAATATTATACACTGAGAGAAAAAAATTAAATACAAGTAATTTTTATTGTTTCCGTAAATACTCAAAATTTGTCATTTTTTTATAAAGTTAAATTTATAGTTTAGTAATTAGTTTATAGAAGGACCAATTACTCAAGACAACCAAGTCATTTGGTTAAGTAAAAAAAAACAAATTGAAAAAAGGCCATTAGGCAGCCGAAATGGAAGTAGATTTTTCATTATTTAAATCCGTCGAAAGACGGTGGCGTTTAAAGATTCATCTAAAGCTTATGAAATCAATTATATTTATGTTTGTCAATTTTTAACAATTGGAAGTTACATGAATTTATTAAAAAGTGTAAGAACTAATGCAACAGCTAAATTTAAATAAATAGATAGCTAACTTTCGTTGAGTATAAAAAAATACTACTGAAATATGAAGCTCATTAGATAATCTAAATAAAAATATTAACAAGGTTCAACTATTATGTATAACTTGAAAGTTGTTAAATAAGAAAGTCAAAAAAAATGTTTTTTTCTATTTTTATGAAAATTTTGAGATTCATCAAAGTACTAGAAAAAATTATCAAAAGAGTAAGCAACATAGCCTAAATTAAAGCAAATCGAATGAACATAAAGATTAAATCACCAAAAATAGATTATCTCTTTGGGATCAAAAGCTATTTGAAGATAAATCAAGAAAAGTTGAATTTTTTTAAAAATTAAAAAATCTTAAAACGACTATAACTTCTAAACTTTTTGGCCGATTCAGCTCATCTTTGAACTGAACCGAGCTCTTTAGCTAAAGAATATTTTTTAAAAATTCATCAAGATCGGTATAGAATTGTGGACGCTATCGGGGGAGAACCGCGCGTTATATATATAAATTTTTTCACCAATAGAATTTTTGGACCTACTTGACTAAAATAGATAGAAAATGTTGAAATTTTTATAAAGTCGCGTCATGAGGAAAAATACAGCAGTTTAATTTTTTACAAAATCTACTAAAAAGATATAATTTAAAGTTAGAGCTACTTCTGTAAATTATTAAATATTTAAATTTTATTATTTAGTTGTGTAAATTAATGTTTAAAATGGCAAACATCGACGAATAACTCAAGAGTTTATTAAAAACATAATTTCTAATAAGTAGCCGTGGTTGAAGATAAGTTCGAATCTCAGATAGAGTAAAATTATTTATAAAAAAAATATTTGTTAAAATAATAATATTTTTTTGACAAAATGAAAATTTTTTCTCTCAGTTTATTGTTATAATTAAGTGTAAGTTTAAATATTAATTATATAAATTATTATTTTCAGAAACTAAACAGATTGTTTTTGAATTTATAAATTCTGTTCAACAAGATTTTCCGAATGAGTGGAATGCTGCATTTGCTCAACTGTCGCCAGAACTTCGTCAAACTCTTGCTCGTTAAAATAAGTAAGATTTATATTATAAATTTTTTTTCTCGTACAGTAATTAGCACTCTGCGAGTGAGTTACGTTTTACGAGTTATGTTTTATTTCATATTCGGCTTTTAAATAAAAAATAAGTCGTATGTTTAATAAATAATTTAATTTCAAAGCAGTTGAGAAACATAAAATTTTTTTATTAAAAATGTTAGATTACATTTGTATAGAAAAAAATAATTTCTTGGCGCAAGAAATTTTTTTTATCGCTCCAAAAAATTTTTTGCTTTCAATTTATAATGCAAAAAATTTCTTGGGTCAAGTAAAATTTTTCTTGAGGCGAATAAATGTTTTTTTTCTGTGCACGTATTAAGAAAAGTTACTCAATATAAATAATTTTATATTGTTAAATTTATTTTTTTTGCTTACATATGAATTGTATATGGATTATCTAAAAAGTTAAAAATTGTTAGAAAAAAAATATTGGGATTATTACAAGTGATAAATGTATTATTTCCAGTAAATAAAATTTTCCATTTTTACAATTTATTTTTATTATTACAAAAATTATTTAAAAAAAAAAAACAGCAGTAGTTGATAATAATTATAAATACTAATAATATAAGTTTCCGATTATACATTTATATCATTTAATGTTATCAATTTAATCTTTTTGAAGCATCATTTAATCACTTTAATATATAAAAAATGAACAAATAACAATTGGATAAAGTATAATATTTCCTTCGTAAGCGATCGAGAAAAATATTATATTGACGTGATACTTTTAAATATTTTTTTCTACTTAATCATAACAAAAAAGTTCA
This sequence comes from Microplitis manilae, assembly GCA_030273425.1. NCBI lineage: Eukaryota > Metazoa > Arthropoda > Insecta > Hymenoptera > Braconidae > Microplitis > Microplitis manilae. The sequence goes on from CP092729.1 coordinate 511,735, forward strand.
TATAACTATAAAAGAATGCGATAAGAGATTCTGCACAATAGCACTTATGATTTCCGTAATACATAGACTATATATTGACGATATCAAGTGGTGTTGTGATATCATGAGTATTATCAGAAGTACAGCAGATAGATCTAAATGGTCAGTCGATTTTATTCAGACAACAAGGCTTTACCTTGTCTCGAGTTTCGCTTCGACAATGTCATCTAAATCTTACTAATAAACTCATAATTTAAAAGTGGTATTAATAAAAAAAAAAGGATCAACTATCACTTGCGGTTTGTGAATTATTGTGCAGTTTCAATACCAATATTGACACGTGTTATTCTTTGAGGAATCTTAATTCAATAATTTAAATTATTGATTGATAATTGTGATAATAATTAACTAAGAATTTTAAAGTAAATAAAAGTCAATTGATGTAGATATTTAAAATTTATTTTATTTTATGGCAATGTCAGAAATAAAAAGGATCCAAGAACTGGATAGAACTAATTAACGATAATTAACATGGTCGCTGAGTATATTTTAAAGTAAACATCGATTTCAAATTTTAAATTAAACCAAAACCTAAAAGTTATATTATGTCTTTATTTATTAATTATACGAATAATTTAAATAAAACCAGTTAGAGGACGAAAGGGCAAAACGGGGTACTCCAAAAATTTTATAAAAAAGTTTATTTTTTAAACATTTCAAAATCACTTTCATAATTATAATGGAGCATTATTTTGAATTTTAGCGTTAAAATGTAATGGCTTAGTTTATAAATCTACGTTTTGAAATAAAACATTAAATGATCAATTTCAGTTCGGAAAACCAGATTCGAAAATTTATTTCTGATCTCAAATTCCATATTCAATAATTGAAAAATAAATCAAAAGTTTTAATTAGCCATAGCTGGAGGATTAAAAAATTACATTCCGTTTTTTAATTTTATATTTTCGTATCAAAAATTAAATAAAAAATTTTAAACTTCGAACATCAGATTAGTGTTGATTTAATTTTAAGTTATCTGTTTACACTGAAAATTATTCAAAAAATTTAATTTTTAAATGTCTCAACTATGAATGATCTTTTTATTTCAAGTTCTATTATATCTGACGATCAAGAGTAAGTTTAAAAATATTTAAACTTGGTCAAGTAAAACAGTATTCTTCCCTGTTATAAGTGCTGTCAAATTTTTTGTCTTGATTACTTATCTGATTGCGTATCGTACCTAAATTAAAAAGTAATTTCCAATTTTCGATTCCACGTATTTGAATTAACAAGTAATTTTTTAATTTTTAATCCCACGTTTCTGAATTAGAATTAGGTTTTGAAATTTTAAACCCACGTGTCAATTTAAAAACTAATTTTTTAATTTTAAATTTGACTTGTCTGATTAAAAATTAGTTTTTTGATTTTTAATCCCACGTGTACATTTAAATTAATTTTTTAATTTTGAATTTCTCGTGCCGGATTAAATATCAATTTTTAAATTTTAAATCCCACGTCTCTGAATTAAAATTAATTTTTCAATTCAAGTGGTTGGATTAAAAATTAATTTCGTAATTTTAATCGATATAATTTCAATTACAGATTAAAAATTTAATTTTTAATTGCAAATATTCTCATTAAAGAATTCGCAACCCTGCTTAAATCTTAATTTTGAAGTTAATGACAAATAAAAGATTAAGAATTTAGAGTCAGTAGTTGAATTTTTTTAAAAATCAAAAGTGTCCGTCGAAAAATATTAATGACTTGTTTTAAGATAAAAACTATTAAAAATTTTTTTTTCTTTTTTTTTAAAGGGTAACCCATTTTGCCCTCAAAAAATGAAAGATTTTTTCTACTTACTCTGAATATGATTAAAAAAAGATTTAAAGTATTTGAGTCCCCGAAGTATTTTGCCTCCTCCTCTACATATATTAACCCTTCAAAAGCCTTATAAAAAAAAAAATAATCCAGCATATGTTTGAATTAAAGAAATTTATAATTTTAGTGTCTTTGTTTCCTTTACTTAAAAGTTATCGCTCGGAATGCAACAGATACTTGGCCATACGGGAGAAAGTTAAACATGAACGTGATGCCGAAACATGAGTGAACACACATTATTATTGCGTTCACCTATCAATCGTCCTTCGCCTGTGCAACTGGCAAATACTTATTCTCACTTTCCTCGACATTTATATCCCTGAGTTTTGACAAGTACTCATTTTACATAAGTCATCAATTCGAAGACTCGAAAAAGTTTCAACAAATAAATTTAATCCACTTGACATTAGAAAATAAAATAACTATAATCAGTTGAAATAAAATTCACCTAAATTTAGTCAAAAATATGAGATTATTTCCGTGCCTGTAATATTATAACGACAAGCGAGTAACTTCCGGTCTTGCGTTAAGTGGCCTATTTTCATTATCTCAACAGTATTCTAAGCTTGAATTGTGGAATAGCGTTTTTTCCAGCATAAGTGCTAGTATATGATAATAAAAGTGAGTGAATAATGTAATGTGATATAAAAAATATATAAGTGGTTCATAAAATGGGGAAAAATAAAAAAAATTTGTTATTTATAAAACAATTTACAATAAAAGGAAGATAACGATGAATTATTACATACTAAAAATAACAATAATTTAAAAAAGTTACTAGAAGATTACGAGGAATATTGCAAGATATGGATGTAGAATTAGTTACCAGAACATCACTTAGCTCCCTCCACAAAATAGACGATGGAAGAATTGTATCACCAAATAGTCTTGATGAATGGACATGGTCTAGTCTCAGGGTACGTTTAATTATTTTAAATTAATATACTTTCAAAAAATGCTTTACCCTAAGGACCAGTCCCTAGACTAAGACGACATTCAAAAATATTTTTTCTGTTACAATTTTTGGGTCCAGCAAAAACAAATAATTTTTAAAAGTTTTGTTTCTCTGGATCTAATATTGCGGTAGGCTTACATTAGGTCTACCATAACTTACAGTAGATTTACCATAAAAGCACGGCAGTATACCGCAATGCTACTGTCAATAGTATTTCGAAAATTATCGTAAGCTGCCGTAATTTACCGTAATTCGGATCTGTCAGGGAAAGCTAGTCTGAGCATTTACGATAAAGCTACCATCAACATCTTGTTGGACTGTAAATTACTACATATTTTAAAGGTAATTAATAGCTGTACCATATTCAAAAGTAGACTTATTGTCAAGTTACGGTACACATTCTCTTAGTGGCCCTAATATTGCGTTTTTACCGCCACTTACGGTAAATCTTCCGTAAAATCGTGACTCCGCTGACTTAAAATATTTTAAATAGAGATTTTAATCAAGAATCAGAACTTTGATATTGATGATTGCACAAATAGTTACTGTATTTTTATCGTAGTTTTACCGTAAATTTACCATACTCGTGCAATCATGCTACGGTAGGATTACGGTTTGTTGCAGTATATTGCTCTAGTAAGATTGGATCCGCCAGAGTTGCGTTTACTCTAGAAAAACTTAACGATTCAAATAATTGTAATAACAATTCAATGAATTGCATTAAAAGCTATTAGGGTAATAGACTTTTTTTGTCCATTACACATCAAGGGTGAAAAGTAAGACATTCGAAACCACGTGGATAATTACCTACCTGAGCCGAAAGCGAGGATGAATAACAAAGAATTGTTTTTTCACCATACTTTCACCGAAAGTTTAAATTCTTGTCCTGTTTAAAAAAAAGAAAGTAGTTTTTTTCTTTTATGAGAATTATTATATTATACACCAAGGGAGAAAAGTAGGATATTCCAACCCGCGAGAGTAAATGCCTGTGGCAAACACGTGGATTGGGATTCCTACCTTGTGATGTGCTTACTATTTGTTACCAGATCTGCACCTGTACGTTTAAATTGTTGCCTCTGTTTGTGAGAAAAATGCCGCATGCACTAATTTTTATCATTTATTTCCTCATAAAAGAAAAGAACGACTTTCTTGTCTCTGAACGGGGCAGGAATTTAAACTTTTCAGGTGCAGATCTGGTGAAAAATAGTATATACACCACAAGGTAGGAATCACAATCCGCATTTCTTTGTTACTCAGATAGGCAATTACACACACATGGATTGAAATGTCAAACTTTTTTCTATTGGTGGGTACTCTCTTAAATTTGAAATAACGAAAATAGTGACTGTTCAATGTTTACTAGTGAAAATTATGTCACTAATTCAAATAGGGCGTGTTCAGAAACACACTCTGGAAGAGAAAATATTTAACTCCTGCGTTCAGAAATATCCTCTGGTCGAATCAGAGATGCGATTTAACATTACAAAGGTACTAATCACCCCTGGATAGGTAATTTTTCATCTCCAGAGTATATTTCTGAACATGCCCATAGTGGTATACTTTTCAATGGCAATAACAATAAGTGACTACTCTCTGCCAAATAGTGATTGTCACGTGATTTTCACTAATTCGTTTTTAGAGAGTATTATACTATTTGTTATTAAAGCTAAGCTGTACTCAAAAAATTCTCAAATTTTACATTTCTATTAATTTATTAATTGATTATAATCACAAGATTTAGTCAACTTACGGAGCAATGCATAAGATGAACTTCCTTAGGAGACTTTCATCGTTCGAGTCGCATTAATATATAAAATGTAATTTAGAAATTTAAAATCGGGAAATTCGGTTAGTACTGCCGTACATTTTATTTCCCACAACTTATCTTTTGCAAAGTTTTTAAAATTCTTTAAAATTTGTTCCAAGAGAAATCGTTTTCTAGCGGATTTTAATGAACTAATTTTAAATACAAATAACTAAAGAATTTCTAAAATTTCGGCAATTTCATCATAGATAATTTGTGGGAAATAAAATGATCTACAGGAGGTCCTATAACGTTTTGTAATAAGTTCGATAGTTTCGCCGGAAAAAAGGAAGGGAAAGTTGAATAATACTTTGAATAACTCTTGAAAAATTAAATCCATCGAAAAATAATAAAAGATCTTTTCTGTAAAGTGTTCAATTTTCCCAAAAAATTTCTCATGATTTTTTCAATACACTGATTCGCTGAGTGATAAAATTCCAAACTTGACATAAAATTTTCCATTTTATTTAAATAGGAAATCGGAAAATGCGATGAAGCGATTGTTAATATTAATATCAAGAACTCAAACTTTAACAATTTTTTTCCGTCATCTCGAACAATATTTTCCGTGTAATTTTTGAATAAAAAATATAGTCAATTTTTTTGAATCAGTCTAAATTTATAAAAATCACTGCGCGCCCTCATACAAAACTTACTATCTATAGTGTAAATATTCGACCAATCAGAAACATTAAAGCTATTTTATACTGAATGCTTATACTGTTGCATCCACACATTGCATATAGAATATACATACTGTAGGTATATACAATCCCAACTAATGAACGTGGTATTGTTTATATGTTTATGTTGTGTGTATCGTGTAACTTGAAGACTTGAAGCTCAGTCTTTAATTTTAGTATCGGATTTTCGTTTTCATTACCATCAAACTTTCGTTTTAAATTTCGAATATTATATACAGGTAGTATTTTTCTTTTATAATAGTCTATTTATATGCTGGTCTGTGTAATTGTAATAAATTTTATTCTTAATGATGAACAGTCGGCCGGTAGTCATTCAAGTAATTCGAAAAATTATTTTAAATTTCGACAGTGAGTAACATATATTTTTTATATATATAATTAATGATTTCAAATGATAATTTATTTTTACTGTAGTATCAGCCACGTGGTGAAATCGGTAAAATTATTATTTTTTTTATATTTGAACATGGAGAAAAATAATTTTCATAATTTTTCTTAATATTTCTTGTTTACATTCATATTAAATAGAAATTTTAAAATATCAGAGCTTAATATTAAAAGTAAGATATAAAAATATATTTAAGGTATTTTTTATAACGATATAAATTTTAAGTTTTTAATTAAATAATTTTGAGTGATTCAATACATAAAATATTACACCTCGAGTTTTTAATTATCACCTTAATGATAATAAAATAAGCTAATCATACCAAGTACAGCTAAAAATAAATATTTACTTATGACATGACTACTGTTATATTTATTAAATTATAAATAATTAATTAATTACATAATGATCATTAATTTAATTTAATTAAACTTATAGAAGCAGTTTCAGTACAAAAACCTTGAGAAATTATACTCAATTTATCAAAGAAGATTACAAAATGGTTATTTGTCACTTTTCGGTTTGGTCCAACTGGTACTTGGAATTGCTCATTGTACTTTTTTAATAATGATGGTGAGTTTTTCTTTACATCGATTTATTATTACATCAATTATAAACAGAAAAAAAGGCCATTCGACTGCCGAAATGGAAGTAGATTTTTCATTATTTAAATCCGTCGAAAGACGGTGGCTTTTAAAGGTTCATCTAAAGCTTATGAAATCAATTATATTTATGTTTGTCAATTTTTAACAATTAGAACAGTTACATGAATATATTAAAAAGTGTAAGAACGAATGCAACAGCTAAATTTAAATAAATAGATAGCTACTTTTCGTTGAATATAAAAAAATACTACTGAAATATGAAGCTCATTAGATAAACTACATAAAAATATTAGCAAGATTCAACTATTATGAATTACTTGATAGTTATTAAATGAGAAAGTCAAAAAAAATAGTTTTTTCGATTTTTCTGAAAATTTTGAAATTCATCAAAGTATTAGAGAAAATTATCAAAAGAGTAAGCAACATAGCTTAAATGAAAGCAAATCGAATGAATATAAAGATTAAATCACCAAAAATAGATTGTCTCTTTAGGATCAAAAGTTATTTAACGATAAATCAAGAAAAGTTGAATTTTTTGAAAAATTATAAAATCTTTAAACGACTATAACTTTTAAACTTTTTGGCCGATTGAGCTCATCTTTGAACTGAACCGAGCTCTTTAGCTAAAGAATATTTTTTAAAAATTCATCAAGATCGGTATAGAATTGTGGACGCTATCATGGGAGAACCACGCGTTATATCGTATATATATATAAATACATATATAAACTTTTTCACTAATAGTATTTTTGGAACCTACTTGACTCAAATAGATAGAAAATGTTAAAATTTTTGAAAAGTTGCGTCATGAGGACAAATACAACAGTTAGATTTTTATAAAATCTACTAAAAATTATTGCGCCAAGAAATCCTTTTTTTCTGTGTAGCAGATAAAAATCATCTTTTAAAATACTTGTGAAACAATTTTTTTTTCTAATTTGAAATCATAAAAATTAACTAAAGCTCCAAAGAAAATTCAATATTTCTGTTATGTTTTTAAAGTATTGAAAATTGCTGTTTTCAATTCATAATGCAAAAAAATTCTCAGGGCAAGTAAAAATTTTCTTGGAGTGAGTAAAAATTTTTAACAAGAAGTTGTTATTTTCTGTGTAAAAATGAGGCGGTGATTTTTTCTTTGTTGTTTAGCTTACAAAATATTATTTTTAAATTAAAAGCGACTATTTTTGAAAGATTTCTGTGTATTGAAGCTTCGTCTTCACAAAGATGATATCCGTCGTGATTATCTGATGCTACCAAACTGTCACAGCACGAGCTACGACAAATTCTCAATTAGTTCAATTAGAATATGGAATGAATTAGCTGGTGGTTGCGGCATTTTTTAAATTCCAAGTCTTGACTCTACGGCCAAATAAATAAATAAATAATAATAATAATTTATAAAATTTTACAGGTGGGGCTGAAGGAATCCTTGCCTGACGTAATGACGTGGAGTGTAATGGGAGCCTTTTTATGTCCAGTGATAGCCTTGTCCTTTAGATCAAAACTTATCACCCGAGAAACTTATCTTCCTGTTGTATTGTCTTGTGTTATTGTCGTGGTTCTTATTCTCGCCGACTTGGCAATACCTTTCTGGTACACATTCTCTTACAGTGAGGCCATTCCAGCAATAAGGTAAAATTTTAAAATATAATTAAAAAACAGTCAAAGTATTTACCAGTATACTTTCAGACCCGCATATTCTACTCACGTGCTATTGGCCTGCTATGTATTTCTACCACTGACAGAAAATCTTCATGCCTTCATTCTTGGAGTTACAGCGACCTTGTGCTATCTAACAAGCCTGTCGTTAATAACTTATCGGAATGAACGAGATTATACTGGAAAAGTAAAAAAAATAAATAAATGTTTTAAGTTAATAATTATGCCGTAAAAATAAAGTTATTTTTATTTTTATTTTTTTCTTTACAGATTATTACTGACACTATTTATTACGCATGTGTCAATGGTCTTGGACTTTACTTTAGATTTATGAATGAAATCGTCATTAGAAAATCATTTTTAGATCGAAGAAAATGCGTTGAATCTACATTGAGATTAAACTATGAAAAAGATCAAGAAGTTAGTATAAATACAGATTTTATTATCAAATAAAAATAATAGAAAAAATTATAAAGACAATTGTTTTGGTCAAATACTGTAAGAAATTGGAAAGGAATACGGATTTTATTTTAATTCGAATTCACTCCGTATTTGATCCGCGTTCACTCCGAAAATTTTTTACAGTCTAAATAGATAATCTATTTTGATTTTAATTTTGAATTATGTAAGACATCATATTTTTATGATTTTCTTAAAAGCATTATCAGACAGTGTCCCTCTCCACACTTTTTTAAAAGTAGATTTTTAAAAGTATTACTTACAGTTATTAATTGGGAGTTAAATGCTAGCCTGCAAAATTTGACATTTTAAATTATAAAATTGACACAAACATTTCAATGAAGTTTATTTAAAAAATTTCGTTTAACTTGTGATTGATAACTGAAAGTAATTTTTTTAAAATTTGTACCTCGGCGAAATTGTAACTGCGTTGTCTTTTTTTCAATTAATACTTAAATTTTTTTTACGTAGTGTCTAAAGGTACACAAAAAAACCTGTGTTCGGAATAGCCGTGTGACACGTTATCCCACTTTTTTCTGTACACTTATACACGTCTTCTTTTTTTAATTAATTAATAAAATTTTAATACGGCTATGAAAGTTAAAGGTCACTAAATATTTTTAAAAAGTGGAAGGTATAGTCCAGGGTTGCAAATAGCGCATTAAATTTATAATTGCATTACTGCTTCAATTAAATTTTTTATTTATATTTCATAATCCAAAAACAACAAATTAAAAATGATTTTTTAATTTTTAATCCTACATTTTTAAATTAAAAATTAAATTTCAAATTTTTAATTCGTAAAGTAGCGTTAAAATGTAATGACTTAGTTTTTAAATCTACGTTTTAAAATAAAACATTAAAATATCAATTTCAATTCAGAAAACCAGATTCAGAAATTTATTTCTAATCTTAAATTCCATATTTAATTATTGAAAAGTAAATCGAAAATTTTAATTAGCCATAGCTAAAGGGAATTCAAAAATTACATTCCGATTTTTAATTTTCCATTTTCGTATCAAAAATTAAATAAAAAATTTTAAATTTCGAACATCGTATTAGTGTTGTTTTAATTTTAAATTCTCTGTTTTCACTGAAAATTATTCAAAAAATTAAATTCTCAAATATTTCAACTATGAATGATCTTTTTATTTCAAATTCTATTATATCTGACGTTCAAGAGTAAGTTTAAAAATATTTAAACTTGGTCAAGTAAAACAGTATTCTTTCCTGTTATAAATGCTGTCAAATGTTTTGTCTTGATTATTTATCTAATTGTGTACCGTATCTCAATTGAAAAGTAATATCCAATTTTTGATCCCACGTATTTGAATTAACAAGTAATTTTTTAATTTTTAATCCCACGTTTCTGAATTAGAATTAAGTTTTGAAATTTAAAACCCACGTGTCAATTCAAAAACTAATTTTTTAATTTTAAATTTGACTTGTTTGATTAAAAATTAGTTTTTCAATTTTTAATCCCACGTGTGTACATTTAAATGAATTTTTAAATTTTGAATCCCACGTCTCTGACTTAAAATAAATTTTTCGATTTTTCAATTCAAGTTGTTGAATTAAAAGTTAATTTCGTAATTTTAATCGATATAATTTTAATTTAATTGCAAATATTCTCATTAAAGAATTCGCAACCCTGGTATAGTCTGAGAATGCCGTCAATAAGTAAAATATTTAAAAATTATCTAAATTACAGTATACGTAAAAAAACATTTGTCTTTTATTTTGACATGAGTTTTTTTAGAATACAACCCGTATACTAACACATTTTATTATAAAAAGGAACAACTTACCAGAAGTATTCTACCCCAACATTTTGCAGCGAAAATAAAGAAAGATTTTCGAGACATTTTTAAATTTATTGAAGAACATAAGAAACCGCCGCCTAAAGGTCATCGACGCAAGTAAATAATTTATAAATTTTTATGATATTAATAGCTTTTAATTATATTTAATGGTAAAATTATTAATTACAGTGATTTATATGTAGAAACACACAACAACGTTAGTATTTTATATGCTGACGTTGTAAATTTTTCGGGCTTAACAGTAACTTTACCCGTTAAAAAACTCGTTGAAACTCTTAACGATCTTTTCGGCAGTTTCGACGAAGCCTCGGAACGTCATAATGTGTTGAGAATTAAATTTCTTGGTGACTGTTATTATTGTGTAAGTGGAGTTCCCACGCCGAATGCTCATCATGCGAAAAGTTGTGTTGATCTTGGTAAAAAAAATAAAAAAAAAAAAAAAAACGAAAAATAAGTAAAGTTATTTTGTTCTCTGATGAAACAAGTGAAAAAATCTAAATAATAATTATAGGTCTAGATATGATTAAAATAATAAAAGATGTCCGTGGGAGAGTACGAAGAGAGAGTGGAGTTGATATTAATATGAGAATAGGTGTTCACTCTGGAAAAATAATATCAGGAATTTTAGGAGCTAACAAATGGCAGTATGATGTGTGGTCTAAAGACGTCGTGATAGCCAATAAAATGGAGCAAACAGGACAACCAGGAAAAGTACATGTCACTCAACAGACATTGAATCTTCTTGATGCTACGCAGTATCACTGTGTTCCTGTTGACAATCTTACTGACGAAACTCTTAAAAAATATGATATTAAAAGTTATTTGATCACCCCGATTATAACGGAATCAACAACTCAACAGGTGCATTCAAAATTTAACTACCATGATTAAGAAAAGTAATTAGAAAAGATTTAAAAGTTTTAATGTTTTTTAATCTTTCTGAATTCTCAATAAAAATTAAAAAGTGATTCAAAAAATTTTTTACTGATTGAAAACTATTTGGGTATTGAAAAAAATAGATTACTTTTAAATCTTCTTATACGGCGAAAAAAATATAGTAAAAATTACTAACAGATATGAAAAAATACATTCTGTATTGTAATTATTACTAAACATTTAGTTTTACTAGTTAGTAATCATTACTTAATAAGATATTAAAGGTTACAATGTGTAATGTATTTTTTGCTAACATGATTATATTATCTGTATAGTAAATTCTACTGTGTATAGATAAAATTAAAAGTTGGTGAGGATAGCATATACAAATATGTATTACAAGTTCTGAAACTTTTGTCCAAAAGAGACATCGGGCCGTCAGACATAGGAAAGGACTCGCGCGCGGGAAGTCAGGGTTTGAATCTCGGTTAAAACGAGTGATTTTTTAAAAAACAAAAATCGACACCAACACCAATACAGATGACATAAATAACAATAATAATTAAAATGATAGCAATAATAATAAAAAGTTAAAAGCTAATGAAAATTTAATTTAACTTTTTTCCATTCTAATATACTGAAATTTACTCAATATACTTAAAAATTAATATGCAATAAGGAGATTTTCCATAGCCAGTATATGAGAAATTACTAAACGACTAGTAAAAGATGCTTATCTGTTTATTAATTTTTCATATAAATCATAAAAGAGTTTCAAGATTACTATCCAAATTTACTAATTATTCTCATATTTTTTTGTAAAATTTACTATATTTTTTTCTCTGTATAAATCTCTTCATAAATCGAAATGTCACTATTATTTAGCTATAAAAGAAAATTTTAGTATTTGAAAATTGTAACAACGGTGATTTGTAACTTTTTAAAAGGATTTAATGCTTAAAAATTAGGAGTATTTAAAGCTTATGGAAGAATTAACAAACATTTAACAAATTTTTTAAATCTTTTCAAATCGCTTTTCTTAATCAAGGTAATATCAGGTATCTGTTTTTTTAAAATTTAATATTTACATGCTAATTGATAAGCGAGGCTTGTTGCAGAACAGCGAGAAAATCTTTGCACTTCCAACGCCAAGTACACCACCGCCGCAGAATAAACACTATGTCCGGTGGTACAGTGGAAGGCCGAGTACAAATGTCGGAGCATCACGAAGTTCAAGAAAATTAACTTCGACTCTGAACAACCATGCTGATGTATTTGCTGGAACATTTAGACGGAGAACGCATTTTATGGACTCGTGCTTGAAAGATTATCATCTAATGTTGAAAGCTGCAGACGCAGAAATGGAAAATGCAATAAAACAGATGCCTCTCAATAAGTGGGAGTAAGTTATTTTATTGGATTATTTTTAAATTTATAATAGTAATAATGTTTTTGTCGAAATATTTAACAGGCAATGGTCTAAATGGGAGTCAATAAATCCAATCTTTCTGACATTCTCACATCTTAATTGGGAAATTCCATTTCTTCGTGAACCTGATCCATTATTTAAATTTTTTGTCGGATGCGCAGTAATTGTATTGCTACTTATGGGATTTATGCTTCTGGTACCCGCAATAAAGTTATCTGAGTATGTTTACTACTTTTGTAATTATAAATTTAATGACGTTTATTTTACAAAATAATTTTTAGGTGGCATCAAAATACAACTCTTGGATATATTCTCGTTATGTTATTTCTTATTGCTCTTCTGCCGTTTACGTGGACTCATTTCATATGGAATCGATGTCAAGATCCTCATGATGAGCAAGATGGACATATTCCTCAACCCAGAAATAAACTCATCCATTTTATGTATCAATCAAGTATTAAAGTTGTTTGGAGTGCTGTTCTTAGAACTGTTCTGTACCTTGTTATTACAATAATGCTTGCAATCTGTGCCATGTTTGATATGCTGGTGAGATTTTAAGAAAATTATTTTTTCACAAATAATATTTTTATTCAAAAAAGGTTTTTTTTTATTTAATTTCAGTTTGAGTGTAAAAATGATGATCAATCTACAGAAAATAATACAACATCTAGTGTTACTGTAAATTACACTGCTGAATCTGAATGCAATTCTTCACCCTGGGTAAGATTGTTTAATATGAATACTATTAAAATTCTTCACTTTTATATTAAATATTATTTTTTGTTTTAAGCACTTGTCCGAAACCTGTTCATTGGCAATTCTTACCAGTTTTCTTTTTCTACGAGTCCATTTCTTCCTAAAACTTATCATTGGGTTTGGAATTGTTGGTTTTTACACTTGGAACATAACAGAGTATCGCTCAAACATTTTCCAAACTGGTGAAACTTGGCATCCATATTTAGAACCAAGATACGCACATATTCTTAATGTAGCATTTCTTACTTTTTCTCTCCATCTAATAGATCGTCAGGTAATTTATTCATTTGTCTTGAATTAATTTTATGTTTCTATCTAATTACCTTTTTGTTTTTTACAGGCTGAATATTTAAGTCGTTTAGACTACCAATGGAAACGCCAATTAACTCAAGAACAAGACGAGGCTTTTCATACGAGAAATGCTAATAAATTATTACTTCGTAATATTTTACCTGAACATGTTGCAGATTTTTATTTAAACATGAACAGATCTGATGAAAATGAATTATATCACGAGTCGCACGATCTAGTTGCCGTTATGTTTGCGTCCTTGACAAATTTATCAATTGACGAGAGTAATATTCTGATAGATCTCAATGAAATAATATGTGAATTTGATAAATTGTTATTTGAGCCTGGGTTCATATGTCGTATAGAGAAAATAAAAATAGCCGGCACGACGTACATGGCAGCATGTGGTTTAGAAGCCCAAAGACGTGATTCAATGGAAAGTAATAATGAATATGGTGACACTTATGTAGTAAAAGTAATGGCGGAATTCGCAGTGAGAATGTTAGAAATTTTAGATCGACTTAATTCCAATACGTTCTCCAAAAGTACAAAACCTTATAAATTACGTATTGGAATATCGCACGGAGAAGTTACTGCTGGTGTAGTTGGGGCACAAAAACCACTGTATGATATTTGGGGCGATGCTGTTAACATGGCGTCGCGAATGGACACTACAGGTGTTCCTGGTAAAATTCAAGTCACCACGGAAACAAAAAATGTTCTTGAGCAAAATGGAATAAAATGTTATTTGCGTGGTGAAACCTGGGTTAAACCCAAAGGACTTGTCACAACATATTTTGTTGGTGTTGATAAAAATAGGCGACTCATAAACACAGATATTCTCGAGGAAACGAATCTCTGATCTTTGATAAATAAATTATTATATTTTTTAAATTTTTATAACTAATAAGTGGACTAAAAGAAAAAGATAAATATTAATAACGTTCAGTTAACCAAAGAATAGAAAATTATATTTATTTATATATTTTTTAGAGCATACAAATTTTGAGAGATTTCATAAGTGTATAGTATAATAATTTAGATAAAACTTTTAAGTTAGACTTGACAATTGCTGTAAAAATTATCATTTAAGTAAACTAATATAGTTACACTAATTTATTAATCGTAAATATTTTTTCTTATAAATTTTTACAAGACATATCAATCAATATCCGATAAGTTAGCAACATAATTATCCAATTAAAACAATTATTATCCCTAAATAAAAACTCCGACTTTTTAATCAGATTCATTCAAAAAATAATAAATTTTTTCTCCGATTGATCTTCCAATTTCTAATAAAATTTGATAGGAAAGTAAAAGATGTATTATTTAAATCCAACACAAGTGTCATTAAATGCTTGCATGCTTATTTATACACAAAACAAATAATACAATTAATTTTCTAACTGAATTGGAATAGTGGAATCCATTATTACTTTTCTTTACACTAAAATTATCGGTTGTATATAATATACTATGTATGTATTAGAAACTATAATGTATAATAGCTAAAAATAATGTTTTAAGTGTTTTGATATTTTATTTGTAAATATTTATGTATATTTTCGATATCTTTAAAAATAAATAAAAGTTAAATTTATTATAAACTATAAACGTAATACTAAATTCTTAAAATACTATTACATTATATGGTGGCTCTGTCTACTACGTTAAATTTTCCTACTCTAGTACTCCTTCGAAAAAACTCCAGGCCCTCAGTTATATATCCTATTTTATCCTAAAATTATCACTTGTTTCTAAAGTTCATATTTCTTAAACTAAGAGATATTTGTTTTGAAGCAAGATGCATTATTTTTTTGCAGCAATATTGCATTTTTTTGTTTAAAGAAAATAAAATTTCTTGGAACAAGTACTATTCTTTTCACGCAAGTATTATTGTATTCTCTGACTAAGAAAACAAAAGCCGCTTAAGCTAAGAGAAAAAATTTCTTGGGAGAAAAGATAGATAAGGAGAAGGGGAAAGTCACCAGTACTAGGCAGCAGCAGTGGGAGTAGTTCAGTGCTCGCCACGAGATTGCGCCCAGCCACTTGTATTTTCCCTGGTAAGAAAGATATTCTAGAATTGTTATATTCCAAATTTGAACACGATATGTTCAAAAAAACTAATGAAACTTTTTAAACATTTTTTACTCCAAAGAATACTAATAAATAAAACCAATACACTATTATAAACAAATACAAGTTGAAAAAATAATAAACTTAAGGTGTAAAATTTTCAATAAAAAATAGGAACCTAAATACTATCAGAGGAAAATAATCCTTTTTCTGATCTTTCTTCTCTTCCTTGTTTATTTTCTCTTCGATTAACTGCTTAGAAAGATGGATACAGAAGTTGATATGGCCTTATAGAGCCATATTCGCCGACGAATTATATCTCTTGAGACAGATCGGGCATACATAAAATTCTCTGTAATGGTAGACCAGCGCGTGTTCTTTGGTAGAACGTTTATTCCGGGTCTTATGACCACATTTATCGCATACAAAATATACTCGACCATCTATTCCCATTTCTTTTTTGATATTAATCAAAGTGGCTGTCACTTGTGAATTGACCGGAAACATTTTTTCGGCGAATACCATCGTTTTCAATACTGGCGCGTGTTATAAACTAACAAAAGGAAGGAAAACAGCAGTAACAAGCGCAATAATGTTAGTGTTATATACACTCTTTATTTTAACAATTTCACTATTTTACTTTAGTTCTTACTAGTACGAGTACTGCCTCGTAAAAGATGACCGGGGTATTATTGTTCTTTTTGGGAGCTTGTTTGTGACACTTTAAAGCTTTTGACGTGTCTCTTTGATTTAATAGAATATTATTTTTCTTGAAGTGATCGTGGTAAGCCTTTATTAAACATTTTGCACTAACATCATCTTTAGGGCCTTTTACGACTAAAATTAAACTCATTAACGAGGATTGGCATATGGCATCCATCCATAGTTTACATAATTTGTTTGATGATTTATTGATACTTAATGCTTACTGTATGGCTTGCAACATTTTTCTTATCTTCTGAGGTTTTGCTTTATCATCTACTAAACTCTAATACATCTACTGTAACTTGCGCCAACCTTGCATACAAGAATATATAGTTTTCTAGTAGAATTATATTTATTATTTTAAATAAATCGTAGGGAAAATTTTTGGGTTTTTCGGGACTTAAAATAACAAAACATCTAGTCACTCGAGGCTCGTCTAAAATAAAATTATAAATGTTTGTAATATTGTTAAAATAAGAAACTTATGTCAAAAACCTTTCTAAACATATTGTTCACTAGAATTAAGAGAAAGTTGTGTAGACATTTGTTATTTTTTATAAAAATAATGTGTACTTCGTATTTAAGTAGTTTTAAGAGATCCAAATGCCCGGTTATATCATAGTAAGGAAATTTCTTGAAACCTTTAAATAAAAAACTCGAAGAATGGAGGGTAAGCCGGTTAGAGACAGCAATAAACCTCGAGCGGTCCAAGTATCGATGTCATGAGGCCCCGACTACGACCCCACAGCCAGCCAATAAGGGAAACTTACCCTGCTATCGTCCTCAAAGGCCAACGCCTCTTCTAACTTGGAATAATTTTTAAGAAAACTTTGTAAGGCAGAATTAGCCAGAAGCTCAAGCAAGACAGTCTTGTAATACCTCTTGAATATATTTCTACGCTATTTGCCTAACGAAAATATAAGCATTTTTATATTGAAAATCCTTCCCCAATCTACAATCGTTCTACCAAAGCTGAGTACTTAAATACTCCCGGGCAAAATAACCTCACGATAGGGGGAGAACATAACACATGTAAGCCATAGTGACACCTGTGAGTAAACTTAGAATGTAAAAGATTCAAATCTAGGGATATTTTATTTATTAATTTTCTTTAGTACTTATTTACAAATAGAAATAATTATTAAAAATTATAATTAAAATATTTACATAATTATTGAGTATTCTCAGATGTACACGAGTTTTTACTATAAAGTAACCAACAGAGGCCACATTTACTGGACTTTGTTGTGGTCAAAAACTAAAGTTCTCTCAGATGAATCACTTGCTGTCGGTTTTTACCCCCACTTTTAGAAAACGAGTTTTCTGTCACGTGGTTACTACACTAAGCCCACGAACCGAAAATTACCGACAATTCCCGACAGCGACTTACTCTTTCTGTTCCTGTAAACGACGAAAGACCAGAGGAGGATGACAATGACAGTTCTCAGTACTCATTTATATTATCAATGAACAATTTCAATCGATTTTAATGTAAATAATTGCAATAGTTATTTATTGAGTAAAAGTGATTAACGCTATCGAAATTTAAAAAAACTCGCGACAACATTAATTTAATTATATTAAAAAGTTTTTGTTGGGATCTAATTGACTCATCTTGGATTTAATTTTGCAACAATATTAGTAAGCTCATTTGACAGTCGGTGACGTACTTTATATTAATCTATTTTATCAGTTTTTGTCTCAAATATTATCGTAAATAATTTTATAAAAAAGGTCAAAAAAATTAACGAAACTTTAAACTGATTATATTTTTTATTTTTTTAAAATAATCATAAAATATTTTTACTGTTGATAAAAAAAGTTTAACAACGAAAAAATTTTCTGCTGATTAAAAATAAAAAAAACATTTTTAAATTAGTAACTGACATTTTTATTCATTACAGTTACGATTTAATAAAAATACCAGGATAATAAATAAAAATGGACATTGGATTCTCATCGTATCACAATGGTGGGCCAGTTAGAGAACAAGATTTTGAAAGACTTTCACAAACAGTGGGAACATCAATACTCAAAATATCTCAAAATGGTAAATTTCTTCTTCTTTTTTTTTATTCATAAACTTTACTGTAATAAAGTTAATAATTCTAATGTATATTTTTTTTATTAGTGTCATCAATGCAAAAAATGGTTAACCAATTGGGAGGATCAACAGATTCACAAGAGCTTCGAAATCAACTGTAAATATCTATATTTTAATTATTTATCATAATTTTTTGGCCCTTTAGCCTGAGCTCCCTAAGGGCTATTACATTACAAAAATAAGACAAAGAAAAAAAAGAAAATGCCTAAATTAAATTAAAAAGTATTTCAAGTAAAAAATTTAATAGTATAGACTCTCAACAATAATTAATAAATCCATAATTACCACAAACCGTCATGCTCAGTTTCTCTGATAACAAAATATGTATAATAGGGTGGCTCAAAAAAATCGACTATTTTTTTTTCGAGTCTCTTATAAAAATTTGTTGGCTTACGATGTTTTAAGAAGCCTCTCCAAAAATCGACGATAAAAAATTCTCAAGAGGTCGTTCACGAATTTTTAAAATATCAAAAATGATCCAAGTTCGGATTTTTTGCATCGAAATTTTTTCTTTGGTGGCAGCAATAGTTTATATTTGTAAAATCGTGTCTATGCTGAAAATTTCAGCCCAAAATTTAAATATTTAAACGGCGCTCAAGAATTTTGAATATTAACTGATAATATGTGACTGATACTTTGAATTAGTTTTTGTATTTTTTCATAACTCGATTATTGTCATTTCACTCAAATATAACTTTTGCATAACCAAAAATATACAGGACAGTCTTAAACAATAAAATTTGCTAAATTTTGAATCAGCGAAAAAACCTACAAATTGAATTAAAAAATAAAAAAGTATGTAAATAACTTATTATTTATATTTCTCGGGTTATATTTCCATTCATCATGATGCAAATTGACGGTGAAAAAATCCAGAAGCTTTATTATCAATATTCAAGGGTTGCTCGAAAACGTTCAAAAGACAGCACTTGGAAACATTCAAAATTCTTGAACGAGGTTTAAATATTTAAATTTTGGGCTTATATTTTCAGCGTAGTCATCATTTCACAAATAAAAACTATTGCTGCCACGAGAAAAAAAAATTGAAATAAAAATTCAAATTTCGATAATTTTTGATATTTTCAAATTCGTGAGCGACCTCTTGAAAATTTTTTATTGAGCTGATTTTTGGAGATGCTTCTTAAAACATCGTTAACCACCAAATTTTCATAAGAGATCGAAAAAAAAAAAAACAAGAATTCAAAAGTAAACAAACAGTGCAAGTACAATCATATACATATTGACTCTATACAAATAGAAAAATATAAAAGACATTCGTTAACAATAAATCTACATTGATACATGATCATTTTCAAGGATTAATGAGGGAAAACAGATCCGAGTTCCTGATATGTATTTTGTGCAACAAGATCTGAAAGTAGTTTATTCCAAATTCTGATAGCCATTAGTAAAAATTAATTTTTTAAACGTTTCTATCACATTAATTCTTAATATTAATATTAATGGGTTCCTTTCTACAATTATAATTTTTCATACTCAATATTTAAACTAATCAATTTACATTATAAATATCAATTACAATTTTTAGTAATTTATTAACCTCGCGCTCAAGATAATCGATACACAGAGAAAAATGTTGCCTCGAAACCTAACAATTTTTAGTATGCTAACCAAACTTGAAACAGGAAGTGATCCAAAAAATTATAATGCTGTATCACAATACTTACTACGCGCGAGAAACTTATCAATAAGCTTTAATATAACAATTACTTTCATACAATATAATAATTGTGATGCGGCTTATTAATATTTTATAAGAGCATTATAACTTTTTGGATGGTTCACTTCCTGTTTCAAGTTTGCTTGTAGCTGTAAATTTTCACCAAATAATTAAAACTTATTATTATTATTTTAGACATCAAATTCAGCATTACACTCAGCAGCTAGCAAAAGATACAAATGTACATCTGAGAGATTTGGCCGCAATTGTCAGTAATTCATCTTCAAACAGTCCTGGAGAACAAACTCGAAGGAAAATGCGGATGCAAACAGAAAGACTTCAAGATGAGTTTATGTCTGCTTTAAATAGCTTTCAAAGTGTCCAAAGGCAAGCAGCATCTAAAGAAAAAGAAATGGTTCGTAAAGCTAAAGCTAGCGCTGGTGTGGTGCCATTTGGTGAAAAGAAACAAGAGACATTGATTGAATTACAAGACAGTAGAACACAAAAACAAATTCAACAACAAAATTTACAAGATGAACAAAACCTAAGAATGCTCGAAGAACAAGAAGCCAGTATACGTCAACTTGAGGTATACATTTGTTTATATACATCTTTTTCATGGTATCAGCATCGAAACTTAGTATCAGTGCCTTTACAACCAGTCGAAATAAGATAATTTCAGTTCAATTCCGCTAACAAATATCAGGAAATGCGTTAATTTCAAATGCTTTCAATTAGCGAGCAGAAACAACTCTCTTAAAATGAATCAGTGAAAAGTCCTGTAAATTAGCCCCAAGTATATCAATAATTTAATCAGTAATTGGGACTGATTCCTAGTGAACATTCATTGATTTACAGAAATTTTCAATGATTCATTTTCAGAGAAAAACTTGTTTTGTCCTTTGAGAAAAAATAACTGATTGAAAAATGATTGGATCAGATTAAAATTCAATCAAACTCAATCGAAAACAAACATTCAATCAGAATTGCTTGGGTGCGTTCCAAGTATTCAATTGAATTTCAATTAGATTAATTCGAAACTTTCAGATTAAAATTTTACAATTGGATTCAATTAAAGTTTTTAATCAGGAAAATATTATTTCTGCCTACTGACTAAAAGTATTCGAAATTTAAACTAGGATGCTTGAAAACGAGTCTAAATCATAAATAGTACTTATAGTTTCTGTTTAATTATAAACAGGGTTGCAAATAGCGGATTAAATTTATAATTGCATTAGAGCTTCAATTAAATTTTTTATTTATATTTCATAATTCAAAAACAACAAATTAGAAACGATTTTTTAATTTTTAATTCAATATATTTGAATTGAAAATATTTTTTTAATTTTTAATCCTACATTTTTGAATTGAAAATTGAATTTCAAATTTTGAATTCGTAAAGTAGCGTTAAAATGTAATGGCTTAGTTTTCGAATCTATGTTTTAAAATAAAACATTAAAATATCAATTTCAATTCAGAAAACCAGATTCTAAAATTTATTTCTAATCTCAAATTCCATATTTTATAATTGAAAAGTAAATCAAAAATTTAATTAGCCATAGCTGGAGGATTAAAAAATTACATTCCTTTTTTAGTTTTATATTTTCGTATCAAAAATTAAATAAAAAATTTTAAATTTCGAACATCGGATTAGTGTTGTTTTAATTTTAAATTCTCTGTTTACTCTGAAAATTAATCAAAGAATTTAGTTCTTAAATGTCTCAACTATGAATGATCTTTTTATTTCAAATTCAATTATATTTGACGATCAAGAGTAAGTTCAAAAATATTTAAACTTGGTCGAGAAAAACAGTATTCTTTCCTGTTTTAAATGCCGTGAAATTTTTTGTCTTGATTACTTATCTGATTGCGTACCGTATCTAAATTAAAAAGTAATTTCCTATTTTTGATCCCACGAATTTGAACTAACAAGTAATTTTTTAATTTTTAATCCCACGTTTCTGAATTAGAATTAATTTTTGAAATTTTAAATCCACGTGTCAATTTAAGAACTAATTTATAAATTTTTAATTTGACTTGTCTGATTAAAAATTAGTTTTTCGATTTTTAATCCCACGTGTACATTTAAATTAATTTTAAAATTTTGAATCTCTCGTGCCGGATTAAATATCAATTTTTTTAATATTTAATCTCACGTCTCTGGATTAAAAATAATTTTTCAATTCAAGTTGTTGAATTAAAAGTTAATATCGTAATTTTAATTGATATAATTTCAATTACGGATTAAAAATTTCATTTTAATTGCAAATATTCTCATTAAAAAATTCTCTACCCTGATTATAAATTGCAAATGACAATTTTCGCTTACACCAATATTTGATAGCATAATTGGTCTTAAATTAACTTGTTTCTGACTGGCTGCAAACACTGAAACATTGAGTTACAATGCAGATAATCATAAAGGATATAATGTGTGATACAGAATGAAATTTAATATCACCTAAAATATAATTATTTTTAGAGTGATATAAGTGATGTTAATCAAATATTCAAAGACTTGGGGGCTTTAGTACATGATCAGGGAGTCGTAATTGATTCAATCGAGGCATCTGTAGAAAGAACTGAAGTATTTGTTCATGAAGGCGCTCAACAATTGAGAACAGCAGCAACTTACCAAAACAAATTGCGAAAAAAGAAATGTATACTGGTAATAATCGGAGCTGTGGCTCTTTCTATTTTGATTGGTATAATTGTCTGGCAAACATCTTAAGATTTATTGTGTTTTTGTTGATAATCAGTATGTCTAAAACCGAGATGTTTTATTATTAAATAAATGAGAGGTAACTTTTTATATTTTATTTATTCCGTAAATCTATCACGCGGGAAAAGTCCATTTGTATAATACATTTATTTGATATATTATTGCCAATATTACACCTGATGCTATCGTAATTTTTATCAAAAATATAATAATAATTGTTGTTATTTGGATAAGTCCATAAATTTTTACTCAAACGAAAAAAATATTGTCGTTAAAAGTATACAGACATAAAATTTTAAATTTTAGTCATTTATCTTGATGATGATAATGAAAAATTAATTATTATTATTTTTTTTTTTGTTGCTTGATTATTTTCATAGATTTATCTTCGGTGAAATCATTCCCAAATATTTTAATTTAATTATTGATATTCTTCAATAAATTAAAAAAATATTAATTCTAAAACTGAGTAATCTTGTTAGAAATTATTGTAATCTAATGTATTATAATTAAAAATATTAATTTATTTTAAAAAATGTAATAAACTAAACATTGATATATTATATCATAAATATTACTTATTGGGTTTTACTATTTATCCTTACAATGTATAATTACACAGAAAAAAAATAATTACATTGGTTCAATACATAATATTAATAATAATACAAATATAAATTATAAGTTTACGGTAGATCAAAATAGTTTAATCAGTTCCAGGTCAGAAATAACTATATATTTTTTAATTTTTAATTAGTCGGTTCTTGACTACGAAAGTAGTTAAATGTAGCGTTACGAAATCCATTAAAAGTTTCAAGATTTGTAAGATTCGGTGGTAATGTATTCCAGATGCGTATTGCTGATACGATAAATGATTTATCGTAAAAAGCAAGATGACTAGTTGGAAGTCTTAAATAATTTTGTCTTACACCTCCTCTTCGCAACATAGGTTGCAAAAAATTAGTTCATTATGGAATAATTGAGATTGATCTAAATTAATAGTGTGTAATATACTATTTTTTTAATTTTTGAAATCCGAAAACGAATTGATGAATTGGCTCTCTAGTTCAATTACAAGTGAAATTTCTATGCAAGCTAAAGCTAAGTGGAATAATCTACACATGCGCTTCCACAACTCTCATTATTATGAAGAAATTATTCGATTCTAAAAACAGAAAGGGTCATCGAACGCAGCTTACAACAACTGGCAAACTAACTCATGTAGCTCCATGGGAGATAATAGCTAAAAAAAAAAAAAAATAACATTTAATTCACTGTAAAACCATAATTATATACTCATTCCATAAATTAAAGGAACAAAAAAGTTTTATAAATTTTTTACTGATTTATGTAAGGCTGTAAATTCGTGAAAAATAATCGTATCGAAAAATAAAAAAAGGCATTCTGTAGCTTAAAATTTCTAGTTTCGACGCATTTCCATAAAATTTCTTTTGGACCTTCGCCATTGCGCAAACATGAGAAACACCGTGAGAAAAATTTTCTAAATTTTTTCTTTTCTTTGAGAGAGTCCATGAGCTGAAAATTTTTTTTTCAACTTAACCAACGCATAGATCGGTTAGCAAATTAATCAGCTTTAATTTACATTTTTTGAGATTCGTAAGATACTTTGTTGAGATATCAGCCTTCAAACGAAAAATGATACTTTTGGGTTTGATCATCAATATTTCAAGTACCAATGAGCGCACAGTAAATTGAAGGGCGGCGTTAAAAACTTTAATAAATTCTCTACAAGACTCGTTCATCATTTTTTAAAAAAAAAATTTTTTTTATTTTTAATATCCTTTAGAGGTAAGTACAAAAAAATGACTTTTTTAGTAAATCAACTGCTACTCTGTAAATATCAATGAAAAGACTCATGTTACCAGGGACTTTTTTAGCTTAATGTACCCCCAGTAACCCTGCAAATTTTTAAATTGATCCATCGAGCCGTTTTTCGGTGGATTGATCAAAGTTTTACAAACAATTAGAGGAACAAGTATTGTTCCTTTAATTGTGTAATCATAATCATCAAAATGAAAAAATATTTTTTTTCGACTTTTCTCAAATTATTGCATTCGTTACTCATCAAATTCAAGAAAAAGGCAAAAAAAAATTTCAAACAAAAAAACAAGTTGAAATTTTTTTTTACATTTTTTGGAAATTTTTTTTTTGACCCATTGCAAAAGTCTAAAAAAATTTGATGAAATGTGTCGAAACTAGAGATTTCAAGCTACAAAATGCTTCTTTTTATTTTCCGATACTCCAGATAGTAAAATGACGTCTTGATGAGTTCTGAATGAATTCCTATTTATGATTTGGACGTCTCATCGACATCTTAAAGAAGTCTTGAAGTTCTCAAGATGTTGAATGAGCCACCTAGCGAACTCAGTAAGACGTCTTTAAAAAGATTTCTTTTTTCTGACTTCGCAAATAAGACTTCATTATGAATTTACCATGACGTCTTTAAGGAGCTCTTAGTTTTGACTTGATAAAGAAGTTTAAAAAAGAATACATTTAGACATAAAAAAAACTGACGTCTTATTTATGGAGTCTTCGAGAACTCTTAATTAAGAGTTCTTAAAAATGATACCTTTAAGAAGTCATTGTAAGACTTTTTGAGAATACCTTCAAAAAGACGTCGTAAAGCAGTCATTCCGACTTGAATGCTGTCTGGGACGATTATCTTTCACGAAGTTACAGCCTTGCAAAAATCACTAAAAAATTTCTAAAATTTTTCTGTTCCTTTAATTTATGGCATGAGTGTATTTATGAAAGAGATTTTTAAATGTTTTAAAAAAAAACTTTTTTTATAAAATTTCGCGGGTACCCCATTTTACCTCTAATTCCCTCGGCCCGTTTTGCCCCTTCCACCCCTACAGCATTTATCAATAAAATTATTTTTAAAGTTTTTTTAAAAATATAATAAATTGTTTTTAAATTTTGAAATAGTTAAATAATCTCAATAATCATCAATTACATGCAGAATTTTACGGGAATTATTTTTTCAAAAAAATTAAGATAGGAAGTGAATTGGGAAGGATAAGGAAGGAATCTTCTCAGAAAATAGTTAATAAATATAAGTTGAGAAAAATAATCGAGCTGGGAATCGAATCCGTGCATATAAATACAAGATAACGTCATTTAAAAAATTTTATAATTTTTTGGTTTAAGATGTACGACATCTGTCATCCTAGTGTAAGTTTACTTTTTGCATTTTAGCTAATAAATGTATCATAATTACATATCTCTGGATTAAATACAAAAAAATGAAAATAATCATAACCTTGAAAACCGGGTAAAGTTCTTGAGCGCGAATAAACATCAGAAATAGCTTCCACTACCGAAAATTTCTCTACTGCGCATGCGTGAAAAAAAAGGGAGAGAATATTTAGAATATAAAACACCTGAGTGGGAATAAAAATCGAAAACACCCGAGGTACAATCTTTTGCCGGGGTTATTTTGAAACAATGCGCAGATCAAATTAACTTTTGGTTTTTATTTTAAAGAAATTTGAAAAAGTTTCAACTTTTTCTTTTAGACAACTATTTTATTTAAATCAGTCAATTTTTTTGTATTTAATTGCTCGATTAAATCTAAAGCAAAGATCCAGTTGATATTTTTAAAATAACATTTCGACAATAATTTTTATTTAAATTTCAATTTCAGTACTACAAAATTAGCCAGCTTGGATGTAAAAATGAACTAAAAATTACAACTGCTTTCTATGTTTACATGGAATTATGTGAAGGTCATTGATTTTCTTTTAAATTTTTAAACCGTACCCCTGCTCTTATTGCTGTTTAAATTTTTTTAAATTCAAAAAATATAAATTTACTAACTATTTATCATTATTTATAGAAAAAAAATGCTGGGATGTCGAATATAAATACAAAGAAGAGTTAGATTTAATTTATCTTACAGGGAAAATAAGTAAAAATGGTGAGACTGAAATTTATATTCCTTGGCCATCAAAGAAAAATATTAAACTACGTGATTTAGAGAATATTCACAATCAACTTGGAAGTCATAGGTAAAGTAAAAAGAAAATTTTTAAAAAATATTGGAAAATCGAAAAGTACACACCTCAATCGCACATTATAATCATTACTTTTATTGTTTTAATTCTTGTTTACTTTATTAAAAATTTTCATTCCTTTTAAATTATTAATTTCATTTTTTCTTGCAGTTCAATTTTTTATTATTTAAAATTTTTAAAAAATATCCCGCACTTTTTCTTTATTTTCGCTTCTTATTTTTTCAATCCTGATGAAAATTATAAATAAAAATAAAAAATGGCTGGTAAATTTTTTATGAATTATCAGGTTTAGGTTTTTTATTAATGACAATTAAACGAAAGAATTTAACTAATGATTTTCAAAAGAATTCTTGCTACAAAAAATACAAAGCTACACAGAAAAAAAGGATTTCTTTGAGCAAAAAATTTTTGCATTCATTGAAGACAAAAAACTTTTTGGTTAAAAAAAAATTTTTTGAGGTGAGAAAAAAATTTTTTTTAAAAATTTTTTTCAATCCTGAGAAAATTTTTGTCTTTAATTCATAGAGCAAAATGTTTCTTACGCCAAGATATCTTTTTTTTTCTGTATAATAAAAAAAAAATTATGCTATTTACTTTTTAGTAGATTTTATAAAAATCTAACTTGTATTTGTCCTCATGACACAACTTTACAAAATTTTCAACATTTTTTACCTATTTTCGTCAAGTAGGTTTCAAAAATTCTATTGGTGAAAAAATTTATATATATATAACGCGCGGTTCTCCCACGATAACGTCCACAATTCTATACCGATCTTGATGAAATTTTTTTTACATATTTTTTAGCTAAAGAGCTCGGTTCGGATCCCGGAAAAAATAGACCCTGCAATAATACATTTGAAACAAATTTTATTAATGAATTTGAACAACGTCGAAAATTATTTGAACAAATAATATTTTAATGATTCTGTTTATTTAATTAACTTATTTTATGTGTGTCTGATTAAACAAATGTACCCACACATAAGAAGGTGTAAAAAGTAGCTGTTTTTTTTACGAATTTTGTGTGTGCAATTAAATCAATGTACCCACACAGAAAAAAGTATGGAAAATAGCGCCTTTTTTTCATGAATTTTGTCGGGTATTTCGTCGCGGAAATTTCGCGGGGATCACTTCAACATTTCAGGTCACTTCACACATTTTCTATAAATTGGAAGATTAATCCAAAAAAAAAAAAGATAAGTCATCTTCTGAAAATATTTTTTTCCATAGTCAATTTTTACTGGATCGTTTTTTTCGGGTCTTTTTTTACAGGTCTATTTTTTGCGGTCTATTTTTTCCGATTACCGCTCGGTTAAGTTCGAAGATGAGCTAAATTGGCCAGAAAGTTCAAAAATTATAGTCATTTTGAGAATTTTTAATTTTTCAAAAAATTCAACTTTTCTTGATTTATCTTCAAATAACTTTTGATCCCAAAGAGATAATCTATTTTTGGTGATTGAATCTTTATATTCATTCGATTTGCTTTCATTTAAGCTATGTTGCTTACTCTTTTGATCATTTTCTCTAATACTTTGATGAATTTCAAAATTTTCAGAAAAATAGAAAAAAACATTTTTTTTGACTTTCTTATTTAATAACTATCAAGTAATTCATAATAGTTGAATCTTGCTAATATTTTTATGTAGATTATCTAATGAGCTTCATATTTCAGTATTATTTTTTTATACTTAACGAAAATTAGCTATTTATTTATTTAAATTTAGTTGTTGCATTTGTTCTTATACTTTTTAATAAATTCATGTAACTTCCAATTGTTAAAAATTGACAAGCATAAATATAATTGATTTTATAAGCTTTAGATGAACCTTTAAACGCCGCCGTCTACCTTAAGGATTTAAATAATTAAATAAATAATGAAAAATCTACTTCCATTTCGGCTGCCTAATGGCCTTTTTTTTTCAAGTTAGCATGGTTCCAAAAGTTCGTCGTAACAATTGATAGGACTGACTTCTTGGATTAAAATAATTCATTTTAAATCAATGGAATAATACATTAACTTATTATCAGGTGAAAAATATTCCATAATAAATTGCCTATTGTACTAGTATACAATTAAACTGAATGTAGTGAATTAAAAAGAGAGGGATGTAGTAGTGAGGCAGTGATTCCGCGCTTGAGGTGTGCAATTTAAAAAAAAACTATTTTAAGCTCTCACTTAATGAATTTATTTGTATTGCAGTTTTACATTAGCAATAAAAAGCGGAGAAGGTGTAAGTATATTGTATAAAGTCAGCCAAGGTCTGACTAAACCTTTGGCACCCCAAGAGACCAATGAAAAACGTGAGTCAATTGTAAAAAAATTAAAATTAGACGATGAAATAACTAAAAATAGTCGTAATTTATATCAGTTAGCTAAATCTAGGCAAAAAAAATCAGAGGGAAATAAAGAAGTAACTCTTTATGAAGTTGTATAAATAAATTATGATTGTTTAATTTCAATGGTATTGAAAAAACTTTAATTTTTTTCTCTTTTATTTCTCTCTCATGCACATTACAACTTTAAGATAATGAAGAAATTATTTTACACGATGTTAGTTATTCAATTTATCTTTTTTATAATTGCCTACGATAAATTGTAAACAATTGAAAAGAAAAAAAATACAAGATTAATCATGTTGGTGTATCAGGATCATGTTAGTCACTATTAATTTTACAATTATCCTGCGATTAGCAATCATTCACATAAAATAGTTTTCTTTTAGTACCGGATTTTCACAAATAATTTTTAACGATTTTAAAAAAATAAATAAATTTCAGTATGTAAAATATAATAAATATTCAGTGTATTATTTACAAAATTTTCCCTAATTTTCTACTACTGAAACAATCGGAATTGGAAAAATTTTATGCAACTAAAAATCGGTGCTTTGTTGATGCGTAAAAATCGCAGGACTGATACACGGAGAGCTCGGGTTCGATTCTGGGCATCGACAAATCTTTCTATACAATAATCTACTCCAAATTCTAAGGCCCCTTTTACTGTCTATACTTATCAACGTAATTTTTGATTTTGATTTCCAAAAATATATTTAAAAAATACATATTTTTGGTCATAATTTTTTTATTGAATCCCATTTATTTTTTATTTGATATTGAAGTAGATATGAGTTTATTTATACAATTTGAACGAGAATGAGTAATTGCTGAAAATGTTTATAAATATCACAAATATTTAAATTTATTGTTTTTTTATTCGTTACAACGTATAGTGGATTGCATGATCCATTTATCTAATATTCCGATTGTAAAATGTATTATAAAAGGCCTCTTTTATTAGACTAATTCAAAAAAATTGACTATTTTTTATTTTTCAAGGACACCCAAGAGTTTCATTTTATAAAAACATCTGTTAAAATTAGAGCTGATTTTAATTCTAATGCAAATAATTAAAGAGTTTAAAAATTTTTTTAAATTTCCAAGGAACAATTTGTTAAAAATGGAACGGTCGACAAAAAAGGTCCAATGAAATTTTGTAATAAGATAGTTTCACCAAAAAAGTTAACAAATCGTATAAATTCTATAAATCTGATTTCCAATAAATTTCAAAATATTTAACTTATGACGAAGTAATAAGTGAATTTTTTTGTAGACCATAAAATTCTCTACAAAAAAATGTATTGACCTCTCGGTATACTTATTTGTTAATAAGTTATAAAATTTAAACATTAAAAAAAAAGTATTTTCTTATGTTATGTAAATAAGAAATGGAAAATTGCAATTAAAAAATATTTAATGTTGATAATAACTAGGGTTGCAAATAGCGCATTAAATTTATCGCGTTACTGATGCCATAAGGACGTACCAAAAAATTTTTTTCGGAAAACACATATTTTTACTTGAAACACGGAGAAATGATGAAAAAAAATTTTCTTCAAATTTTAAATTTTTTGGTACGCCCTTATGGCTCCCGGTAGGTATCCTGGGTGCCATAAGGGCGTACCAAAATTTTTTTTTTTTGCATTTCTGCCCGTTTCAGGCATAACTACGTCGATTCCCGGAAAAAAATTTTTTATACGCCCTTATGCCTTTTCAAGGGTATTTTTTTGCGGATACGCCCTTATGGCATCAGTAACGCGTTATGATTGCATTATTGCTTCAATTAATTTTTTTTTTTATATTTCATAATCCAAAAACAACAAATTAAAAATAATTTTTAAATTTTTAATCCTACATTTTGGAATTAAGAATTAACTTTCAAATTTTTAATTCGTAAAGTAGCGTTAAAATGTAATGGCTTAGTTTTTAAATCTACGTTTTGAAATAAAACATTAAATGGACAATTTCGATTCGGAAAATTAGATTCTAAAATTTATTTCTAATTTCAAATTCCATATTTAATAATTTAAAAGTAAATCAAAAATTTAAATTAGCCATAACTAAAGGGGATTCAAAAATTACATTCCGTTTTTTAGTTTTCTATTTTCGTATCAAAAATTAAATAAAAAATTTAAAATTCCGAATATCGGATTAGTGTTGTTTTAATTTCAAATTCTCTGTTTACACTGAAAATTATTCAAAAAATTTAATTCTTAAATGTCTCAAATATGAATGATCTTTTTATTTAAAATTCTATTATATCTGACGATCAAGAGTAAGTTTAAAAATATTTAAACTTGGTCAAGTAAAACAGTATTCTTTCCTGTTATAAATGCTGTCAAATGTTTTGTCTTGATTATTTATCTAATTGTGAACCGTATCTAAATTAAAAAGTAATTTCCAATTTTTGATCCCACGTGTTTGAATTAACAAGAGATTTTTTAATTTTTAATCCCACGTTTCTGAATTAGAATAATTTTTGAAATTTTAAACCCACGTGTCAATTTAAAAACTAATTTTAAAATTTTTAATTTGACTTGTCTGATCAAAAATTAGTTCTTCGTTTTTTAATCCCACGTGTACATTTAAATTAATTTTTTAATTTTGAATCTCTTGTGCTCGATTAAATATCAAATTTTAAATTTTGAATCCCCGTCTCTGGATTAAAATTAATTTTTCGATTTTTCAATTCAAGTTGTTGAATTAAAAGTTAATTTTATAATTTTAATCGATATAATTTCAATTACAGATTGAAAATTTAATTTTTAATGACAAATATTCTCATTGAAGAATTCGCAACCCTGATATTAACATGCCTTTTTTTTTTTATAATGAAACTTCTGAAAGAGTTTCCTTTAAAAATAAAATGTCGATTTTATCGAATTAGCCTACTCTTTATATTATTAGTGTGGTTTAAAAAATGAAATCAAATTTTTTAAATGAATTTATAATTGCGCTACAAAAAAGTGAATGAAAAGTGGATGAATTTAAAAAAACTCAATACCACACACTATAATCGTACTTAGTAATAATAATAACAATGTTGAGTAATATAATAATTAGTACAGTATTTGTTCTTTTGTTTAGATATATTTATGTAAATATATATTTGTTTTATTTCTAATTACTAATTTGAGTAAACGCACAAATTATCGATATATGTATATCAAATTTGTATAACTTATAATTATAAGTGCAGAAAATAAAGATGAGAGTTTAAAAGAATAACAATAGACTTATATGATTAAATATGAGTGTTAGAAAATTATTTTTCTAAACATTTAAACTCTTATAAAATTAATATTTTATGAAATATGGAATTAAACTTAAAAATGATTAATTAAAAAATGACTGAATTAGAAATAATAATTAAAAGCAGAAATAAAAAAAAAATTTATATAAATAATTAAAATTTTTTTTTCAATTAATGATACTTTGATCAATTGTGTAACTAACTTATAAAGTAGTCAAAAAGTGATTTAAAAAAATATACATGTGAACCGAGGATCAATAATATTGATCTCGATACCTGCTCTGTTTAAATATATTTCCTTATTATTTTTTTTTTCCTCAGGATATGTATTTTATATTTATATTGGGCGTGTTAGCACCAATCAGCCATGTATGTAAAATCGCGGAAAAGACTTTGTTCTAGGTCGCTGAGTGGTCTTGGATCTTTGGGTGGTGTTAACTGAGGTTTTTCTGACGTAAATTCTTCATCAAAGTTGCTGACATCTTCCACCGAGTGCTACAAAGTTCATTATTGCCTCATTAATATTTTGTTTTTTAAATAATAATTAAGGAACTTACAATTACTGGTACAAAAGGTGGTTTCACACGTCGAAGGAGAAGATCATCCCAAGCAATATGCCGGAAGAATGATTGCTTTTTAACATCTTCAGCATCTCTTTCACTACTACCGAGCCTTCGATCTGGATTTTTTCTCAACAACTGTCCAAATAAAATAAAAATTAATTTTTAATTACTGAAAAATTTAACGATTAATTATCGTAAAAAATTTATTAATTTCTGGGGGGTAAAATAATAACATATAATGTTGTATAAAATGATAAATATTATTACAAGTGTTGTAATTTTAGTTTTAAGCTGTAATGAATAGTAAATTATTCATTAAAGTCATTCGTTTGTGGTTCTAATACTCTTGGTTCAATTGTTACTGATTAGTGATTAATTAAAATTAAGTGAAAATTCAAAATACTAAATAAAATATTTTTTTTTACTTTTATTCAGAGTATTTAAAATTTTATTACCCTTCTCATAATGGCAATTGCTTCTAATGACAAGAAACGTGGATAGCGAACTTCATCATTGACAATTGAGTCGAAAACTTCTTCTTCATCATCTCCAGGGAATGGAGACTGTAAAGAAAATAAATAAAATAAAAAATGTACTTTAAATAAATATTTTAAAAAAACTTACTTCTCCAACAAGCATTTCAAATATAAGAACACCGAGTCCCCACCAATCAACAGCACGAGTATATGAAGTTTCTGTAAGAACCTCAGGAGCAAGAAATTCTGGAGTACCGCAAAAGGTGCCTGTTCGATCACCAAAGCCCATACCTTCTTTGCATAAACCAAAATCAGCTATTTTAACATACCCTTCTGTATCAAGCAAAAGATTATCTAGCTTTAGATCTCTAAAAAAAAAAAAATAAATAAAATAAAAAAAAAATAAAAAGGAAAATTAATCAGTTAAATATTTATAAATAAATTCAATAAATAATATTTGTTGACTTAATTTTCGAGCATTCTTATCTGTGTACACAGAACTTAGTGACTGAATTATTACAAACAACTATGCCAATATCAATAAGTCATGTCTAGCTGTTATACTGTGAAAACATGTTTTTTTAGTTGATTTCACTTGAGGCAACTTTCCAAAAATTTTATCATTTTATGTCTCAGCTAGTTGGGTAGGTTCCAAAAATACCATTGGTTCAAAAGCATGCACAGAAAAAAAGGATTTCTTGGGGCGAGTAAAATTTTTTACGTCAAGGAATCCTTTTTTTTGTGTATGTATACAGGATATAACGCGCCTTTCTTCCGTGATACTGACCACAATTTTACATTGATCTCAATAAAGCCGTATTCTAATTCTTTAGTTTAGGCTGGGCTGCAGTAAACGAAATCTCGAATTTAAGGATTCTAGTTATTTATTAAATAATTATCGTAAAATAACTTCTGAACTTAAAAAGATTAATTTGTATTCCATTACTCATTTTTTTTGATAATTTTTTCTAATACTTTGATGAAATTCAAAATTTTTTCTTTGTTTAGCGTTTAATTAATTTCGAGTAATACATAATAGTTGAATCTTGTTATTTTTATATTATAGCTTAGCAAACGAGCTTTAATTTTCACTACTATACTTTTTTAAGATCATTCTCAAACAACATCCCTCACTTGACATGGAGATTTTACTAAAGTTTCGTTTAATTCTAATTAATAACAATTGTCTGTTATTTTTTTTTTAAATCTATATCTCGACGACAACTGTAATTGCGGTGTCTTCTTTCAAAAAGGCCATTAGGCAGCAGAAATGGAAGTAGATTTTTCATTATTTATTTAATTATTTAAATCCGTAAGGGGGACGGTGACGTTTAAAGGTTCATCTAAAGCTTATAAAATCAATTATATTTATGCTTGTTAATTTTTAACAATTGGAAGTTACATGAATTTATTAAAAAGTGTAAGAACGAATGCAACAACTAAATTTAAATAAATAGATAGCTAATTTTCGTTTAATATAAAAAAATACTACTGAAATATGAAGCTCATTAGATAAGCTACATAAAAATATTAACAAGATTCAACTATTATGTATAACTTGAAAGTTATTAAATGAGAAAGTCAAAAAAAATGTTTTTTTCTATTTTTATGAAAATTTTGAAATTCATCAAAATATTAGAAAAAATGATCAAAAGAGTAAGCAACATAGCTTAAATTGAAGCAAATCGAATGAACATAAAGATTCAATCACCAAAAATAGATTATCTCGTTGGGATCAAAAGTTATTTGAAGATAAATCAAGAAAAGTTGAATTTTTTGAAAAATTAAAAAATCTTTGAACTGAACTGAGCTCTGTAGCTAAAGAATATGTAAAAAAAATTTCATCAGATTGGTACAGAATTGTGGGATAACTGCGCATTATATAAATTTTTTCACCAATAGAATTTTTGGAACCTACTTGGCTAAAATAGATAGAAAATTTTGAAATTTTTGTAAAGTTGCGTCATAAGGACAAATACAAGTTAGATTTTTATAGAATCTACTAATTAATGTTTTGATTAATGAAATTTAAATACGACTATGGCAGTTCAAGGTCACTGTATCTTTTAAAAAAATTACCCATTTATTTATTGAAATTTAGTTGTTGCATTTGTTCTCCTATTTTCTAAATTTGTGTGACTGCCTTAATTAAATTTATTGCTGTATAAAATTTTCTTAATCTTAACATCTCAATTTCAAAGATTATAGTTCATTTCATTTTATTTATTATATCTTTGAAATTTCTTTTTAATTCAATTTTATCTTAAAACTCGAAAATAAATAAATACGAAGAAATCTACTTTCACTTAGATGCCAAATGATTTTTTTTTTTTTCATTTAATAAGCGCACGTTATATTGGCATTGTGTCATCCGTCGACGTCAGTGACATAGCAAACATTAGTCTTACCGTTTCCCTCTAAATTAACTTGTTCGACAATTTCTCATTTTTTATCTGCCATTTATAATTTGTTACTTTGACACACATAAAATGTCCCATCGACGAAATTTAAAAATTTCAGTACGTAGTGTACGACATAAGTAATTGTATAAAATAAAATATACCTATAAATAATCCGGCTCTCGTGTAAATACTGTAGCCCTAATACGACGCAGGCGGAATAAAAAACAGCGCGAGGCTCTCCAAATACATCGGCATGTATATGCATCATTAAATCACCACCTGCAGCATATTCCATGACGAAGCAAACATGCGCCTGATTTTGAAAAATATAAACAAAATAAATTGTAAATAATTTAATTATGAATTCAAATAAATAAAAATCTGTTACTCACCTCAGTTTGGAAGCAAGCGAATAAATTAACAAGAAATGGATGTCTTGTAGCGTTAGCAACTTCGAATATTCTTTTTTCAGACAGCAAAGATTCAACTTCATCTCTTGCAATAATGTCACCTTTTTTTAAAGCTTTTACCGCAAAATATTCTCCGGTATTTTTGTATTGTGATAAAATAACTTTGCCGAAATGACCTCGACCAAGGACTGACAGTAATCTGAAGTTATCTAATGTCATACCAGTTAATTGTGATTGTCGTCGAGATTCGTAGGCACTGTCTCGATATTGCATAGGTCTGATTGGCATCTCATATAAAACCTAAATAAATAAAATATTAATATTATTAATAGCACAATACATAAAAATCATCTTGTATAAATTTAAATATTCATTTTTAAATGGTATTACACTGAGAAAAAAAAATTAAATTCAAGTGATTATTTTTTTTTATTTCCATAGAATTTATAGTTCTTATTTTAAGAAAAGTATTGTTTAACTTTAGTAATAAATTTCTAGATCTAGAAGCATTAATTACTTAAGGCAAGCAAATATTTCGACAATTTGATAAATTCTCAAATTTATTACAATTAAAAACTTCAATAAACCAATCATTTGGTTAAATAAAAAAAAAAGGAATTAAGAAAGACAATTCAAAACTAGGAAAAAAATCTTGCACTAAGAAAACAATTTGTTTTTATGACAAAGTAAAATTTCTCATTGGTGTTGAAAAAAATATTAAAATAGTAATTTTTTCGAGAGCTACTTCTATAAATTGTTAAATATTTAAATTTTATTATTTAGTTGTGTAAATTAATATTTAAAATGACAAACATTGAAAGCCACTGTGATTGAACGTAAGTGCGTATCTCAGATAGAGTAAAGTTAATTATAAAAAAGAAGTGTTTGTTAAGATACAAAACTAATCTGAACAACATTAGATAAAAAGGCGGCATGTATAATAGGGTGGGCCGAAAATCCGCTTTTTTTAAATTTTCATTATTAAAACCAAAAATATTTTTCTTAGTACAAAAAAAAATTTTTTGAAAAACAAAAAAAATTTTAGGTCGATATCTCAGGCTCGCCAAATCCCGCTAAAGCTAGAAGTTGTTTAAAATTTTTTTTCCAACTTATTTTAATGAAAAAGGGTCCTATAATAAAATTACGTAAAGTTGATAGTTACTGAGATATTTGCAATTTTATTATAAAAAATATAATTTTTCAAGATATTATTACTTTTTCGAGGTAAAATATGAATTTTATCATATAAAGTTCATGGGAAATTGAATTTCTAGATAATAATTTTTAGATTTTTCTAAAAAAAAAAAAATTGCACCTAGAATTTTTTAAATTTTCTACAAGTGCATTTTTTTTTTTTTTTTTTTTTAAATTGATTTGTTAAAAAAAAATCTGACAACTGTTAATTGTCTACTAACATCAGAGTCATGAAATCAATAATTTTTTTTTTAAATATAAATTTTTTTCTCTCAGTGATACATTTTGTAATGACAAAGCATTCGTTTTTGTTTTTATGAAATTGAATACTTTTTGAACAAGCGGTTTTTTTAATTATATTCTCTTTGCTATTGCTGACAATAGTAGAGAATTGATTTATTATAAAACTATATTTACATTGACTTTTAGTAAAATCACCCTAGAAACGTCTGATAGTAGGACAGATTCACATGCACTTGTTATATTAATGTCATCTATTCAACTATTTTCTTACACATTTTGATGTAATGAACAAAGCATTCCCAGGAATCTAAAGCAAACCCAGTTACTTATAGAGTTAAAAAGGAATGAAATGTCAGATGGCATAGAATCAATTGTATTAAAACAACAAAAGGAGTAAATAAAATGTAAAATGTAAAAATGAAATAAACACAAAGGCTATAGATTTTTTTGTCCCCCGGTAGCAATTTTTTTTCTTTTACAATTTCTATCTACCTCATCCTCGGGAAACTCGATGACAGGTTGAGGCGAGGGAGTGCGCGGAGAAGGTGGTGCTATCAGTACGGGACGAGGCTCCGTGACAAGAGGCCTTAAATTTGCACCCATTTTGTCCTCGTTGTGCAGAAAATCAAACTCCTTAAGTGCATTCTGTAACTACATTATCAAATTCTACCTTCTTACCATTTTCATGCTATTTATTTCGGATCTATTTTTATTAAATTAAAAACATTTTTTTTTTTATCTTTAAATAATATTTTTAGGTTTAATAAACGCGTTCAAAGAATAATACGATAAATTATTATGTAAGAAATACTTTTTAAAAGGAATTTAGTGATTAACATCATTACTACCATCACCACCATCACCGTAAATTTAAACTCCTTTAATTCAGTATATTAAAATAAAGGGCTCAGTTTCTGACCTTTTAAGAGTAACAGTTGATGTTAAATTTAAATAGACATTAGTTTTAAAAAAAAATCTTGTTTGTGTATTTTATGTAATAAAAAAACTTTCGATTGAATCTTTATGCACTCTTACATAAATTACTAAGACTACAAGTGAAAAATTACTCTCGCAGTGTATTCATTCTTCAAGGTTTTTTTATACCCAGTAATTATCCTTGATAAATTTGTAATTTATTTCATTATTTGCGTGAAAAATTTTTTTAAAATTTCGATTGAAGCTGAAAAGATCAGAAACTGAGCCACGGTCAACAACTGGGTCCTTTACTTTACTATATATTTAAAAATGTCAAAAAAAAAAAAAAAGACTTTGCTTGTTTTATTTAAAGTAAATGTAGGATTAAAAATTGAACTTACATCTGGATCAAGTTTCGGAGGCTGTGGTGGAGGCACGCTCGTAGACGGTTTCTTGGATAAAGGAATAGACTGTGGAGGTGGTGGTGGAGCCGTAGAAGGCGAAGGTGGGTGATTTTGCGCTGACAAGCTGTTACTCGATGAAGACATCCCCAGAGGACGAGTACCGCTAAGTCCACCTTTTTCAGGATCCGGTAATTCTCCAGGTGTTTCCGCTTTATCCTCAACTGGTGCATCGAATGTAAGTTGCAACGCTTGTGAGCCTAATAAGTTTGTTATTAAATAAATACTGTTGTTGTTGATTGAGCATACAAAGACATCTTACCTGACGGAGGACTTTCAGAACTTCTTGTACTGTGTAACGAAGGTGCGGATCTTTTAAGAAGTCTTCCCCAGGTAGCAACATTAATATTCATTTGGTTGGCTCTAGGGAAATTTTTAGCTTGCTGCTTAAATATTTTTCTTTGCCTCTGAAGTCTTGGTTTTCTCGAAATCATAGGATTAAGAAATTTAATTTCGGCAAAAAGTAAACCTTGAGGTTCAAGTTGAAGTGCCATTCCATGACGTACATCATCAATAAACTCCTCAAGACGTAAAAATTTAATAGCGCAGAGTGATCGCCAATCTTTCCAATAAATTCCAATTTCTAGCTCACGAGATTTGTCTAATTCAATAGAGAACCTTTGGTCCCAAGCTTGTTGGGAGCATGGCCGCCAACTTGTTTGAGCGACAGTTTGATTATCCAATTTAATAACAGCCATTATATCATTGCAAGTTTCATCTTTTACACTATACGATTTACTTGAGCTACGCCCCGTGACACCTTTAACGAAACTACGGAGATCTGGACTAGCAGGATGATGTTCTCTACGTGTTCGACCTGGTACTTCTTCAGCAAGATCTTGGCACCCCATTAATCTGACCTCCAACTGTCCGGTGACTGCTGCACATCGCGAAACAGAAACTGGAACAGCAGCACGTCCTTCAAGAGGTCCACGAAATGGCTGCAGAGATGTATAAGTCACAGGTACAGGACTTGCAGATTGTACGCTTGCTAATTCTCGTTTTAATTGAACAGCCGTAGCACTATCGGGTGGTAATTCTTGTCTTCTAAGATCCAGTGCCATTCTCAACAAGTCTAACTTTCGACTAGACTCTGAAAGACTTGCTTGGGCTTCAGTAAGAGCTTTCTTATCAGCAACTCTGGCACTTTGTAAAAGACGAATAACATTTTTAGCTCCTTCAACTACAGCAGCTTCAATCCTCAATCTATGCCGAAGTTCTTCTACTCGTTCTTCAAGAGCCAACTCCAAACTTGGTTCGTACTTGTCTTTATTACCTGGCGTTTCACCATTAGGAAAAGGTGATTCACCTCGAGCATTTTGCTGTTGTCTTGCTTGTCGAACTTTCATTATTCTCATTTTAAGAAATTCAATTTTAGCTCGAGAATCATCCAACATTTGCTGAGCTTCTTGCAATAATTTTTTATCTTTATGACCGCTGGTCAAACTTTGAATCATATTCTCAGCTCCTTGTTTTACTTTTAATTCAATATTTAGCTGCTTTTCTAATGATAAAAGTCGTAAGTCTGTTATAAGTCCTTCTTGACTTGGAGATGATGAATCAACAGGTGATGAAAGTGTATCTTGACCATTGGAGTAGTCTCTTTGTGGTGATTGCGGTTGGCCTTGAGTCAAAATTATTTGACTCTCAAGCTGCTGTAATTCAGCATGTAGTTCATTTAATTTACTATTAGCTTTTTTTACAATAATTGCAACGTCCGATAAAGCTTTACGTCCCGACGCTACTTCACGTAGCTTCTCTGCACCAGCTTTTATTTTCAACTCCTGTAAAAAATAGATTAAATAAAAACTATTATAATCATTTTGCTTTTTCTAATTACATTTTGATAAATTTTGGATTATACCTTTCGAATTTCACGGCGAATATGCTCACGTAATTCATCAAGCCGCGCTGGAAGAGGCACTTGGTCACTCCCTGCAATTCCATACTTGTGTGACAATTCTGTGACAACCGGTTGTCTAGAATAATCACTCTGAAACAGAATATAAATATAAGTGTCCACTTTGTTCTGATTATTATAAATAAGGGCAAAAGACCCAATTTCCGACCTTTAAGCTTCAATCGAAATTTAAAAAAAAATTTATCAAATAACGAGATAAAGCAAAAATTTAAAGATTGAAGACATTATAAGAGTAATTTTTCACTTATAGTCTTGGTATAAAATGGTACGAAGATTGAATCGAAATTTTTTTTGGTATATAAATATAAAATGCGATAATACACACATGGACAGATCAATAATTAATCAAACTATAGTAGAATCGTAAAAGAAAAGTTTCAATTTTGTTGTTATGGAGGTCAATAAATGGGTCTAATTTTGTGCACCTGTTGCAGTTGGCTAAGATTTTAACAACAAAAGACAAAATTTATTGAATTATTGATTATTTTTATTGTTTTCTATTAGGGACATTTATTATAATGGTTCCATACCAAAATAACTTTGGAAATTGAACTTTTACAGTTTGAACTTGTAAAATATAACTTTTGTAATTTGAACTTTAGAAAATTAAGCTTTTAAGATTTGAACTTTTATAAACTACAACTTTTAAAATAAAATAATTAACAATGGAAATATCAGCTACAAATACTAGATACAAATATTTGAACTAATATTAATTAATCTTTTCTATCAATAAATTTTAACAATTTTAATTAACTTATTTAACTTCACATTGTATTGTAATTATTCAATAATAATATAAGTAATGAACTTTTATTTTTTCTAACTAAATAATATTACTTAAATTAATCGAATAAAATTATATAATTATGATGAAAATTTAATTGTTACGATACCAATATTCAAACTTCTATTTTTTCAAATCTTCGAGCAACGATACATAAATATTAAAATAATAAAAATATACTTTTAAGTATTTTAAAAGTTAGAATTTATAAAAGTTAAATTGTTTCAAGTTCAAATTGTAAAAGTTATTTTGGTCAGGCACCTAAAATAATAATTAAAAAACTATGAAAACTTTCATTTCTTAATAAATTATTTTTTTAAAATATTTAAATAGATCACAGGTAATTGGACAATAAAAGAAAAGGAAAAACAATCATGTCATTGTTATTATTGCGACGTTTCGACTCTTTCGAGTCTTCATCAGGCTCTGAAATTTTGCTCTATCAAAATCATTATAAACAAATTGTAAATTATTACCGTAACTAGTACATGAAAGTAGTCAAGTAAAATAACGTATGTAAAAAAGATTTTCATTCTAAACTCGTTTTATTTGCTAGTTAATTAAATAAATGTATAAAAATAAATTGGTAACGTCACAAAATAAATTTCGTGTAAAAATATAAGACAATAAAATATGCGGTTTTTACTGACAGCCTTGTGGCAACAGCTAACCTGGAAAATTAATTAAGGAAAACTTATTTTTTAAATTTATCAAGTTTAATTATTTTTAAATTTTTATAAAAAAACGTCAAAAAGCGATAAGTGGCTTTAAATGTTTTCCAATTAGTCTATAAATTGTCTTATTGAAAACCCTGTTAAATACTTTTTTTTAATCAGGGAAGGATAATTGTAAGTTTAGGTTTCACTGTATTAAAAAATTGGTCAGAATTCAATTGAAGATTCAGAAACTGAGTCCATTTTTTAATCATTTATTTGAAATATAAGCAAAATTATAAAAGTTATAGGATTTTATTGAGAACATCCTGAACTTGGAGATAAAATGATAAATTTTTTTTCAATTTAAATTTTCTGATGACTCTTGAAAAGTCAGAAACTGGGCCCTGTATTTTATTTATTTTTTAATTCTCTTTCTTTGTCTTTTTATAGGTTTTGCTTTAT
Organism: Microplitis manilae; assembly: GCA_030273425.1. Classification (NCBI taxonomy): domain Eukaryota; kingdom Metazoa; phylum Arthropoda; class Insecta; order Hymenoptera; family Braconidae; genus Microplitis; species Microplitis manilae. The sequence continues at coordinate 554,749 of CP092729.1, forward strand.
TTTAAATTCTTTTTATCTCTTGTTCCTGATTGTATCCCGTGATCCACTGAACCGATCCACGAATTCGAGACTATATAAATCTCGATAGTAACCAAAAAGAGGAGCGTAAAAAGAGAGGAGTAGACATTACGAGAAAAAAGGAAAAAGAGTGAAATGATGAAACAAATGTAGAGGGGAAGCAATCAAATTTGTCGATTAAATATAATTGAGATGCTTTTGTAATTAAATTATGACAATTTGAAACAGCAGCTTATGACTGCCGATATATTTGACAGAAAAAAAACATAAACTAGGTAGTATTTTAAAAAATAGTCATTTAATTTATCAACTCACCTGATAATAACTTGACTCCGCCATCTTGGTCACCACTTTTGGCCGATGACTTTCTATCTGTGTTTAGTGGACTCTTTTATTGTGTTCATCATTTTATTGTAATCCCAGACAATTAATTAAGATAATAATTACTTTTTCATACTTATCAATTATTCGTGCTCCATTAATATTTACTTTTGTTTATATTTTCTTGGTAGTATTATTTATTTTTTGTTCACCAGGTGTGTCCTACGAATCACCAGACACCATAATCTTTGCTATCTCGCTTTTTTAAATTCATTTCAAATACCAATAGCATTTTTTTCACTTAAAACTTACTCACTTTTATGCCTAACAAGATCAATAGAAAAAAAATAAAGACAATGTAAATTTAAATAAAGACAATTATTATTACTAATCAGTATATATATGTATGTATATATATATACAACTATTTGCAGAAAAAAAAAATAAATGCAACTACATTCCACCGCATCAGATGAAAAACTGAGAAACTGCCTGATACTTAGATTACTTACGGCAAATAATTTCATGACCAATCAAAAATCAACTCTACAGTATCGTTAAATATCACGTGACTTCTTGACCAATAATATTTTTTTATATTGCTGCCATATTGATTCCCTTGAAGACCGCGAAAAATTAAACAAGAAAAATTATTCCTTTCTTTTTACTGTCGACTGGTCTGGGGAATAAAGGGGAAATTTTTTTTTTTTATTTCAGTCTTCTGATAAGTCTGTTTTATTTAATGATTTAAAACTTTATATTTATGCTTCGTTACATATGCGACTGTCCCGATTTATATAGTGCTAGAATAAATATACTTATCTTCTGTGATTAAAAACTTTGATTTAAACAATCGGATTTATATCAGATTCAATCGGACTTAAACATTCTATCCAAATCGCTCGGGAGAGTGCAGGGTTGCAAATTAGCGCATTAAATTTATAATTGCATTAGAGCTTCAATTAAATTTTTTTTTTATATTTTATAATTCAAAAACAACAAATTAAAAATAATTTTTTAATTTATAATCCTACATTTTTGAATTAGAAATTAAATTTCAAATTCTTAATTCGTAAAGTAGCGTTAAAATGTAATGACTTAGTTTTTAAATCTACGTTTTGAAATAAAACATTAAATGAACAATTTCACTCCGGAAAACCAGATTCGAAAATTTATTTCTATTCAAATTTCATATTTAATAATTGAAGAGTAAATCAGAAATTTTAATTAGCCATAGCTAAAGGGGATTCAAAAATTACATTCCTTTTTTAGTTTTCTATTTTCGTATCAAAAATTAAATAAAAAATTAAAAATTTCGAACATCGGATTAGTGTTGTTTTGATTTAAAATTTTCTGTTTACACTGAAAATTATTCAAAAAATTTAATTTTTAAATGTCTCAACTATGGATGATCTTTTTATTTCAAATTCTATTATATCTAACAATCAAGAGTAAGTTTAAAAATATTTAAACTTGGTCAAGTAAAACAGTATTCTTTCCTGTTATAAGTGCCGTCGAATTTTTTGTCTTGATTACTTATCTAATTGTAAACCGTATCTAAATTAAAAAGTAATTTCCAATTTTTGATCCCACGTGTTTGAATTAACAAGTAATTTTTTAATTTTTAATCCCACGTTTCTGAATTAGAATAATTTTTGAAATTTTAAACTCACGTATCAATTTAAAAACTAATTTTAAAATTTTTAATTTGACTTGTCTGATTAAAAATTAGTTTTTCGATTTTTAATCCCACGTGTACATTTAAATTAATTTTTCAATTTTGAATCTCTTGTGCCGGATTAAATATCACATTTTAAATTTTGAATCCCCGTCTCTGGATTAAAATTAATTTTTCAATTCAAGTTGTAGAATTAAAAGTTAATTTTGTAATTTTAATCGATATAATTTCAATTACAGATTAAAAAATTAATTTTTAATCACAAATACTCTCACTAAAGAATTCGCAAACCTGAGAGCGTTACAAGTATCCGATTAAATTTCAATTGGATTTAATCGTAAAAAAATATGTTTCATTTTCCGATTAAAATTTTCTAATCAAATTGAATTGGAAAATAATAAATTTATTTTTCGATTATTTTCCAATTGATCCAAATTGAAATAATAATTATAATAGGTTTTTCTTGCATGACTTTTAGGTCTCATAAAGTTTTGTACATGTTTTTCTTTACATATATTTTTTATTATACTGCACTCTTTTAATAATTTTTGCTTCTTTTATTCTTCGTCATCTTGGTTGCCGTCTTGTCCCAATTTGTCTGACACTGCATTGCGCAGGATTTCTTCAATCCTTTTGAAAACCCCGCACAATTTTACATTCACCTCTCCCCTCAATATTGTCACTAGCTTTTCTTCCGATACAAATTGAAATTTTTTAATCAGATTCAATCGAAAAATAATAATTTTTTTCCGATTAACTTTCAATCGGATTCGTTAAGAATTTTCTGGATAAAACTGATTGAAAGTCAATAAGAAATTTCCGATTAGAATTTTTCAATCTTTACCGTAATAATAATTATAATGATAACGGTATTAATTACAGTAACAATAATAATAATTGTTATTGATGAACATAATGCTCAATAAAACTTTTCAATTGTAACAGCTTCAAATGTAATTGTCGATACAATTATGAACAATAAATTATATTTTACTTAACATGGACTAAATTACTCTCCATGTAACATAGATGGTAAATTTTCATTTAAATAATTTTTCTCAATCAGGGTTAACGGAGGCTTATAACGGGCTGTCTGGTACAAAACTTTTCAGATCAATTAAGTAGGGGAAGTTGTTTTAGACTCTTAGTACCACTGATCCGAATAGTACCTACTGGCTGAGGGGAAGAAGATTATTACGGTCTTATGATGGGTAGTCGACTGTAAATTAACGAGATTACGATTCCGGTTAGCATAAAATAACAATTAATCTGAATATTTTACTACAGAACCGCTCGCTAATTAAACAACAATATATATTTTATAAGAATATAATTTATTTTTTACATCAATATTTGATAATATTTAACAATTAAATTCAAAATTAATTTAGATTAGACATTGCTAATAAAACTTATTATTGAATTATAATCAATAAAACTTTTATACATTTTCTTAAAAAACCTTGAAGTCAATATAAAATACTACGCAGATAGGAGTGCGAAACATTAAATAGATATTTGTTCGTGCGTCATATTTCGTAAGTGATATAAAATTTTTATTTAAATTTCTATAGATGCAGATAATAATACATCAAATGCGTTTACAGGAACATACATTGAAAATTCTGCGCTACTATTTACTTTGTATTTTGAATTTACTTTAACAGGGTGGTCACAAAGAAATTCCCTGATATATCCCGGTTTTCCAGTAAAGTTTTTCACATTTTTCCTGATTTAGAAATTTTATTCGTATCATTTAGATATTCAAAGTTTTTATTATATTTTCATTTTCAATAATTAAATTTGACAATTAAATCATAAGAGAAACCATAAAAAATGGCAATACAATAAATGAATATTGTCTACTTTTGATTATTCGATGTTAAAAATGTGTAAGGTAAAATATTTAATAAGAAATTTTATGATTCAAATAAATTTAAAATACACTGGTTATAAAAATTAAGGGATATTAAAAAAAATTGAATATTCTTTAGTAATTTTCAGTTTATAACTCGAAGAAAAATGGCTTTACAACAAAAACAAAAAGGCAAACTGTAGGTTCAATTAGTTTTCTGATCTAGTTTTAAAATTATTTTATTATGCACAGTTCCGGAGCAATCAAAAATTAATTATAATTATCGAAAAAAATTTATTGAAGCTCGAAGACCGTTTTTAAGACGAGCAAAAATTTGGTAAATTTATTTTTCGATAGTTTTCTTGGGATTACTCCGGAAAAGCATATAAGAAAAAAATTTAAACGACCACATCAGAAAACTAGAAACTTTAAGCTACAATTTGCTTCTTTTGTTTTTGTCGTACGACCATATCTTCGAGTTACAACCTGTTGAAAATGATAGAAAATTTGAAATTTTTTTAAGATCTCTTAATATTTATAACTCGTATATTATTGAAAATTTTTTAAATTTTGAACTGTCACAATTTAATTCCCGGATACTTTTAAAAATTCCCTGACATTTCCCGGTTGCCATTAAATTCCCGATATTCCCAGTTCTTCAGGTTTGTGGCCATCCTGTTTAATGTTATTTGTAAAAAAACAAGTTATATTTCTCACATGAAAATAATTTTCAAATGTGTATTTGGCATTTTTTTTTATAAAGAACCTGTTATTGTATGAATTGATTGAATAAAATTAATGAGATAAGAGTTTTTCCATGAGCTCATCAGGTGTTTTAACAAATAATTTATCAGGATTTTCATATTGATTTTTAGGATCATGACAAGCTTCATAAAGTTGTTTATAAATAGCTCCTATCACTTGAAAAGAACGTTTTAAAACAATAGATCGAGTGTTACAGTTCTTAAGTAAATTTATTTGAGGCAACAGAAAAGAATCAGACATAGATAAAAATGATTCTAATTTATTCTGAAACAAAAAATATTATTTTTGCTTTTAAAATTTAGTCTTTAATTTATTAAGTGAAAAAAATTATACTTACACTGAATTCTTTGACACTGAGAGGATCCATTCCAGGGATAGCAGACAAAGGGCCGTGCTCTTTACCCTGTAGTATTGTATAAATGGGGCCTAAATTTAAATTTGCTACAAGAGAGCTTGCAACTTCAGATGTTAAAGTATCTATTTGTGCATCAGATTGGGCCTGCAATCTTTCTAATCGTTGATCCATGTATTCATAAAGTGACAAAGTAGAATGGATTTGATGGAGACAATTTAGTAGGTAGACTGCCATGTCAACTACTGGCAGTCTAGCCGCAGTCTCATCAATTTCTTGAAGTAATGGATCAATAATATACGAGACAATCTATAAAAAATATGACCTTTATGTTATTGCTATGGAGATGGTTGATTATGTTAGCGCGCAAAAGTCTTTTAGCTTTAAAATAAAATACCTGAATTACATCTTTTTCTCTATCATCACCAGTAACAATAAGAGCAACAGACAAAATGTCATTGAGTAATCCTAGGAGTTTCAATACAGAAGCAGCAGGTACTAATTCTTGTCCTGGAGGTTCCGGTCGTTCTCCTAAAGCTACTTGTGTTTCTCTTTGTAATTTTGTTATGAAATTTTTTTCATTCAACTCCAATAGTTGATGTAAATCTTTTATTAACATACTCTCTGGGATAACGTCATTAAAAATTTTAATATAATATCTTATGAGAGCCATAACAGAATAAAAAACACTGGCAGAAGCATCGGCTGCAAGAATATGCTCTATTCGCGATTTTAACGGATGACAAAGACCTTCTGTAATATTGCCCAAAGCAAGTTTCACTTGATCTGAAATATCTTTACGATAAAGAATAGAAAAACATTATTATTACTTGAAAGATAACTTAATTGAATACAAGTAGAGTCCTCTTTAATTACCATGTCTGAGACTCTTGGAATTCTCAAAGAATAAAAACTAAACTAAATCCATATGTAAGAGTTTTAGACTGGGCCAAAAAAATCGACTATTTTTTTTTTCTTTCGATACTGTGAAAATATTGTACTTGACCAAAAAAAATTATTGTGCAAGTTTGAGCCCTTAATATTGATATTAAGAGGTGTATCGTTACGACTATTAGTTTTTTGACAGAAATTTAATTTTTTACCCAAAACTTGTAAATCATCGGTCTGAAAAATTTGAGCAATGTATATTTTTGAAGGAAATTGAATTTTCTACAAAAAATCTCTTTTAGTAAATTGACGTAAAACGAGCCGTTTCCTTGTAACCGTGCCTTAAATATTGACTTGTTTTTTAAACTCTTTGTTTCTATTTTGGATTTTTGTAACTACTAGAAATATTAAAATTTTTTGTAGTCAAGATATATATTTCTGAAGGAAGTTTAATGCTCTACAAAAAAGGTCTCTGGACATTTTTTGCTAAATTCACTCCTTCGAAAGTTATTCCGGTTATTTAAGTCATTTTGACTCAACTTCAACCTTGAATAACTTTTGAAGGAGTGAATTTAGCGAAAAATGTTAAGAGACTTTTTTTGTAGAGCATTAAACTTCCTTCAGAAATATATATCTTGACTACAAAAAATTTTAATATTTCTAGTAGTTACAAAAATCCAAAATAGAAACAAAGAGTTTAAAAAACAAATCAATATTTACGGCACGGTTACAAGGAAACGGCTCGTTTTACGTCAATTTACTAAAAGAGATTTTTTGTAGAAAATTCAATTTCCTTTGAGAATATACATTGCTCAAATTTTTCAGATAGATGATTTACGAGTTTTGGGTAAAAAATTAAATTTCTTTCAAAAAACGAATAGTCGTAATGATACATCTCTTAATATCAATATTAAGGGTTCAAACTTGGACAATAATTTTTTTTGGTCATCAGGTATATTTTCACAGTATCGATAGAAAAAAAAATAGTCGATTTTTTTGACTCAGTCTAATGGACGTCATAGAGAGTTATATTTTAAAAAGACACTAAAGTATGGGTATTGTGCCATCATCCTATAAACATTTCTACAAATACCAGATGCATCATACTACAAATTTAATCAAGTACTTGATCTAAATGACGGAAAATTTATAAAGTTCACTTAAATAATGTGACTACTACGAACAACATTGAAAAATATTGTTTGTTTTGATTGTTACATTACTTAAGAGCTTTATAAATTTTTCGTCATTTAGATCAAGCACTTGATTAAATCAGTAATACTATTGATCTGATACTTGTCGAGAAATATTTTTAGGATAATGCTACGGCATCCTACAGTATATATAAAATTTGTAAAACGAACCAGTTTTATCGCAGGCTTTTAATAAAGTCATAAGATTCTCTTTCTCCATGGGTATAGCTTGATGCAACCAAGCTAACATATCTCCAACATAACGAGTCGGATCATCAGCTCGTAATTCAATAGGATTAGGAGTTCCTCCAGTTGTACTACCAAGTGTCAAAGCATCAATAAACGAACCGACAATAATTGATCTTCGTGCAGTGCAATACTCATCGATTATATACTTGAAAAGGATTGGCCTCTCTTGTAACTTGCTCATAGCTTTTATCAATAATGGAGCAATATACTCATTTTCTATATGCCGGCATTGATTTTGTGTCCATCTATAAAGTCTTTCGAGGGCTGCTTCTTGCAGCAAAGTCATTCGTTGCATCACATCTAGCCCAAGGGTTTGATAACCAGATTGCATAAGAATTCTACAGCTGCTATGAATCGTCTGCAGTCGACTAACAATTGTGAAAAATTCTTCTGTGATTGGTTCTTCTCGGGTTTGCCCATGTAAAATTCCAATTTCATACTTTGTCAACTGGAATGTTTTTATAAATGACTTTGCCACGTCGTGTTGCATCGATAACTTTTTACTTTCGTTTTGAAGTTTTGTTGTTTTATCTATCAGAGTAATCGTTTGAGCTTTGGTGCTGTGCAAGCGGTTGGTCATTGACTGGATTGAATTATTCATGGATAAAACATCGCAGTGAATAGCATCCAAAGTCGATTTAACTTCTCTGAATGCTGATAGAAATTCATCGTTTATAATTAGACTTTTTTTTTCAATGTTACTCCGTAAATTTCGTCTAGTATTCAATGTGTTGACGGTAAAAAAAGTTGATAATTCTTTTAAAGCTTCGAGGGTTTCCTAAAAATAAAATAAAATTTTTTAAGCAATTAATTAAATTGTTTTTTAATTTATTACCTTGTCGTTTTCTGGTCTAGATTCAAGTAAATTATTTACACGTTTTACTGACCAAGTATTTTGGCTTTTTTCGGAATTCAAAGCCATAGTTTGTTAAATTATAAATTCTTAAATCATCTAATTAATATTATTTAATTAGTCTACTTATATTTTATCGTGCAGTACATATGGGAACCTTATTTGTAAATCATACAAATGGGTTATGTTTAAGGATAATGATATGATAACGCTAATAAATACTCTAATCTCGTCTCTCTTATTAATGTATTTCTATCTTTGTTTTTTCTCTCAGCTGCTTCTGCGACGTTGCCAAACCCTCAATAATATGTATCTCTGTCGATGAACGAGATTAAATAATAAAGTTTAACTTGAATTATTTAAATAATTACAACGGTAACACTATATTGTTAAAATCTTATCATATTCAAAAAATATTCAAGCTTATGGTATGTGGTTTTTTATTTCTAAAACTTGGGAGGTTAATAATGAAAATAATCGAATAAGTCATGACGGGAGCTTGTCCGCCATAAGAGCCTGTGTATAAGAACTTGAAAAACGTCATTTTTAAATCTTTTTTTTCTAAAAAACTAGGCGGTGGATCATATTCAAATTTTGAGAATACATAGATAAAGTACTTCTTTACATGTGTACTAAGTTTCAAATCTTAAAGTTGGAAAATGTTTTTTACATTAGATTCGGTCGAACCTCCTTAAGGCTGGGCCGCATCTAACGAAAACCTGAATTTAAGAATTCTAATTACTTCTTGAATATTTATGGGACTCGGATGATGAAAATCTTCCGAGGAAGTTCGTCTTCTACTTTTAGTCGGAAGCTAAGAAAATTGCTGTAATGATAATTACTTAATAAATAATTAGAATTCTTAAATTCAGGTTTTCGTTAAGTGCGGCCCAGCCTTAACTAAATAAAGTTACCCTAACAGCACAGTTTGCTTGAGCAAAAGTTAACTGTACAAAAGTTTCGTCGAATTTTTCTTCAAATTTCCGTCAACTTCGGACTTTTTAATTCTTTACGACAAGTTGTATGCAACTTGCTATTGAATTTGAGGTGAATTTAATGCCCGAGTTAGAATGCAAATTCACTTCAAAAGTTGACTAGAAAAAAGTTGTCTTTAATTTTCGCGTAAATTTAATGTCAATTTATCGTTAATTTGACTTGAAAAATTGTTAAGTATATTTTTACGCTCAAATTGTAGACAATTTTATGTATAAATTTGCTTACCTTCTGAAATGGTAAAAATGAACATTACCGAACGTTTTTTTCCATACAAGTTTACCTTAAAATTGAAGAAAAATTAACCGTAAATTTGTATTTTCAACTTTTGCTGTAAAATTGTCCGCAAATTCGGGCAGTAGATTTCAGGTAATTTCAACATCAAATTACCGTCAATTTCAACGCAAAGTGGCTATTAGGGATAACTACAAGTTACTGCCGCATTCTAAAAGGTAAGTGTTGGAGAGCAAAAGTTGGCGAGAAACTGACGAGAAACTTGCAGCCGCAACTGGACATCAAGTTGGCCGCCAACAGTTGGTACCTCCAAGGTTGACGGTCACTTTCTGAGAAAGTTGGTGGCAAAAGTTGCTTGCAAAAGGTGGCAATCATAAGTTGACGGTAAGTTTCCTTTAAATTTTCTCAGAAACTTACATTCCAGTTGCGGCTCCATACCGGCGCTAACTTTCTGAGAAAGTTGGCGGTAACTTATATTTCTCACTCACAGCTCTCCTTATTACTGCCATCTTGTCGTTGATACACAGCAAAACTAAATATCTAGCTCGTTTTCAACGTTCGGCCTCGTGTTTCTTTGAGAAAAATAATTAAGGAAACGTTGTGTTAATTTAAAAAGTGTCGAGTTTTAAAATGCCTCTAAAAAAAATCGAACGAAACGTTCATAAAGAATATCGTATATGGAAAGTTGAAAATATGAGCGATATGTTCTTTAAAGTAGATCCGGAGGGCGAGTTTTTCAATGAATCCCTTCAGGTGATTCACTACTTTTCTACAGAATTTGAAGGTCATTCCGTTAAGTGGTACGTCAAGTTGCAATTTTGTCGTAATACATTGAAAGGTGGATTCATGATAGAATTCGACGCTGTTGAAGAATTGGAACCTAAGAATCATGTAACCTGTAACTTTTACTTGGTCGACGCCGACAAAAATATGTTTTTTCTTGGACGAACGCACCGCAAATTTGATTCTACGTATCGTCATTGTCTTGGAATATATCCAAGCAGTTTTGCTGCTCACCCCGAATTACCCAACACAATAGATAAACTACTTCCAAATGATACCATGACACTGGGCATCGAACTCATAACTTACTTGGATGATAATCCTATATTTCCTTACGCGGAGGTGCGTTGTATCTATTATCCAGATCCCAGTTTATCAGATGATTTCTCGGAGTTATACAAAGTTCAAGATGACCGTGATGTTATGATTTATGTGCAGGGTGTTACATTTCCAGTTCATAAAAGAGTATTGAAAGCACGGTGTCCTAAATTATATGAAATGGTTGATTATCATCAACACACCTCTGATGGCAATGATAACCAAGTAGCTCTTACGGACATCAAGCCAGAGATATTTAGAAGAGTTTTAGAATTTATCTACACTCGGAAAATTGAGGACTTGGATGATCATGCAGAAGATTTGCTAGAAGCTGCTTCGAAATATCAATTAACAAGACTGAAAAATCTGTTTGAAATCTCCCTCATGGAGCACTATCTTACCTACGAAAACTCTGAAGAGGTTAAAGAATTGGCTATGAGTTTTGGTGCTACTCAATTATTCCATAACGCCAATTCGTTACAAGTGAATACACGCCGAATGATAGAGAACTATCAACGTCGTTTAGATAATAGTATACTTTTTTTTCTTTAATTATACTGAAATTTATATTTTTTTTAAATATTCGGAATTTTTAATTTCAATAATTAAATCACTTTTTTTTCTTTTTTTTTTAGGCATACTGGAGAAATTAAGTTTATTGCCGATTAGATTGTCTTTGCATCACTAGATAGCAATCTATTCACTCATCGCAGCAAGATTTTTCTTCATAAAATTTAATATTCTCCAAACAAATTTGTTTTTGGAGTTTACTCCTTAAGAATCGATTTTCATATAAGGCCCTCGGTATGGAAAAAATATGAGGAAAAAATATTGAACTCCCTAAGGAAGAATTTAAGACGGTCATCAGGAATGCTGAGCAACAAAAACTGCTTAGTGCGCATAGGACTACAAGTCCATGCACAGCGTGTTCTTTAAACACGTGCGTGATCATGGCTTGTCCACACAGCTGACGTTTTCCTTCCTTAAGTCAGCTGGCCTGATGTCCGAGACCGAAGGATATATTTTTGCCTGCCAAGATGGTGTTATTAACTCTCAAATACCGTGCTAAAGTGCACCAGACGCAGCTACCCGACACTTTGTGTAGGGTTTGTAAGCAGCATCCAGAGACGCTTATGCATCTTTTGTCAGCATGTCCTGTGCTGGCAAGAAATGCATACATTCAGCGCCATAATGCTGCTCTGCGAGTACTTTATTACCATCTAAGACACACGCACGGTATCGACAAAACACCAGTGCTGCCTTATCTGCCAGGAGATATTCCGCAAGTTATTGAGAATGACCGTTGCCGTATTTATTGGAACGTGCCATTCGCAACAACGCGGAAAATCGACCACAATAAACTTGATATTGTGCTCTTCGATAAAACTGCTCGTAACATTTATGTTATTGAGTTTTCAGCTCCGGCTGAATATAACATCACGGTTAAAGAGGAGCACAAACACGAGATATATCAGGATCTCCTGTTTGAAATTGGCAAACTTTACCCAGGCTACCGTGTCAAGCTTGTCGTTCTCATTGTTGGCGTCCTAGGAGGGATGAAACAGTCTTTTGTGTCTGCATTGGCTAGAATTCCAACTTGTTTATCGCAAGTTGAGTTTTTGGCATCGCGGATGCAAAAGGCTGTCATTCTCGGATCCCTCCGTCTCCTAAGGCAACGAAACTTGGCCTGCTGCGCTGCTAATCATCTTGTTGATGAAGCATCGCAGCAGTTACGATTTGGCGCTCAGGTGAGGTCCTCGGTAGAGTCGGACTACCGGGGATAACCCCCTGAGTATTTAACTAAAAAAAAAAAAAAAACATAATAATAATAATAATATTTATAACAACTGTTATAAAATGACAATAACGACTACGACCATGACGACGATAACAGTAGCCGCGATTCAGACGTTTCAGATGATCTTAGCCGTTTTTCAGAAGCTGTTGATCAGGGAAATGATGAGCCTTTGCCATTAATTGATGAGTTTAACTTTTTTAATCAACCAGTAACTCGATCAGAGTATCAGTTACTTAAACTTCATATAAACAATCAAGTCGCTAGTAGTGATAATGATGCAATTCTTATTGAGTTCATAAAAGAGTGGCATGTTAAACATATAGAATCACACGTGAAGCGACTGACGAACTTTTACTTTCTGAAGCCTTTGATTGATGATCTTTCTACTGCCAAAGTAAAATAATTTAGGTGCTTATTGATAAAATATAATATTTACAACTAAAAAGGCTATAATATCAGTGTTATATTTAAATGATTATATTAATTAATTTTGATTACTTTTCTCTTTTTTAGAAATTTTACTAAGCACTTTGTCTGTTACAAAACCTGATATTGAACATCAGCTGAAAGCCTGGTTTCAACGCGATAGTGACCGAGCAATAAAAATACAGATCCTACAAATGGTTCTGCCAAAAAGAAAACAGTTGCCAACTAATTTTAACTCACAAGTCTTTATATTTACAAGTTGTTTTCAGAGAACTTTTTTTATAATAGTATGTAGTTTTCTTTTCTCTAAGTCTAAATTAATCAACTCAAAACGTAAAAGTAAGCTCATCAGATAAAAATAAAACTATAAGTTTGTGTCAACAGTGCTAGTCACAAAAACTAGTGTTATTAAGCTCACAATTATTATTACAGTCGGACCTGCTTATAAGACTATATTGCTGTCTTTTTTATAAATCAGGTATCGCGATAGTTTGAGAGAGAAACTAATAGTCTTATAAGCAGGTCCTACTGTACTATTATTGTTATTAATATAAAACCTATGAGTTTGTAACTAGAACTAGTTAGAGTCAAAAATAATTTAATAATTTTACAATCATAGTACAAAAAAAAAACAGTGCCTGACATAGAATAAGCCGTTTTGTGTTGTAAAGAAACTTTTAATAAATTTAAGCATTCCAATTATAAAAAATAGTACATTTGTCACAATAAACTGCGAGTGATTACAATTTACAAATAAATATAAAAATAATTTTAAAAATATTCGATCATGAAATAAATATTTGTTTGTTATTGGTTAGTTGATTCAATATATTCAACAAGAAAAAATAAATATTTCATTTCATGATCGAATGTTTTTAAAATTTATGTTTGTTTATTTGCAAATTTTCAAATTTCCCGCAGTTTATTTCATCCCTAACCTCTAATGATCCTTGAAATTATTAACATTAAATCAACTAAATTAAGACTAATTTGTTAGATAAAAGTCAACTTTTTTCCATCAATTCGTTGCCAATAAAAAGTTAACAATTTGTTATGTTTTTGGTAACATAAAACACATTGTGATTTGTTAACAAAAAGTTGGAAAATGTCGACATTACGTTATGAAAATGTCAATAAATAGTTAACAATTTGTCACCAAAAAGTTATCTTTTTGAGACAGAAAAAAGTTAACATTTTGCTGGACATCAATAGTGATATTTGTTGAAAAAAATTCGCCTTTTTACGTCTCAATATAAATGTTAACATTTTTTTTGTTAACTTTTTCGATACAAAAAAGTTAACATTTGGCCACTTGGGAGGGTAGAGGTACCTCTACCCTCCATAATTTCAAAATTTCTGAATGAGCCCAAGTGGCCAAATGTTAACTTTTTTGTATCGAAAAAGTTAACAAAAAAAATGTTAACATTTATATTGAGACGTAAAAAGGCGAATTTTTTTCAACAAATATCACTATTGATGTCCAGCAAAATGTTAACTTTTTTCTGTCTCAAAAAGATAACTTTTTGGTGACAAATTGTTAACTATTTATTGACATTTTCATAACGTAATGTCGACATTTTCCAACTTTTTGTTAACAAATCACAATGTGTTTTATGTTACCAAAAACATAACAAATTGTTAACTTTTTATTGGCAACAAATTGGTGGAAAAAAGTTGACTTTTATTTAACAAATTAGTCTTAATTTAATTGATTTAATGTTAACAATTTCAAGGATCATTAGAGGTTAGGGATGAAATAAACTGCGGGAAATTTGAAAATTTACAAATAAACAAACATAAATTTTAAAAACATTCGATCATGAAATGAAATATTTATTTTTTCTTGTTGAATATATTGAATCAACTAAACAATAACAAACAAATATTTATTTCATGATCGAATATTTTTAAAATTATTTTTATATTTATTTGTAAATTGTAATCACTCGCAGTTTATTGTGACAAATGTACTATTTTTTATAATTGGAATGCTTAAATTTATTAAAAATTTCTTTACAACACAAAACGGCTCATTCTATGTCAGGCACTGTTTTTTTTGTACTATGATTGTAAAATTATTAAATTATTTTTTACTCTAATTAGTTCTGGTTACAAACTCATAGGTTTTATATTAATAACAATAAAAGCAATAATTGTGAGCTTAATAAGACTAGTTTTTATGCCTAGCACTGTTGACACAAACTTATAGTTTTATTTTTATCTGATAAGCTTACTTTTATGTTTTGAGTTGATTAATTTAGACTTAGAGAAAAGAAAACTTTATACTATTATAAAAAAAGTTCTCTGAAAACAACTTGTGAATATAAAGACTTATTAGTTAAAATTATTTGGCAACTGTTTCCTTTTTGGCAGAACCATTTGTAGGATCTGTATTTTTATTGCTCGGTCACTATCGCATTGAAACCAGGCTTTTAGTTGATGTTCAATATCAGGTTTTGTAACAGGCAAAGTGCTTAGTAAAATTTCTAAAAAAGAGAAAAGTAATCAAAATTAATTAATATAATCATTTAAATATAACACTGATATTATAGCCTTTTCAGTTGTAAATATTATATTTTATCTATAAGCACCTAAATTATTTTACTTTGGCAGTAGAAAGATACCCGGGAAAAAATGATCAGACATGAACAGGCATGTGTCTTCAGGCCTGATCAGACATGAAACATGACCATGCCTGAGCAGGCACATCCGGGAAAAAAAATTATATATAAAAAATGGCCCTATATAATTATATATAATTATGTATAACTATATAATATTAAATATAATTATTGCTATAAAAATAAAAAAAAAATGAAAAGTTCAGGCGTGTGCAGGATTTGAACCGTGGACCTTGCGCTCGAAAGTTTAACTCGCCACCTACTACTGATCTAAGAGATTTAGTTGAAAAGTAAGTTTCATATGAACTTCAAGTAATAAAAATCTTATATGTGATAGATTCTTGGTCAACGAAATTTTATATCTATGAGCAGACATAAGCAGCCATGAACATACATGACCAGGCCTGAGTGTATTTAACGCTTCAGACATGAACAAACATGAACAGACATGACCAGGAATGCACAGGTATGATCAGGCCTGAGTGTATTTAACGCTTCAGACATGGAACAGGCACGGACAGGTATGATCATTTTTTCCCGGGATCAATCAAAGGCTTCAGAAAGTAAAAGTTCGTCAGTCGCTTCACGTGTGATTCTATATGTTTAACATGCCACTCTTTTATGAACTCAATAAGAATTGCATCATTATCACCACTAGCGACTTGATTGTTTATATGAAGTTTAAGTAACTGATACTCTGATCGAGTTACTGGTTGATTAAAAAAGTTAAACCCATCAATTAATGGCAAAGGCTCATCATTTCCCTGATCAACAGCTTCTGAAAAACGGCTAAGATCATCTGAAACGTCTGAATCGCGGATACCGTTATTGTCGTCATGGTCGTAGTCGTTATTGTCATTGTTGTAAATATTAATGTTAGTGTTATTATTATTATTATTATTATTATTATTATTATTATTATTATTATTATTATTACTATTATTATTATTATTATTACTATTATTATTTAAGTTAGATAACAAATATTCCGGTAAAAGTATTTGTTGCGTACGTCGTTTTAGTTGTCGTGGTCCAAGCAAATCAAGCGGTTTACGTTTCCGCTGTCGAAAATTTTTCATGATTATAAATAAAAATTTACCTTTTATGAACCGTTAAGTATTGTTAATCAATAGTTATAAATAATATTATAAACGATACCACAGTATTTTAAAGACAAAATAATTTCAGGTTATATTGTTCGCAACTTCGAGCGTTTACATATCTAAAATGACGACATGTAAATGTTAACAAATTGATAACAAAATAAAATATTATAATAATAGCAAAATGTTAACCCAAAGTTGTTGGAAAAATGTTAACAATAAAATGCTATCTTTTGAATAATACTAAAAAGTCAACATTTATATAACATTTTTTGGATGACAAATTATCAACATTAAAATGGTAACTTTTATTTATCTTCAGAAAGTCCCCATTTATCACTACATTTTATGGTAACATTTTGCTAATTTTTTCATATTATATTTTGTTAACATTTTTATGATAACTTTAAGATAACTTTTAAGAGTTATCTTTTTCAAAAATGCTTTTTGTCACCATTTTATTAACATTTTGGAATAGCAAAAAGTTGACTTGGAACGGGCAACTAAAAGCTAACAAAAAGCGAGCCTGGCCACTTGGGAGGTTCCATTTCGCCAAACTCCTCCGCTTGAGAGCAGCATAACCGCGAATTTGGTAGAGCGCGCATTTTTAAATGTCAAATTTAAAAAGACAAAAAATTTGTTCTAGAGTGATTTAGGAAAAAAAAACCCAATAAATTTTTAATTTTACAATCAATTATATGTTTTTGATAAATAATATAAATGTCAGACCATAATAAATATACAGTATATTTATCAGTTAAATATGTGTTTTGGAGTAGCTAGTAGAATCGCATAATCATCATATCCCTGATTAAAAATACTCATTGAAAAGGATTGAAAAAGATGAGAATTGAATAGTTTGGAATACTTTCTATGCCACCAGATTTTCATCTGGACCTAGAATTAATACTTTTCAATTCTCTTGAATCCAAAAATAATATGAGAATTTCTAAACTTCCGAGGAATTGAAAAAGATTCAAAAGAATTGATATTTTTAATCTTTCTGAATACTTTTCAATACCTAAATAGTTCGATATTTTGGATCGAGTGTAGAATTGAAAAGAATTCAAATGAATTGAAATTTTTGAACCTTTCTGAATCCTTCTCAATACCTAAATAATTCCATATTGGAAGGTATTGAAATGATGAAAGATTGAATTCCTTTCAATACTTTTGAATTCCATTTTAAGAATTATAAAGTATTCAAATGATCAAAATTTCAATCCCATTCAATATTTCAATATTTGGGAAAAGACTATAAATGTAAATCTTCGGTCTTCGAAATCGTCGAGATTATGACCTAACCATTTCGCGAAGGATGTTATTGTTGAAAAAAATGAAAACTATTACACAAGTAAATATATAGTTGAGTTATCTTCTTTTAGCTATGTAACATTCCATGGGAAATATTTATTATTATTTGTATCCATATTGTTAAATAAGTTAAGAAATTATTTTTAACGTTAAATTTTGGCGCGCCACCGAATGAATGAGTGTGAATGTAGCAGACATTGGACAAATTTAAAATTATAAATAAATAGAGTAAATAATTAATAAAATAAAATTTTTAAAAAATGCGCATTTAAAAAATTAAAAAATTAATAAGTGCATTTTTTATAAATATTATTTTTTAAATTATTTACTCTACTTATTTATAATTTTAAATTTGTCTGATGTCTGCTACATTCACACTCATCCGAATGAGAGGTAATGCTGCCCCCTGGGCCGAGTTTGACAAAAACGGAACTCCATTACCGAGCGTGGCACATTTTCGCCGAGCCATAAATTGTATTAGAGAACTACATTAATTGTGATCATCCTAAAAATCAAAAAAAGGAAAAAATTGTGCCACTTCAAAATGCCTCTACAAAAAGATCGAAACTTTCATATAACCCATAAACCATGGGAAATACCGGATATAAATCAACTACTTGAACAGGCAGACCGTAACGGACACGAGGACCCCGTCACTCTGGAGAATGTTTTTTCTGCAGAATTTAGAGGTCACTTCATCGAGTGGAAAGTCGTATTGAAAATTTCAAGTTCAAAGTTATTTCCTGGTGGACTGAGTTTATCATTCATCCCTATGAGCGGAATGGATGATGACACCTGTAACTTTTACCTGGTTGATATCGACAAAAATAATCTTTACATTGGACTGAGTGACCAAAGTACTTATACTGGTCGTGAAGACCCAGATTTTGTTCCTTACCGTTTCCAAAGAACGAAAGAAGAACTGCTTCCAAACGATACTATGACACTGCTCATAGAAGTTTTTTCTTACTGGGATTGGGATCGTTATCCGATGATACCTCGTACGAAAGGATTACCATCTTCAAAACCAATTGCCGAGGTACCAATTGATTACTTTGAGTTATATAGCCATAAAAAAGATTGCGGTGATGTTGTTGTCATAAAGGTGCAGGATATTCCATTTCAAGTACACAAAAATCTTTTAGAAAAAAAGTGTCCTGCATTGTACAAAGATGTTGTTCGTCATCAACAATCATTCGACAGCAATAGCAATTCTGAATTAACTCTTACGGATATCGATCCAGAGATATTTAAAAGAGTTGTGGAATATATCTATACTGACAAGGTCTGTAACTTGAATGATCATTCAGAGTATTTGCTAAAAGCTGCTGATAAATATAAATTGCTAAGACTGAAAAGAATGTGCGAAAAGTCGCTCGACATTCAATATCTTAATGAGCAAACTGCTCCAGAGATTTACGATTTGGCTATCCGTTGTCACGCTTCTCTGTTAAAAGACGCTGCCCTGATTGTTCGGCCGAATATTGAAAACCCCAAGACATCCAAGCGTGCTCCGGATGTAAGATGTGTGAGCAAACACTACCTTGGTACGTTTTTACTCTCTTCGTTGTAGCGAAGTTTATGATTTTTTTTACTCAATCAAAGTATTGGATTTAACCTATTTACTTATTTTAACTTTTTCAGAAGTAACGCCAGCAGAATAAGCTTCTCTAACACGGAGAAGATTGTTTTTACATCAACAGAGATCACCTTCATTTGTAACGATAACATTTTTGGTCATGAAAAGATCTATTGTTATGAATTCAATACTGATTAATTTAATTACTAATCTGTTCATCGAACTTAACTTCTGTTTATGTTTCTTACTTTCGCTACATTCTTTGATAAAAATTCAAATTTACTTCTTGTAACTTATGATCTGAACTTCAATCGAATATATTTACAAGTATTTGTTTGAGTCATTAATCAATGTATGTTATTAAAGTCTACTTATATTGAAAAGATTTGTTTATTTCATAATGCGGCCTAATATAACAAAACTGAGGAAATTTTAATTATACAAGTAAGTTATTTTATTGTTCAGATCAAATGGTATCAGTAGCTTGTAAGTATTTTTTTTTTATACACTATTAAGTGTACCATAGCGTAAAGGAAACATTTCATTTTATTGTTCACTTCACCTTGAACAATCAAGCCCTGATTAAAAATACTCATTGAAAAGGATTGAAAAGCGCTCACCACATGCAAACTGTATATCTATATGTACATACAAAAGAATTGAAATTATTGAAAAGAATTCGAATTTCATCATTTTCAATTCTTTTCAATGAGTATTTTTAATCAGTGAGAATAAACGATGAAAAAATGATCTTCTAATAGAAGTAATAGAATACACACCAAGAGAGAAAAGTGGGACATTTCGATCCGTCCAGTTGCGATGATATGTTGTACATTTGCTAGATGGCCTTAAAAATTAGTTAAGGAGGTTCGACCGAATCTAATGTAAAAAACATTTTCCAACTTTAAGATTTGAAACTTAGTATACATGTAAAGAAGTACTTTATCTATGTATTCTCAATATTTGAATATGACCCACCGTCTAGTTTTTTAGAAAAAAAAGATTTAAAAATGACGTTTTTAAAGTTCTTATACACAGGCTCTTATGGCGGACAAGCTCCCGTCATGACTTGTTCGATTTTTTTCATTATTAACCTCCCAAGTTTAAGAAATAAAAAACCACATGCCATAAACTTTAATATTTTTGGAATATGATAAGATTTTAACAATATAGTGTTACCGTTGTAATTATTTGAATAATTCGAGTTAAACTTTATTATTTAATCTCGTTCATCAACAGAGATACATATTATTGAGGGTTTGACAACGTCGCGGAAGCATCTGAGAGAAAAAACAAAGATAGAAATACATTTAAAAGAGAGACGAGATTAGAAACAAATTTTCCCGCTTTAATTTGAATATTCATGTGTAAGAAGTTAGAACGCGCTGTTGCCAAATCTTTTTATTAAATGATATGAGTCAAAAATAACCAAGTCATATTATTACTTTTTTTAAATAAATAAGTAATAAATATTAATTTATAAATTCGTTATGTTATTATAAATTGAAATAATGAATTTTTATAGCTATTAGGAGAATTTAGCAAACAAAAAAATTCAAACACTACTTTGACTCACTAGTTGCGGTCGAACCTCCTTAAGTTAATTGTCTGGTAATTTACCATTAGTATATCAACCGTAACAGCCACTTTAGCTTGAAATTGACAGTAATTTGACATTGAAATCCCCTAAAATTTGCTAACAATTTGACTGCAAACATTTTTGGCCCCAGAAATGTTCAACATTTAGTTGTTATTTTTACATATTTACACATATTTAAAAATTCATTCTATACTGACTTGTCACTGATGTAAAGATTTAAGAGTGACATCCATATTACGTATAACCGTGATTTTGCTATTGACATATGATTTTAAAATTATGTCATTATGATGTACAACAATGACTTTATTACTGCGTAACAATGTGATGTAGATTTTATGTCAAGCGTACGTAACACATAAGTTATAACTGTGACGTCATACAAGAGTCATGCTTACATCAATATGATGTCAAGTTTTTACATCATATGAAAGTCATGTAGAATGTCAGATTTTTAAATATTATTTATAAAAAAACATTTATCAAACAAAAGTTAATTTTAATCAAACAATCAAAAACAAATGACGAAAAAACGAATTAGTTAAAAAAAAGTTCAACAATCAAATTTACTCCCGCTAATTTAAGAGAACCCTAAAGTTCAAGGAAAACGCTATAGTCTTACAATTCTATTGTATATTTATATTATAGCAACAAATTACAGTTTTTATATTTTATATACAAATTTGTCAGTGTACATATACTTTTATATTATCTTTTTAAAAATAATTGATGAATTAAAATAACTTTTTTAAATGGTTTAGCTACTAGAAGTAATTTGTAAAAATTTTCATTTGAAAAAAAAAATATTTATAGAAATTTATAACAGTATGTAAGATACTCAATTTTTTTTGCGGCAAAATTTTATAGGTTATTAAATTTAAACCTGAATTTAATTTGAAAATAATAAATAATTAAAAATGAGTGGAGAATCTCAAATTTCTACAATCGTCAATGATATATTGGTAAGTATATATATTTTTTTAACAATGTAATATTTTTATTAAAAAAAATAATTTTTTGTTTTAATAGAAAGTCGAAGCAATTGAAGAAGCTTTCAGTTGCGTCTTAGTTCACAATCTTAACAGTGAAACGGAAAAAATAAAAGGATGGCAAGCAGAATTGAGTTCTGCGATGTTGAAACTGCCCGCAGATCAACAAGAACTTGCAGTAAAACAGTTCCTGATTTTAGCTGCTGGAATGACAAATCATAAACGATTGCAACTTCTACTTGGTCTTTTGGAGAATTTAGTTGTCAATAATGTTTTACCAGCTAGGTGATATTATTTTTCAGTACATAAAAAATCGAGATTACACTGAGAGAAAAAAATTAATATTTCAAAGAAAAAATGCATGATTTAAGAATTTTTTTTATTTGTTTATTTTTTCATTCGGTCATGAGGTATTGCTCTTTGTGATTATAACCAGATAATACGTAGAGTTTTGAAGTACACATTCATTTATAATCACGTACATATTTATAAAACAACTGAATTTGATCGAATTATATTTTGAATTCTATTCGGTTTAATTCTAATTAATTCGAAAATAATTCTCCAATTTCTGGTTCTGAATCCGAATTAAACTGAATTGAAACGAATATGAAATTTTTAAATCGGTTTTATTCTGTTTAATTCAAATTCAAATTTTCAATTCAGTTAAATTCTGTTTTGCGAATCCGACAGAATATAACAGAACGATTCGCAAAATGAAAATTTTCTTGCATTAAGTAAATAATTATCGTGAAATTTTTATCTTAAATCAAAATTTTTTGTCCTCGTCAACATGTTTTGATACTGAGTAGAAAAATTTTTACTTGTTTCAAGAAAAAAGATGTGATGGTTTTTTGTGGTAATATTGCATTTTCTTGTTTAAAGAAATTTAAAGTTCTCGCAACGAGAACTATTCGCCCCGTGAAAAAAATCCATTAAAAAAATATAAAAAATATATCTAACATAAGTATGAAAAGTATATTTTCAATCGATAACTTTTGACTAATTTTTGTATATAGTTTATATATTTTAAGTGTAATTCAAATACACTCATGCAAAAAATTGAAGGAACAGAAAAATTATAGAATTTCTTAAGTGACTTTTGCAAAGTTATAACTTTGTCAAAAAAAATCTTATAAAGATTTAAAAGAAGGAAAATAAAATAAGAACTATCCATTTGATTATAAAAAAAACGACTTATTTTGAGTATTTATGGAAACAAGAAAAATAATTACTTGAATTTTATGTTTTTTTCTCTCAGTGTACAAAATCGAGATTGCATTAATTTTAAAAATAAAATATGTTTTTTTTTCTTCTCCAGAATGGTGTGTGAATCGATTTTGAGCTGCGATAAATTAGTGTATGAGCTCCAAGACTTTTGGGTTGAATGTTTTACATTGATAAAAAAAATAATTGGTGGAGTAGATTACAAAGGCGTACGAGAAGTAATGAAAGGTTGTATAGAAAAGGCTCAGACAATTCCAGCAAAATTGAATGCTTCAGTACAGCCGCAACTTAAAACTCTCGAACACGTATTTGAAAATATATTTGATAGAAGTGCTTGTCTTTTACCAAGCTATTTTATTGTGACTGAAATTCAAAAAGTATATCCGGAGAATAAAAATTGGCCTCATTGGAAATTAGCAAGACTTATGTCAAGTTTCGTCGAGAGTTTTCGTCCAGTAGCACAAATGGTGTCAATAATAGGGCATTCAAAAATGCTTCCAGTTGTTGAGCATACAGGATATGCTGACCATTTGATAAATCCCTGGTTATTGGATCCAACATCATTAAAGTTTTCCCTGAAAGGAAATCTTCCTTATGACGCTGAACTGCTGAAGCCTCAAACAGATTTACTTCGTTACGTTCTAGAACAGCCTTACAGTCGTGATATGGTTTGTTCAATGCTGGGTCTTCAAAAGCAACACAAACAACGCTGTATAGCATTGGAAGAACAAATGGTAGAGCTTGTTATTCTTGCAATGGAGAGATCCGAAAATGATACAACACAGCCAACCGAAGGAATTGATGGAACTGTAGCGAATCACTGGGTATGGTTACATCTTTCATCCCAATTAATTTACTTTATTCTCTTTCAATTCGCCTGTTTTCCAAGCATTGTAATGGCAATTCATGAAAAACTCGCTGCAAGAGATTTACGAAAAGGTAGAGATCATTTAATGTGGGTACTACTACAATTCATTTCTGGAAGCATTCAGCGAAATCCTTTGGCTAATTTTTTACCAGTATTGAAACTTTATGATCTTTTGTACCCAGAAAAAGAGCCACTTCCTGTACCAGACTTTAATCAAGCTCTTTGTACGCATCAAATGGCTATGACGTGTATATGGATTCACTTATTAAAGAAAGCACAATTGGAGCATGCTAATATTCATCGACCAATTCCTATAGCATTAAAAAATCATCACGAATTTCTTCAACACTTGGTTATGCCGAACTCGTCACTTTGTATGGGACCAGACTATAGAATTGCTCTTCTTTGCAATGCTTACTCTACTTATCAAGAATACTTTAGCAGACCTATGGCTACACTTGTTGACACAGTTTTGGGTACGCAGAAGAGCCAGCCACAACAACCATTACCAACAAATTTACAGAACAATGCAGCTCTAGCAACAGGACCAATTACTCCTCTATCGATGTCGATTCTTGACTCTCTGACAGTACATTCCAAGATGAGCCTCATTCACAGTATTGTCACTCATGTCATAAAACTAGCACAGTCAAAAAGTAACATGCCGTTAGCACCTGCTCTTGTAGAAACTTACAGCAGACTTTTAGTTTATACTGAGATAGAAAGTCTTGGAATCAAAGGATTTATAAGTCAGCTACTGCCTCAAGTATTCAAATCTCACGCTTGGGGAACTTTGTATACATTATTGGAGATGTTCAGCTATAGGATGCATCACATTCAGCCTCATTACAGAGTTCAAATACTGTCTCATCTTCACAGTCTAGCTGCAGTACCTCAGACCAATCAAACTCAATTGCATTTATGTGTTGAAAGTACGGCTTTGAGAATGATAACAGGTTTAGGATCATCTGAAGTTCAGCCTCAACTGTCTAGATTTTTATCTGAGCCAAAAACTCTAGTGTCTTCGGAATCAGAAGAACTCAATCGTGCTTTAGTGCTTACTCTTGCCAGGTCGATGCACATTACAAGTACTGGTGCAGACTCTTTGAGTGGAACGTGGTGTAAAGAATTGTTAAATACTATCATGCAAAATACTCCTCATTCATGGGCAAACCATACGCTCCAATGCTTTCCTCCGGTGCTAAGTGAATTTTTCCAACAGAATAGTGTTCCTTGGGAGAATAAACAGCAAATAAAAAAAGCTGTTGAAGAAGAATACAGAAATTGGGCATCCATGAGCAATGAAAATGATATAATTGCTCATTTTTCAGTACCAGGTACTCCGCCACTGTTCCTTTGTCTTTTGTGGAAAATGATTCTTGAAACGGACAGAATAAGTCCGATCGCTTATAAAATTTTAGAACGAATAGGTGCCAGAGCTTTATCCGCTCATTTACGAAAATTTTGTGATTATTTGGTCTTTGAATTTGCTAATAGTGTTGGAGGAGGACAACATGTCAACAAATGTGTTGATACAATAAATCATATGATTTGGAAATATAATATTGTAACTATTGATCGACTTGTATTGTGTTTAGCCTTAAGAACTCAAGAGGGTAATGAAGCACAAGTTTGTTTTTTCATTATTCAATTATTGTTACTTAAAGCTGCTGAGTTTCGTAATCGAGTTCAAGAGTTTGTTAAAGAAAACTCACCGGAGCATTGGAAGCAATCCAATTGGCATGAAAAACATTTAGCGTTCCATCGTAAATTTCCCGAGACTTTTGCGCCAGAAGGAATAATGGATCAAACAAGCGGCGGCCCGAGTCAATACCAAAGTTTACCTGTTTACTTTGGTAACGTTTGTTTGAGATTTTTGCCTGTTTTTGATATTGTTGTACATAAATTCTTGGAGATTCCTCAAGTAAGTAAAAGTTTAGAAATTCTTTTAGATCATTTAGGATGTCTATATAAATTTCACGATCGCCCTGTTACTTATTTATACAATACCCTTCATTATTACGAAAATAAATTGCGTGATCGGCCGTCTTTGAAGCGACGCCTTGTCGCTGCTGTGCTTGGATCGCTGAGAGAAATTAGAGCGCCTACTTGGGCTTTATCTGAACCTTTTTTACATTATATGACACGATCTTCTGATGAAGCTGTCTCTTGGATTCCGGAATTAGATTACTATATTCGTTTGGTCAGAAGAATGGTTGAAACGATGGCAGGAACGCCGCATTTCCCATCAGTTGACTGGAGATTCAACGAATTTCCAAACCCTGCGGCACATGTTCTGTATGTGACATGTGTTGAATTAATGGCAGTTCCTGTTGCGCCAAATCTTGTTGCTGATAGTCTTTTAGATGTCGTTGCCAAAGGATACACTGTTATAGCTCCAAAAGAAATTCATCTGTGGATTAATTGCGTTGGATTGCTTATGACTGCATTACCTGAATGCTATTGGACTGCTTTTTATGATCGTATTGTTGAAACTGTTAACAGCCCGGGATTAGAAAAATGGCAGTATAACAATCTTACACCATTCCAAATGTTTAATTTTGATAATACACATAATTGTTTGATGGAAAATAAGTATTCTTATATGTTAGCCATCGCTCATTCAATATGGCATCATGCTGGTGTTGGACAAATAACTACTATGCCGCAACTTATCAAAGAAAAACTCCAACCTGTTGTCAATAGTGAAGAACAATTAATATTTGCTTGTCACTTAATTGGACCTACTTTAGCGCGCTTCAATGTAGAACGACCGCGTTGTATAGTCGAATTATCAGTAAGTTTATACGAAATGTTAGAACAAGTCGATAAAACTCAAACTACCCTGAAATATATGGATCCAGTTTGTGATCTTCTTTATCATATTAAATATATGTTCGTTGGAGATATGATGAAAACTGACGTAGAGTGTATTATTCGAAGACTTAGACCAGCATTGCAAATGAGGCTTAGGTTTATTGCTCATTTAAGTATCGATGAAATTAACTCCAATTAATTATGTATCATATAGATTTAGTTTTTTAAATAAATTTGTATTAAACGTAAGCTAAGAAAATTTTATTTAATGTTTTCTTACTCTATTTTAATTCAAATTCATTGTTAAGTTGATAAATAATTTAAATGGTAATAAATTAAAAATATTAAATTATATATATTTCTATTGTATTTTAATTCTTTTTCTACAAGTGATTGAAATGAGTTTTGACTCACAAGGAAGGTATTCCAAGTGTCCCTCTTCGATTTCAATGAGACTGAGATATGTTATTCTCCATTGAAATCTAAGGGACACGTATTTTTTTTTAGCTGTGGAAAAACATCTAGGGGGTGAAACCACCCCTTAAAGTTTAGGCTCCAAAGGAGTGTTTTTCAAGTTTTGCAAACTTGCAGTTTGAATAATCGAATGGAACCAACGGCATCACTTTCGGGGTGAAAAATAATGAAAAGTTCCATTGGTGTTATAATAAAAAAATAAATAGAACAAAAGTTATAAGGGTTGAAATTCACAAAACTTTTATTTAAGAAAAACTATCCAATGGATTTTAACGAAACAAGCGGTGATCGAACGAGAAAAAAAAAGTAGAGGATACTTTTTTTTGGGTTTTTCCGAAAAATCGAGTTTAGAAGGTGATGAACCCCTATGTCCATCTACATTGACCAATGAGAAAACATCAATATTTTTATTAGAGCTGGTTTTAATTAATTGAGAATTATTTTTTCATGCATTTTTAGTAGCGAAGACATAATATTATTTTTTTATATTTTACTTACCTTGTTATTTTCAATTCTACATGAAAAATATGCCAAGTGGTTATCTCAGATTTTGCTACCGCTAAAATATGTTATTCTACATAAAATTCTAAAAGACTAGAACTTCAAAAGAGTAGTAGTAGGAGAGCTCGAGGGGCTTAATTGGGAGTTACTCAAGCGTCGTGGGTACCTTTTGGATTGTGAAAGCTTAGATGCTATAATAAATTAAGCAATTTATTAAAAAAAATGTTTTTTACTTCTGTTATTACTACTTATGCATTAAAACAAACGTCAGAAAAAAAGTTACTGGCTTTCTTTGATTTGCGACCGTGTGGATACGATGTATTAGAATGGCAGTATCGATATATTATCCGAATTAGTTTTATTCAATGAATAAAGAGATAGTTGGAGAATTGTGAAAATATATAATTGATTCGGTTTACTATAATGTTAAGATATTCTTAGCAATAGCTTCAAGAGGGTGAGAATGAAGTTATGTTTCGATGAGCCTGACTACACTGGATAATTCTATATTTCAGACTGACTTCTCCTGATCGAAAAAAAACGAGAGTAAAGTGCTCTCTTCGAGACAAGAAATTCAAGAATTATTTAGTCATTGAAAAGAATTGAGGTGGATTGGTTTCATCGATGAATTCATTTTTCATCTTTTTCAATTCTTTTCAGTGGTTTTTTTTTTTAATCGGGGTTCATAAAAATAATATAAGATTATCTTGTGTACGTCATCTTGGGCAGGTTCTTATATTATCTATCAAAAGATTCTTGTGATCAGTGCCTTGACCAGCAACTTGTCATGGGAATTGTTTCATGGTTAGTTGTATACAAAATTTCAAATAAAGATGACGCTGAAGCTAGCGGCCGTAATAAGTAGCGGCCAGAAATTTTTTGCGTGGCCGCTACTTATTACGGCCGCTAGCTTCAGCTTCATATCAAATAAAGATGCATATGTTAATGACGTTATATACAATGTTTTGAAAATTCAAAAAAATTTTCAAGTCTCTTATTTAACCTAGGTTACATTTTCGTTTCTATATAGAAAGTCATAAAATTTCATAACTTCGTTATTTCATTGGTTTCGATTAAAACGTTATGAAGTTGAAGATCGCTCGTCTCTTTAGGAGAAAGTGAATCTCGGAGTAATGAATTCGGCTTATCTCCAGTAGCTTCGTCTGCATCAGATGTCATTGATCGAATCATATCAATAGCTCTCCGACGTTTTCGGTGCAGCATATTTTCTACAGCTATATAAATTTACATTATTTATTTATTTATTTATAATTAAAAAAATAAAGTAAAATTGTCCCAGTAAGATAGTGTACCTCGGGTACCTTCGGTTTTTACTCCCATTCTAGGTATTTTATGTACTAAATATTTTCTCACTTTTTCTTGCGCCTGCGGAGATTATAAATAATCTGTAATGAGGGTAATTTCGAAGTTCATTCTTTTTCTGGGACAAGTTTATGCATAAATTGAGTTGGGAAATTGATACCTCTTGAAACTGGAGTATCTGTCTTGATTGATGACATCGTTGGTAATATTTTTTTCCATTTTGTAAATGATATATCTTGTCCCTGTTCACGTTTTTCTGCTATTTTAAACATTTTTCTTCGTTCTTCTCTCCTCTCATACTGGAGTTGAATCTGTAGAATAGAATATATAGTGATAGATATAGTAAAACAAAATGTTTATAGGTTTTTAGATTTTTAGAGGTAACTCATTACTTTGAGATCATTATTCGCTTCTCTGAGAGATCCAGCAAGGGAAGTCATATAATATATAATCAATGTCATTAGAACAATTAAAGGAATAATAATTCCAGGTGATGCAATATAATCAAGTGATCTGAAATAAATAAAAAGCAAGTTCGATTTTATGACTATTTTTATCGTTTCATTCAAATACTTTTAAATTATTATTTACTTATGAACTTTTACTGGTAGCAAATTTTTTAAGCTTTGGGTTGCTATATGATAAATTCTATAATATCCGGAGAAAGGTCCACAATGCCAAGAAGGTTCTACCCATACAATAGCGTAACCCACCGGAAGTACACATAAGAAGACCATCGTAAGTAACAACGCTAGATAAAAATTATTTGATCTTGAAGCACGAAAAACAACTTCATGTGGTACATTGCAAGTCATTACTGTCCAAGATCTTAAGTACATAAGAATTACAAGTTTTACAAGATTTAAAGCTGTTAAACCGGGACTAAAAAACATTCCCATCCAGACCATTCCTTGGTTGTTAACTAAATGTAAAATATTTTCAGCAATTTTAAAATCTCCATACTGTGGAAATTTTTTCTCAAGATCCCAACACCACCATGGATTCATGTATCGAACGAATAATGCACGAAAAAAATCAACAATAAGTGTCGCAATTATTGTCAATATCTGTAAGATAGATTCATGTTTGCTATAACTTTAATAATATAATTTTTAATATGGATCATTTCATATCACATTAAATGCGGATTGAACTAGATCATCTACAATTTAGATTTAATATTATGACAAAGAGGAACAATAATCATAAAATAGTATACTACCAAATGAACTTGAACAAAATTGTTTTTAAAACTTATACTAAGTTTAAATTTTGTCAAGTTTTAAAGTTTTTAGTGTTAATTTCTTCAATTGCTCAAATACAATCAAAGCCATAGGCATGGGCGTGGACTACTTTGAAAAAGGGTTTTTTTAACTTCCCGCTAAGAAAATCGACGATTTTCAAAAAATTAGGGAAGTTATTGGTTTCACCCCGATTTTCAAAAATCGGGTTTTCATCATATGTTGACATTTGAAGGTGTGAGGATGCTACTTAGACATTTTCAGAGCGATGTCTGTATGGGTGTATGTATGTGTGTGTGTGTGTGTGTGTGTGTGTGGATGTAAACCTCTCATATCTTTTGAATAAATGAACCGATTTACATTTTTTTGGCGGCATTTGAAAGATTTCTTCTCAACTTAGATTTTCAGAAAATTTTAGATCATTTAGTCAAATAGTCTCTGAGATATTTAAGAAATACGAAAAAAAAAAAAAAATTTTTTTCCGTTTTTTTTGGATATTTTGAAAACTGTCGAATCGATCAATTCCAAAATCTAATCAGTTTTAGAACTCGATAAAAGCTTTCGATTGACGCCAAGAACGTCTCAATCGGATAATCTGTTCGGAAGATATCGTCGACGAAAGAAATAGTGAAAAACGGTTTTTTGCGAAAACCATTGTAATGACGAAACCAATCATTCACAAAATTTAATCAACTCTAGACCTCAATAAAACGCGCCGATCGTCACCTTAAACGTCTCAATCGGATAGTTCATTCGAGAGATATCGTCGGCGGAAGAATGAGAAAAAAACGTTATTTTCGTTTTTCGTGAATATTTCGGAAACTATTGAGTCGATCAATTCCAAAATCGAATCAGCTCTAGAACACGATAAAAGCATTCGATTGCTGCCAAGAACGTCCCAATCAGATTGTTCGTTCGAGAAATATCGTTGACGGAATAATCAATGTAAAATCTGTATCAGCTTTTTTCATTGAATAATATCATAATTACTGAACAACATAACTCAAAACTGATATGTTTTTGTTTATATGAGTCATTGGAAGTGACTTCTGAAAAATCATCATGTTTGCTCGTTTCACGATAAACTTACACCATATAGATATAACGTATCACGTAAACTTATTTTTGAGCGAACTATTGAACATCAATGTAAATAAATATGTAAAAAACGCTTATTTATTAATTATTTTGGAGTCTAAATTTTTCAATTTTAATATAATACGTAATCCTTTTGAGGTTTGGAAAGCTCATAAAAAATAAAACAAAGGTATTTTCAAGCTCGTAGAGCTCGAAAATGTATTTACACTAACGTTTGGGAGATCTTAGAGCTCGAAAACAGCGGGAAGTTACGGGGCTGGCCCACAGGGCCAACCGATGCCCAGATTTTTTTTAAAGATTTTATGTCATGAAATTTGTAAATTTTTCCTGTAAATCTGTTGAAAAAACAGAAATAATAAGTCTTAATTCAAATTTTTTTCTCAAAAATTAATTTTGACTAATTGTTCCTTTTTTAAACTATGGTTCATCCATTCGTTAATATCAGAAAAATACGGAAAAAAATGTTTAGACATGATCATATCTGTTCATGTATGATTATATATGACTTTATGCATGATCATATCTGCAGCCTTTTACTAGGAAAAATAATCAGGTATGATCATATCTGTTCGTGTATGATAATATATAAGGCCATGCATGATCATGTATGGTCATATCTGCACTCGAATAGGGGAAAAATGTTCAGACATGATCATATCTGTTCATGTATGATTACATATGAGCTCATATATGACTTCATGTATGATCATATATGAGCAGGTATGATAATGCAGGGCCATTTTTCGGATCTGATCAGATCTGAGTAGTCATTCATGATCATACATGATCATATCTGAATACTTTTTCCGGTTAATGCATAAATTTTAAGTTTTCAAAAAAATAATTTAACAAAATTTCATTATTATCAAAAATGATGGTGAAATTTTTGTTCGATTTGATATGACCCATATATATTTTAAAGAATTACTTGTTAACATTTTTATACCAAATCCATAACTGTAAGTTTTGATAACTCCTGACCAAACATTGTTTCCCAACATAGTTTACGAAGTTTCGTTTTTGTTGTTATATTTAATTCTAAAATAGCTTCATGGCTCACTAAAAAATTTTATTATTCAATTCGAAATAGTGTTTTCATGTTATCAGCATCGAAACTTAAAGTTTCAGAGTTTTTATGGCCAGTCGAAACAAACTCATTTCAGTCAAATGCGCTAAACAATTGTTAGCAAATGCGTAAATTGATCACACCATTGGTCTTAAATAAACTTGTTTCTGACTGGATGCTGGGAAACTTTAAGTTCCAATGCAGCTAATCATGAAAAATCTAGTGTGTGACAGGGTGAAACACGATTTCAGACTGCGAGTGATGTCAGCCAACTTCACCCTGATCTGAAATCGTTTTGTTTCATCCCTCGTCACGGAATATACTATTAAAACATAGAAAAAAGTAATTTTACCTTTCGTTTTTTCAATCTTTCTTTCTTCAAAGTCATTTTCGTAATCACATATTCTAGCAAAACATTTAATAATTTTTATGTCAACATTATGGCTATTAGTTAAATTTTTATCATTATCTAAAATTGTCTTTTTTTTCGATTCTAACAACGTTGTTTTATTTTCTCCATCAATCCACGTAGAATAATTATAATTTTTAGTATTAGCTGGAATATTTGTAGAATTCGTGATATTTGTTAAATTTGATACATCTCCATAGTTGGAATTATCTGTATCATAATACTCATAATTATTTTGAGGTATATCTTTTTCAATGTAACCTTCCCATTTGACGTCATCGAAAAAAGATGATGATTCAGTTTTTGACATCTCAGAAACATTAAATAAATTTGTTGAACTGTAATTTAAAAAATCACTGGTTGCCATCGATTCATCAAGCGTATCATTGGGTTTCGACGTAATTATATTTGTCAAAGCAGGTGGACTTTTAGTTGATGTATTAGACAATAAAATTAAGCTTAGTGCTGCTAGCGATGATGTTAAAGACGAAAAATTTTTTAATGGTTGAGCTGTAGTCCAAGTTAATGGTAATGATGATGACATGTTGAAAGTAGGTTGTATATCACTACAAGGTACTGAAATATTTTGACAGCGTGTAGCACTCACATTTATTGCTGGTATACTTGGTACAATTTTTGGCTTTAGACTTTTTAATTCTCCTTCCTATGCAATTGATGAAATTAATAATTTGATTTTTGTTTATTAAATAAAAAACCTATTGTAATATTATGATTGTTCTTACCATTTGACTTATTTTATCGAAAAGAGCGATTATTAAAGAATATAAATTAAGAAGATTCAATACCATAATTCTAGTAATTCAAAAAAAAATATATATATGTTTAATTTTAATAATGTCAAATTTTAATGTCTAATGCCTCTGTATACCTATCAATCTGTGACAAAATATTAATGCAAGATTCTAAGACAAGATTGTTGTAAGACTTGCACATGATATTGTACTAAAGAACATTGATGATGTCTGGCTCAAGATTTGTTACTAAAGTTACTTGTGCGTATCTAGAGCAAGTCTTGCACTAGAGATTATTTGCAGACACTAACGCATATCTGATCAAAAATTTAAAACTTTGTACCAGTGTCAGCAACAAGATTGATAGGCATAAAAGACGTGAAAAACTAGAGTACTGGTGACCAGGCTTGGGCAAGATTACTGTAAGATTGTTAAATGGGATATTCAATAATAGTAAAATTTAAAGTAGTACCTGGCTAATTGGAGTCGTAACTGTTTACGAGGATGGTAATTTTCTAAAAGTCCCAGAATTTCAAAAAATATTGGGAAGATATATGAGATTAGTGACATAACTACTGTAATTTCGTTTTGCCTCCACCAACTACTATTTGATGTTTCTTGTGTACTTCTAGCAACAACTTCAACTACTGCATAAGCTGATATTATAAGAAGTAAAATCACGAACACATTAACAAATATCCTTATTGTAGTAATTTTCCAACTAAAAAATTTTTAAATATCTCTTAAAAAGTACATTTAATTCAAAATATAAAACTATCACTGGAGTTTTCGGATGGATTCTCTTATGGTTGTCTATAGGAATCCAGCATACATTTCCATATAGATCCATAAGTGATTTTCCATTGGAATTCGCACTATGCAAAAATCCAGATGGAAACCTAGTTAAGAATTCTAAATAGATTTTTACATGGTTTTCCACAGAAATCCTTACCGTGCCTAAAAACACGAGAACTTCTTTAATGGTTACACGTTACACTTCCCAAGTGGATTTTTTGTACGAAATTTAGATACCGGCAATTTCCGATATAATGGTCTTTTTATATAGGAACATATGGTATTTAAAATAATCCATGTATATTTCTGTACAAAAATTCAGATATCTCGGGTCTTAAACACATTTTTGCTTAGAAATACAGGTACCTAAATTCTTACATGGATTTCCCACATGGGAATCCAGGCATTTATAGTTTCCCATGTGGGTATCCTACATAAGAATTCAGATGTCCATTCTTTTTTACATGGATTACTATATTAAACCATACTATTTTATGTTGATTCCCATGGATCCGTATGAAAATCCACACTTTCGTAAATGAATTTCCATAGATTTCCATACAATCCTCCGAAAATTTTTCGATAGAAAAATTATACTGTAGATACAAACTGTCCGAGTTTTTTTTCCTTTTCAGCTTCTTCTAATAACGATTCTTTAAATCCTAATATAATACTTGCGACTCTATTATTCGCAGTTTCAGGATTTCCTATCATAAAGTCCCAACCAGTAAAAAGCTTCCATGAAAAAGCACATTCATCCTCTTTTTCTGATAGTTTACTCATTCGTGAATTTATTGCCATTCTGTAAAAGAAGACACTTTTTTAAAAAAAAAGAGTAAGAGTTAGCACTTTTGAAAAGTCGTAAAAAAAGTGTTTTTTTTTCACGCTTCAACCCTTACCCCCCCTCCCCTCTTTAATGAAAAATAAAAAAAAATACATATCATTGTATTTTATTGATTATTACTTACTTTCGTAAAATAGTGACAAAACTATAAGTATAAACAATTAAATTAGCTAGAAAATAAGCAAGAGGAAGTCTGTATCCTCCGTTTGGTATATCCCAATCGGTATACCACCCATAAAAAAATGGTGAATGTTTTAAAACTCCCTCAAATTCCCATAGAGTCAGATAATGTGTGGATTTTTTTATTTCTTCTGGTAACAGAATCTTGCGATCTCCAGCATGATTTTTATCGGCTGTGAGAATTTCTGGTATAGCAACAAATATGGTAAGGGTTAAAAATATAACAAGATTTATCCAGAATAACCAGCGCAAGAATATAAAATATGAAGCTACAGCAGAACCAAAATGTGATTCTATTTCTTTTATTCTTGATTCCCATGGTACTAACCACGTTTGGAGATTTATCAATTCACGTTTTGAATACTGCCATTTCTACAAAAATAATATATTATGCATAGAAACTAAAAATTTAACATACTACAAAAGTCGGCATACTTTACTAATAAAAATCGCAATTCCCGCTAGAACATCTTTGGTGTTTCTATTTTGGGCAAGTCGTTCTTGAAGTGCACCCTCATGCCGTCGAATATATGATTTAGCTTGTTTCACAAGTTTAACTTTTTTTCTAAGAGGCCAAGGTTGATGTTTAACAGCACTAAGAACTTCCTTATGCAATTTAAGTTTTTCAAAAATTTGTTCTTGTGTTCCACCATCCTCTAAATCGTCATCCATTGCCATGTCAATAGAAATTGCTGTTCTAAAATATTTAAGTGATTTATTATGATCACATAATGTTGCACTTAAATAAATCATTGTTATTATCAAAGTAGTATACTAACTCTCCGGAAGAAGATGTAAGTGCTGATGAACATCTTCTTTGATTTTCTGAATCATCAGTACCGTCTTCAGTATTAAATGATGAAGATCGTTTTTTTTTCTTTTTACTCGAACGTTTTGATGTTTTTCTTTGTAACATAGCAAGCACAGACGCCGAATAATCATTATCTTCATGATTTTCTATAGAATCAACTTGACCCGAGTTCAGTAGAATTGTTGGAGAAAAAGACATCTTGTTTGAAGTTTCGTCTTGGTTGTTATCGTTGTTGATAGATCTTTTTACTTTCTTTTCGTCAAGAACAAAAGTTACTGACGGTTTTTCAAATACTTCCTGAAAATTCTGAATATAACTCATTTAAAAAGTTTGAGTATAATCCTATGTTCATATTTTATAAAGTTACTTGATTACTTAAATATGAAAAACTTTGAAAGTCTACCTTTTTAAAGCTATTTTAAAAGCGTACAATACTAGCCACACCTGTATTCAATCGCAATTAAAATAAGTAGCTAATTAATAACATGTTTTCCTTTCTTATCCTGATTAAAAGAAACAATTTGCAATGTTAGAAGCCCATAAGAAGGGTGATTCAAAAGTATTCAAAGTATTCAAAAGCATTAAAAAGTTTTGTTTTCTAATCGTTTTAAATCGTGTCTTTTAATAAGGGAACAGTGCGTGATGTCCACTTCTATTAGCAAAATGTAATAATTAACATATTGATTTTAAAAAATTATTGTGATTATAATGTTATTCAGATGCGTCAATATTACACAGAAAAAAAAAATAGGTGCTGCAGCAGGATTTTTCTTGTGGAATAAGTATGATAAGGAACAAGTTTCTTAAACGATTTATTTAGAAGATAGATTTCTCAAACTCGTGTACAAAATTGGCAAGAATAATGAGTAGATAATTGTTCAACCGATTATAAGAAAAAATCATTCTATACCTGCATTCTTGATTCTGATGTCGACACAAGATTTTTCGAGTCATGAATAGAATCAATTTGGAGGGTATCTGTTCCAAACTGGTCTTTTGTCATTTTAAACAAATATTTTTTATTATTGAAATCAATTGTCAGTACACCTCAGGTAAACTGTTTATATTATTCGAGTTTTTGTTAACTTGGAAGCTAGACACGTAACTACTACAACTTATGGTTGTAGACAATATTCGACACACCCTGGACAAGCTCGTGCTGAGCACAATGTGATAATTTTACAGAGCGTGTTCTGCAGTGATCTTTTGACTAAACATAATGACGCCGGCGTACTATTGAATCGCTGCCGCACCTGAAAGGCATCTATCAAGATATTAGTAAAAAGTTTCTATATTATATACGATGTATAATTTTTCAATATTAATGACATTATTTAAGGGAATAGATTACTAACCACACCTATGCCTACCCATAGTTAATGACTCGTTCATTTTTTGTAGCAATGCGTGTTATGTGATGCTATTACTACAAAATCTAAATGACCGTTAAGATCATCTCATTGATTTTTAATAATAATTATTATTATTTATTAAC
This sequence comes from Microplitis manilae, assembly GCA_030273425.1. Lineage (NCBI taxonomy): Eukaryota > Metazoa > Arthropoda > Insecta > Hymenoptera > Braconidae > Microplitis > Microplitis manilae. The sequence goes on from CP092729.1 coordinate 592,580, forward strand.
ATAAATTGAGCACGATTGCCCTCAAATGAATTGTAAATCATCCGTAAGCATGGAAATAAGTAAAATAAATCCAATTCGTTGATAAAAACAATTTTTACGCCACTCGAGATGAGTTACAGCATATTACAGTAGCTCACAACATAAAATTGGGCATGTGAGCGCATACGGCGCTTACTTGGCACAAGGCTCGGTATACTAAGAAAACGAGTCTCGAAAATTTTTAATATCTAATATATTTAAGTAAGAAATACTAATAATGCACATCAATGAGTACATTACTTTTACTATTTATTACTAAATGTATAGTAAAAATCACACAACAGTAATTAATACTATACGTTTATCTAAAAAATTGCTATATTATTACTTTTATTACTAATTTATTTGTATTCTTTATTAATCGAACAGCAAATTTTATAAAGAAAATATTAAATTATTACTAAACGTTTAATACTATATTTGATAATACGATTCAACAATTTTTATTCTCTAAAATTATCAAAATTAATAAAAAATATGCATTAAATACCCTATAGTATACAAAAATTACATTCTCTTTAATAATTTCTGTAAACGAGATGAATACCCATACAAAGTTTAGTAATCGGCCCTAGATCGGGCCAAGAATGTCGATTAATGGCTCGGCAATGGCAATTTTTATTAGCTGATAAACAGTTTATAGCCGGGATGATAACCTCGGCCCATTAATGGCATTCGACTATCGGCCGATTAATGGTAGCCAGCAATCAGTCAAGCAAGCAAATAAATTAAATTTAAAAAAAGACTTGTGGCACTTGGGGACTGCCGCGGTAAAGCTATTGCATAGCATTTTTTATCAACTTATGTATTTATAATTATTTATTTATTTTTTATTTATGCAGTATTTTTTTTCTTTGATGTTAATTCAAGTTATACTTTTTTAGCGTAGTGACCGATAAGAAAACAAATTTTTTTCTTTTATTCAATAAATAAGAAGTTAATATCGTTTAAAATATTTTTATTATCTTACAATAAATGTATGTTATTCAGGAATTTTTATCATTGAAACTATAGGTTTATGGTAACTGAAATAAGAAACATAAGTTTGTGACTTGATATCCTCTAAATATCTGGAAAATACCGCGTCAATGGTGGTCCCATATTTTGTTGTGGATTATTATTCATTTTCAAATTCAATTTTTCCGAAAGAAAAGTTGTCAACCGCACCTCGTACCTCTCTTGACTCAGGCTGGCAAACCTCTAAAACCAAATGTCGAGGGACTCGACCACAGCAACTCCGGCGCATAAGTAGCTATATTGTTGTCTTCCACATTGGCAGTTGTTGAAGAAGGAGGCCGGATCTTTTGGCGTGAGTCGAAATTTAATTTTAACGAAATCCAAAGCATTCTACCCCGTTAAAATTTACCATAAAATTAGGAGTTTTGACTAATTTTCGTAAAAACAATGTATTTTACTGTAAATTTATTATAGTTTTATGGTAAATTGGTATATACAACCGGAATTTACTATAAATTGGATTCGCTAGGGGGTCCAATTTTATTTTTGAAAAATATTGACCTCGGTCGGAATCGAACTCACGTCATTTGAGTTACGAAACTTGTCTGCTATCCACTAGGCTGACATAGTTTCGAGATATTGGAACAAAAAATTTTAATTATAAATATTGCGAAAATGGTAACGATATAGGTTTCTATATTCTCCATGATTTGAACAGTCAGGAGAGGGTATTTTGAAACTAAGGGACTGAGTTTTTACCAGTTCTTGTTTTACCTTAGAAATACAGTTTGAACAAGAATTTCAGGTTCTCTAACTAAAAAATAATTTTTTTTTTTCATTCAACAAAGTTGTACTTGATTTTCTTGGCTCACACTAGATTTTTTTTTCAGTGTAATGATGTCTTTTTTATTTTAATCAATGTATATTTATTTAAAATTATTCATAACTACATAAATAAGAAAAAAAAATGAGATTAAAAAAATTGAAATTTGGCACAAGTGATTCTTAAAAAGAGGAAAATCATTTACAAGTAATAAATTGATTTTATATTTTGTCATTCTTCCTGAAACTGTTGGCACGCACATAAAAATTTATTGATCAATAAAAGAAATGACTACTTGTTCAGTTTGAATCATCAAAACTACTTAGTAGTATGTCGAGCCCAATTGGTACGTTGAACTTGGGTCGATAGATCGTTTCTCACAGGAAGTCGTACACTAGTGGTCCTTGTAGGTGGCGACCCTGTTGCTCTGAGTATCGTGGTTAATTTAAAATTCTTCGTATCTGTTTGATCCCCTACAAGATTTTCTTCATATTTTAAATTATCTTCGAAATTTTTTTCCGCGTTCTCACCACGCTTTTTTACTGGCGGAGTGTCGAGCATTAATGATGTTTGAGGAGGACAACTAATTCTTTGTTGTTGCTTAAAGTCTGGATCTCGAGAGGACGTGGTGGACCCCGAAGTGTAAATTGAATTTCTTTGACGTGATACACATGGCAAAGGTTTTATCAATGCTTGAAGTTCAGAAAGAGGATCTGGTGAGCTTTCAATTTGTGTGGAGTAAACAGGAATTTTATGTGACATGATTGGAGATGAAGTAAAGCTGTTTGCTTGAGATATACGAAGAGATAGAGATCCTGAATTCGATGAATTCTAATAATAAAGAGTAAAGTTAATGAAAACGTTAGATTGGTATTTTTATAAATGGCATACTCACTGGTAATTTATTACAGTTTGGAGATAAAAGAAAGTTCGGTGGCTGCATAGGGTAAGACGACGGCGTAGAGTAGGGTGACCTCTGAGTCGGGTATGGGCTAATATTATGTAACCTCTCAAGTAGTTGGGCTTGAAAGTGCATTTGGTCATTGGAAGTAAAAGGCTGGTCTATCCTCGCCGTCGTTGAGTAAAATTCAGGAGTGTAAGAGTATGTAAAAGATGGTGCCTCTAGCTCCCATGGTGAGTTTTGTACTGGTGTCCATTGTGACTGCTTCGGAGAAAGTTGTATTGTTACGGAGTATTAGATTACACCGCGAAGACAAAGAACGTTAGTATGACACAACGATTCTTCTGCAATTGCGAGATATAAGATGCTAGGGCGATTACTGCTGATGCTGATTTTTATAGGTATGTACTGTTACTACGATATTACCTAGCATTTGCTGATATTAAATCCAAAAACCCCGTGCGAAGAACCTGTCGAGCAACAATCGCGAATACCTCGAGGTAATATCACGGAGATTTTAAGCTAAACACAAAGCAGTTTATTATTTTATACAAGCGCCATTCAATATAGCATAAAACAATCACAGCCGTCACAGTTTCAATTCACTCTCTCTATTTTTTATTCTCTGTCGCTTCAGCGATATTAGATTAAGAATATAGTCGTGAAATAACAGAGATAAACGTATATTGATTTGCAACATGTACGAAAGTCTAGCAATCATAACTATGGCGATACATATATATATATTAGGGTACTTTCGGATTATGTTGCCACCCCCGAGATCAATTCTGAATCCCGTTAGAAAAATTATCTTACAATTTCAGCTGTAAATATTAATACGCGCCTATAACCATCATTTATATTGCACATCTCAACCACGAAGCGGAGAGGTCTACAAGAAAATCTTGTAGTAGTCTTGTACTCTTGTTATGAAAGTATCTTGCGAAAGACCCCTAAGTGTCTTTATATACCTATCAATCTGTAACAAGATATTAATGCAAGATTCTAAGACAAGATTGTTGTAGGACTTGCACATGCTATTGTACTAAAGAGTATTGAAGATATCTGGTTCAAGATTTGTTAGTAAAGTTACTTGCGCGTATCTTGAGCGAGTCTTACACCAGAAATTACTTGCATACACTAAGTCTCTAAGTCGAGTAAAGTGATCGAGATAGAAGTGAGATATACAGATAGTGTAATATGAGACTTTTTGAGCAAACCTGACGCAAGATATGCGTTAGTTTATGCAAGTAATTTCTGGTACGACTGGCTCAAATCACTGTACCAATACTTGAACAAGAAACCTTAAATATTCTTGCATGATTCTTCAAGTACAACATCCCTGATTTCTCAAAACAATTCACTCAATGATGAATGTGTTTCTATAGAGTATTGGAATTGAATAGTATTGAATTGTTTTGAATCATTTTGAATTGTTTCTTTCAATCAGGGATAACACAAAATTTAAAACTGCGTACCAGTGTCTGTTACAAGATCCATAGTTATATAAAAACATAAACAACTATAGTGTACTGGTGTGACTATGCTTGGACAAGATTGCTATAAAATTGTTATATGGGTACTTGTCGCATTTGAAACCGATATTGAAAGGGGGGGGGGCAATATAAAGTTCAAAAGTAGCCTATATAAGGGCCAGATATATATTTATATATATACGTGTGTGAGTAAATGTATACATATCTATTTATGTATTTATAAATATATGTCGTAATTTAGTTTAATATTTTTATTAAAAAAGTAAAAAAACATAAGCTAAAAGCAGCTACAATTATTTAAAAAAAATAGTACATAAAATAAAATATAAAATGCATTGACATAGCTTGTTGGTATCAATCACGGCATCATTCAGTAGAACGTTACCTGACCAAGACTTGACAAGTCAGGAATGGTGGGACTTTGCGAAGTTATTGTGTTGCCAGTTACACCTGAAACTTGTGACTGTAACACTGAGTTCCCATGCGAGCTTGAAGTACGATCTTGTTCTCTTAAATGACTAACTAATGCTCCAATGTGCTCTAAAAGCTCCTTATTTTGAACAAGGAGCTGATGAGTTCGTGTCTAAAACGAAAAAAATATACAATTTAGTTATTGCTGAAGTTATTTAAATAATTCTATTATTAATAATAATTTACTTGGGCTTCTACTCGCGCTGCCGTTTCAGCTGCCAATTGATCTTGCAACAATCGCGCGTGAGCCACAGCAGCACGTGTTTGTTGACTTTGCTGATCGAGACGTTCTCGAAGAAGTTGTATTTCATGTTTAAGAGAAGTTAATTCATTATTACTCGAAATTAATAAGTCGCCGCAATCAGATGCCACTGTTCCCTGTTAGGAAAATTATTTCATAGAGGTTTAACAAATTGAAAATTTGTGGAACTTATTGATGAATGGTTTAAAAAATAAAAATTACTGATGGCGATTGTCTCATTGGAGACGCTGACGATCCATGTGTTCTTACAATACAAGGCGCAATCGCAGGTGGTTGATCTTGCACTGGGTTTTCTCCGTCACTTAATAGTGATATGTCTTTGTGTATACTTGGAGACGGTGTTCTTCGTTGGATTATTGGTGCGCGTTCATTTGTCATCTCGTCATCATAATCATCATTATGAAGAGGATGCTCGTCATTATGTTCAAGTACATGTTCTCGTTCTCTATCAATGTCTTGTTCTCTCTGTTCAGCTGGTACATTCAGGCTTAATTTATGGCACACTTCAAAGGCTTGACCTACTGTTCTAACTACCCTCATGGCTTGACTCTAAACATATAAAATTAGTGCAGTTTATTGACAGTACATAATGAAAAATCTGAAAAATGGTTAACCCTGTGGACCAGTCCCGAAACTCCCCGCTGCTTTTGAGCTCAAGGAGCTTGAAAACATCGATACATGTTCCAGCTTTTTGAGCTCGACACCTATAAAATAAATTGGTATTTTTGAGCCCCTTGAGCTTGAAAAAGTGACATTTCATATTAGTAACCGAGAATTTAAGAAATTTAAAATAATCAACAAGGATCGTTTATTCAAGTTTTGCACACGATTCTGCTCGATAAATTCAATGTTTTTGGATAGAAAATAATAGAAATGATCAAGATGATGTTACGTGAACTTTGAATTAAGCCAGCAAGTTGATATATGAAACATCCGGAAAAAAATATCAGGAACAGTAATTTTTCAAAATTTTCGATGATGATATTATTTAAACTAACGAAGTGATTGCACTAATTCAGGTAGCGATCATGAAAAACTATGAAGCCAAAGGGCCGGTATGAGTTTTGGAACGTATAATAAATTACAATGTGCGTTATCCGAGATAAATGAAGTAAACTGTTATTTTATCAATAGTACTTTGCCGATATCCTTCGAACTAATTAACCGATTTTGATGTTTGAGGCGGCATCCGACGCAGTTTTTCAGCCTGTATCGCTAAAACATGATTAGAATTAATCAGTTTTGTAATTTTTGAGTTTGTTAGAAAAAAACAATTTCTATATTTTGTACTTTTCGAATAACTCGAAACGGGCTGTATCGATCAAGCTCAATTTCTCACAGCACCTAGGAATATATAAGCCGTTTCGAATGCCACCTTGGATACCTAAATCGGTTCACCCGTTCAACAGTTATAGAATATTTATATACGTCCGTACGTAAGTGCATTCACTCACACATACACTCGGACATCCTTCGAAAAATAGTCAAAATAGTCTCCATAGAGCTTTAAAACGTCGAGATCTGTTACAAACTCGGGTTTCGAACATTAAGCCGAAACCAATAACTTCCTTTTTTTAAGAAAATTTTAAATTTTCTTCGCAGGATATTAAAAATAAGTAAATGTTAATAGTAAACTAAGGTAAATGTCCCAATACCGAAACGATTTGATAATCATTATATTATATTTTAACTCGTACGCGATGAAATTGAATAAAACTTTCTTTATTTAAAGCCTTAATCTTTTAGTTACAAAATAGATTTTAGAATATATCCAAAATACGAAAGAAAATGTTAATTAGAGCAATAGTCTCGGATTCAAGGATTTTTCATGTCTCTTACTGTTTTCGTTAAAAAATCACTCAATGGTCTTAGCTTTTAGAAAATGTATAGAATTACTTTTCAATAATTTTTTTTTTTGTATATGCATCTTGAATGACATCAAGTTCAAGAGAACATATTAAAAATAGGAAAAAATAGTATTATTATATTAGTTTTACTGTTCGTCTATTAGTACACCCAAATGAACCCGTGTCCAGTACCGGAACAGCTAATCATATGAAAGTTATTAATGTTATCGATAGGCATAAACAGTGAGTTTTCTTGACTGGCTAAATCAAGTGCAATATTAATTATTACTGGAGCCCTAATATTTAATGCAGTTTGTATGATTTTTATAAAAAATACATTAAATCTAGATAAACTCTAATTTAAATCATAAAAAATAAATTTTTGTCTTTAGTTTTTTTTTTTTAATTATTTTTATAGTGTTGCCTCAAATGATTTATTGTGTTTCTATTCTTTAGTTCAAAATATTTATTTTCATTGAATATTTAATCATTCAAAAACTTAAACACATTTACATTATGGGTGTGATATAGCAGACATCAGATAAATTTAAAATTATTAACAAATCAAGTAAATAATTAATAATATAAAGCGGCTGAGGCAGCCGTTCGGCACACACGTAGCTTGGGCGATCACCGAAGTTAAGTAGTATCGAGCATGGTTACAACTTGGCTGGGTGGGTCTCCGACCGTTAGGCGCGGGATGAAGATCCAGTGATTGGTAAAATGGGAATTTTATCGACCACTGGAGCTTCACTTAAACCAAAACTGTACTGGTTATGTTTTCTCTGTGGTTTTCCTACGCCACTGCACCTCCATTGCACTAAGGGAGGTAGTAGGGCATCACCGTAATGATGCAGTACAGTACAAGCACAAGTCGGGCCACAGCCGCACAAACTGGGCATAGGAAAAAAATTGAGCTGAGTTGTAATTGAATACTATGTGACAGACCGATGGCCTACATACATGGTGAATTAATATAAAAAAAAAAAAAAAAAAAACAAATTAATATTATAAAATTTTGAAAAATGTGAATTCAAAAACTTTTGAAATTAATAGTGCTTTTTTTGTAAATATTATTTTTTTAACTATTTATCTTATTTATTTATAATTTTAAAGTTCCCTGATTCAGAAATCTAATTTGGAATGATTCAATCCATGTTAGAGTATATACCTATATATAGTCAATTTTACCAACTTTGAATTGTTTTGGACCGTGTTTGAATTATTCCAAATTAGATTTCTGAATCAGGGTTGTCTGATGTCTGCTACATTCACAGTCGTTTTACATTAATATTATTTAATAATTGTTAATATTTTCACTATGAATAAATGCAAAAAATAACTCATTTTATTTACCGTTCCGGTATTAGGACAACCGGATTCCCGTATTGGGACAAGGCTATTTCAGCGTTCTGGTATTGGGTCTTTTGGATGTCATAGAAAAAAATGTCTATTCTATGATGTAATAAATTATTTTGGTTTATAATTTATTTGAATATTTTTAAAACGATAAAAATCAGTCGTGTACCCTTCGTCGTTCCGGTATTGGGACATTTATCTTATAGTTTACTTGATAGTTTAAAATAATACAAATTTTTTATTAAAGTCCGATTATATTATTTATTGGTTACCTCAAGTTCTTCATAATTTTCGTCTTCTTCAAATGTTTCTTCATCTAAAGAAATGTGTGACATTGAGTCTTTTGAAGAATTAGTAGGAAGATTTTTAGTTCTAGATGATTTTTTATTTTTAAAAAATCTGGATAATTCAGGCTCTTTAAAAGATAATTTTTTTCGAGGCTTGGAACCACCTGGCGTATCAGGTTCAGGTGTACTAGGACTTTGATTTCCGCTCAAACTAGTATTAACAATTGATGATAAATCTGACGAAATAGCAAGTTTACCAACACTTCTAAGCATCTTTTTTTAGCTTCAACTCAATGGAATTTCAAACTTAACTCAATATAAATAGTTATTTAAATGAGAAATCTATCTCATCATAATTAAAAATGAATTTTACAATTCACTAAGCAAATGATCGAACTTTACTAACTATAATTCTGAACTGAAGAGAATACAAGGAGAGAGGGTAAAATCCACTCTTCAAATTATGTTTCTATTTTAATAACTCGACTGACTTGGTCTGATACTCAACAAATTCTGAACATGAGCACATGTAAATAAATATAAAAAAAAATGTATAAAAATTACAAGAAAAATTTTCTATCGTAAGAAATACGAGAAAACGATTCTCATGTCTGTCAAATTGATAAGCGCGTGAACTGTAGCAATAATCGAAAACGAAACGTAAAACGTCATTCGGATAATCGAAGTATACACAAAAGTTAAGCTTACACCGTAATTGTAAATGGTTTATTAATAAACACTAGAAACTGTACAACTACTTGCATCTTTCTCAAGCTCTTTAGGACTGTAAATCGTAAACATTGAAATAATAATTTCTGCAAAGCAACTGGTTTTGGCAGCTACCTGGTTAAGCATGAAAATTACTCGTCAACTGGAGCTCTACGAGACGCTTCATTTATTTATAGATTAGTAACGTCAGCAATCAGACATTATAAATTATAAATACAAAATAATCGTAGGAGTTATAATAAAAGTTTTTCAATTAGTATTTATGTGTCAGTTAAAATTTTCTATTAACTATTTTTAAGTTTCTACAAAGATTTATTTGTAGAATAACGAAATTTTGTTGCTCTGAGAAAAGAAAGTCTCACCTTTTTATTAGATTTAAAGACGTTGCACTTGAACGAGTTGCTATTACTATCACGAGCTATGTAACTGAATATTTTTAGATCATGACTGTCGTGGGAGACGTAAAATATTCTGGAAAAAGTCGTAATTTAATAAGGTAATCAACTAATTATACTGAGAGAAAAAAATTTACATAGGCTAGGATGAACTATCAATTTATTACTAAAGTGAGGAATAGTTTTCTTAAACTAAGAACTATCAATTTAATTTTAGAAATAAATTACAAGAAAAATAATTACTTGAATTTAATTTTTTTTCTCTCAGTGAATAATAAAAGTTAAATAATATTCTATTTTAAAATCTCTACTTTGTTTTATAAAATACCTGTATATTGGATAATGCATCTGAAATGATTTATTTTCATCAATCCATTGCTGTTTTTTCTAAAAATATTTATCAATTATTTCTATTTATATATTTTATAAATATTATATTTATTTATTTATTTAAAATCTTGATTACTTTTTTTTTACGCAGACTAACTTTGAGACCATCTACAGAAACTTCTAATGTTACTTTCTTTTTTTTTATTCCTTTCGCCTTGAATTCATACTAAAAAAAAAATACAGAGTAAGAATTATTTTATTTTGTTTTACTATTTGTAAAAATATTTAAAACATACTCGAATTCGTCGCATTGCTGCTACGATCTCGACGCGGCTGGTTGGCCTTGGTACTTCCATAGATCCGATAAACTATAAAATAATAACAAAAACATTAATTACAAGTAAAAATAAATCAAGGTGAAGGTAAAAGGAAAAAGATATGAATATCGAGTGGAAATGATGTTCTCATGTTATCGAATTTTAGTTGTTCCTTTAATTGTTTTTTCATGAGAACCAATTAATTTTAAAAATCCCATAGTTTTATAAAAAAACAATCGAATTTTCTATTCGAATAAAAATAATGTATTATCTATAAAAAAGGGCAAAAGACAGGAGATCAAAATAAACACGTGTAAGATGACGTCACGACGTGAACGATATAGTAAAGAAATACTAAACAGAAATATCCCAACATCATCGTCAACGACCTCATTGTTGAAAGAAAACGTGTCTTTGTGAAGCTGATATCGTCATACCATTCGGCTTGTAATATTTAATGTCTTATTGTTATACTTTGACCATACATTAACATGTGGATTATTCATACTAAAAGATATAATGATTAATTTCTTTGTTTATAAAATAAAATAATCATATCAACTTATTTAGTGATACTCATTCCTCATATATATTATTAATGTATTTAAGTACGTAGTCGTGCGCCGCGTCAAAATAACATTTTTTATGAACCTACTTGTTGGATTGCAACGTTTACAAAATCATTTTCGATTTCTGCTGTGCGACTATGGAACAAATTGCCATCAGAAGTTGTTGCTTTGGAGACTTACGCATAAAAAACGAGTCTCGTTAGAAAAAATACTAATGCAAACCAATGATTGCATTATTTTTATTATTTACTACCGAATATATTGTAAAAATCACACAATACTAATTGGTACTATAGTCTAGCTGAAAAATTGCTATACTGTTACTTTTATTGATAATATATCAATTTACACAAAGAGTATATTATATTACTTCTAAATTTTTTAGTTTTGTCTTTATTTGAAAAATGTACATAAAAGCGACTTTTTGTGGTTTTTTATTCAGTGAACTGCTACTTTACAAGTATTGATGGGAAGGTTATAATTTTTTCAGGTGATTTCACAGCTTAATGTACTTCCAAAAGTAAAGAGAAAAAAAAAATTTTCAAAAATTTTTTTTTAGCTTTTCTTTATGGGTATAACAATTTGACTGAAAAACCATTGCTGTCAAAAGAAGTTCCATCTGGCCATACTCGGAATATAAAGGTACATTTCTTGGTTTGGTTCGAAAATTCCTTTTGACATAAATTAAAGTGGCTTTAACTTCCATTATTAATCTAGTGGTTTTGATCATTTTCTTTTTTTTTTTTTTAATTTTTTAACTTTAAAAAATTGTAAAAATGTCGATTAGAAGTTTAATGTGAGTTTAACTCTGGGTAACTTTTGAATCAACAACTATATATAATATCTAACATATCCATCATTTAGCTTATTAAATAAGCTTTAATTTTGACTGCCATAACATTGTTCAATGATGCGTGTCTTTCATTTACTACAGAGTTTGAATCATATGTGTATAATTCAGATAATACACGGTACAAATTTCGCGGGGTAAATACTTTGCAGAAGGTCATATATAAGAAATTTGAGAAAATTTTACCATAAGATGTTTCATTTAATTTATGGAAAAAATAAATTTTCGAATCAAAATAAGAATTATATCTTTTTATTCCGAGTATGGCCAGATTTCAAGTTTTTTCACAATAATGGTTTTTCAGTCAAATTTTTATCATTTAAGTAATGAGTTATGAAAAAATGATTCCAATCAAGTCAAGTAACTCGAACAAGATAACTTTTCTATCGAAATCGATTAGTTTAAGAACAAAAGATAATTTTTGGAACTATTCGAATAATTCAAATGCTTCGAATATTCAATTCAAATACTATTTGCACACCCCTAAGAAAAATTTTTTTCTACAAAGATTCACGGAAAAAATAGTCCTAATTTTTTTTTTTTTTTTTTTTTTTGAAACTGAAAACAAGGCTTGTGAAAAATACATTCAAGTTTCTAAAGATGCCCTCAAAATTACTGTGCGACCATTAGTTGCTAAGATATCGATAATCAAAGACAAAAGTACCTTTTTCCATTTGAAGGTTGATATCTCAACAACAAATTATCTTACAGAGACAACAATAAAAAACAAATTGTAGCTGAATGAATTTCCTAACTGAGCTATGCATTAGTATTTTTGGAAAAAAAAAAATTTCCCTGGCCCGTAGACACAAAAGACAAAACTAAAAAATTTAGAATATTTGTATCTCGAACTATTTCTTGTAATTATGCAAGAATCGCGGCTCAAAATAAATTTTGGCTAGAAGATCTTCAAACTAGAGATTCAAAGTTTCAAATTTTTGATACGACGATTTTCACGAATATACAGCCTTTCAAAAATCACTAAAAAATTTCTTAAATTCTTTTGTTCCTCTAATTTTTTGGATAAGCGTATATGAATTGAAGCTGACTATTAATACTGTTATTCTTTCGTACTATGAAAATGACTTTTGCTATTATCATAAAATATTTACAGCCTCTAAAGTCTGGACGAACAGTATTTCGGGTATTTGAAAATCTAGGCAATCGGGATTCTGTATAATTGGGAATCTGGGCTTTAGGAATTCTGGGTGATTGGTATCTGAGATATTGGGATCTGTACAATCAGTGACTTTTCCTATTTGATCCTGGGTGATAGAAGTCTACCTAAACATATCCACTGAGAGAAGAAAAAATTAAATATAAGTGATTATTTTCCTTCATTTCCACAAACATTCAAAAAAACTTGCTTCACTTTAGTAATAAATTTCTAAAAGCATCAATTACTAACGGCAACCAAATATTTCGACAATTTTTAGTTAATATCTTCTCAAATTCATTGCAATTAAAAACCCCATAGAACAATTATTTGGTTAAATAAATAAAAAAGTATTGAACAAAGATATAATTCAAAATTAGTAAAAAAATATTGTTTTCATAACAAAATAAGATTTCTCATTGGAATTGATAAAAATATATAAATTTTTCCGAGAGCTTCTATAAAGTAATAGATATTTAAATTTTGTTATTTGGTTGTGTAATTTAATGCTTAAGATGACAAATATCAATGAATAGCTTATGTTTATTAATAACATGATTTCCAATAAGCCACCGTGGCTGAGTGTAGGTTCGAATTTTAGGTAGGGTAAAGTTATTTATTCATAAAAAAATTTCTGTTGAGGTCATGTCTACTATTTTTTTGCAGAAATAAACTTTCTTTGTTAGCATTAAGCAAGTAAATAAAATATTTGTTTTAAATAATTTTTTTACTTGATTAAAGAAAATAATTATTTGGCACTATTTAAGTAACTATAATATTTAAATCACGCTTTTTTCCCTGAAAATATACATTTTTTCCTCTCAGTGTAGTCAAGTTTACTAATCCAGTTTATATTCACATAATAAAAATTAATAAATTCAAATATGAATTAAATTCTCAAGATAGTACACGGAGAAAAACGTATAGTAAAAATTACAATACTATAAAAAAATTACTAACAGATATGAAAAAATATAATCTGTATTGTAATTATTACTAAACGTTTAGTAAAATTTACTAATTAGAAATAATTACATCGTAAGATATTCAAAATTACTATGCGTAATGTATTTTCTGCTAAGATTATATTTTTTACTATTTGTATAGTAAATTTTACTGTAAGTACTATTAATAAATACAAATTTAAGAAAGTTAATTTTCTAATACAATGTAGGATTTGTTACCATACAAAATATTAAAAATTATTATACGCAATGTATATTTTGCTAACACGATTATATTTTTTTACTATCTGTATAGTAAATTCTACTATGTATAGATAAAATTAAAATTTGGTGGGAATAGCATATACAAATATGTATTACAAGTTCTGAAACTTTTGTCCAAAGGAAACATCGGGCCGTCAGACATAGGAAAGGATTCGCGCGCGGGAGATCAGGGTTCGAATCTCGATTGAAATTCAATTTCATTTTTTTCCATTCTAATATAGTAAAATTTACTAAACGGGATCGTAAAATTTACTACACTGAGAGAACAATTTATTTGAGCCAAATGAGATTTGTTTCAGGCAAATAAATCCCATATTTGAATGGACCCAATTATTGTTTATTTGAGACAAAGATATGGTTTATTTGAATGAAATAATGATTTGTTTATAGTTAACAAATCTGTATTTGATAGCGCCACTAGCCGTAGTGGAATTTTTTTCAACTAAGATTTGTTAACTATAACCAAATATATATTTGAATGAAATAAATAGTTTGTTCAGTCAAATAAATCTGTTTAGTTGGCTCAAATAAATTGTTCTCTCAGTGTAAATATACTTAAAAATTAATATGCAATACAGGAGATTTTCCATAGCTAGTATATAAGAAAGTACTTAACGACTTGTAAAATATGTTGATCTGTTTATTAATTTTTCATATAAATCATAAGCGTTTCAAGATTACTATTCAAATTTACTAATTATTCTCATATTTTTTAGTAAAATTTACTATATTTTTTTCTCCGTGTAAAAATTATACAATACTTAGCGTTATAAGCGTACAATATAAATTAAGTAATTTTAATTCATATTTCAAAATGAAATTCCCTATATTTTTTTCTTTATATATAAAGAATCCAGATCTTCGTATTACTTATTGTTTTAGTTTATCTTGATTGAATAAGTTTTTATTATTTACGTAAATTTTATTAACTTTAATTTATTTGGCGCCAGAAATTACAAATTCCGTAATTACGGTCCTCAAGGATCTAGATTTCAGGGTAAAAAAATGCTTTAAAATAATAAATAAATTTTACATACCTTCGCGTGGAAGACAATACCACGATGGAAAGCCTCCTCGCTGTGTAAAGGAATCCTCGTGTCGTATTCATCATTGCGCACAAGGTTGTACTGCTTTTTCGAGGGCATGCTTGGCCCAGAATAATTAAATTAAGAATTGCTAAGGCACCTGAAAAAAATATACATCATTTTATTTTTTAAATCAGATCTCTTTATCATAAAAAGTCGAATAATGCATAGATTATTGAAAGGATAGTCTTGAAATGAAAAATAAAAAGGACTATAAAATTTAATACAATTTTTTTGTTAGTTTTTGTATAAAATGATTTTATTACTGTCAAATTTATAAAAACGTACGCTTATATTTATTTTTGTGTTAAGAATTATTACATTTTTAATTTTTTCTTGAATTTATCAATTATCAATAGTTAAAATTTTTTTGAATTAGATAAGATTCAAATTATTTGTTTTCAGAGTACTGTCTTTTGTTAGTGTTTTTTTTCTGTAGGTTGAACTTGAAGATTTCAAGATCACATAAAAAGTAGATGTAGCTTTCAGTGGAATTAATAATTTTTAATTCTGTGTATCTACACATTCACGTTATCCCGTGGCTGCTGAGGATCTATTAAATTTTTCTTTTCAAATGTTAATGACAGTATAGAAAAATTGTTATATTTTTCTGTTATAAGAAGGTAAAAATTTAAAAATAAAATTAGTGCTTGTACTTATGTGTTCAGGTATAGATTGTTAAATAATTTATGGGAAGACAATGAAAAATGCTTGAACCTTGAATGACAGTCACGGACAAAAAATCATGCTGGTTTCTCTCGTCATCACACACGCACTAACAACTGAGTATTGCTGAGTATAGTTTCGCTCTCGTATTTTTCAATTTTCCATACATTCTCTCTTATTCCCCTTTTCATTAACTCGCGCACGATCATTTCTTGCTCTTGCTTCTGACTGTCCTCCAGAGGGGAATGAACTTACATATTTTCCGAAACAATACAATCCAAGAAAATTATTATGAAGAAAAATTTATTTATCTATTCTACCAAGTTCCTCTATTGAGGTAAAAAGATTTTTTTATTTTTAATATATATTATATACAATTTTACTTTGTTAAATGTCTCACAAGTTATTATTTGCTTCAATTCACTAATCACATGTAAACAAACGTAATTTTATTCTATATATCGTGAATATTAGTAATATTGATAAATATTTAATTAATTATTTAAATTTTACATAACAATTAAAATATTGAGAATTGTTGAGAAGCTTAGTGAAATATAAACTGATGAACACATGTATGTATATACAACATTCCTCGCTTGTTGCGTCCGGAACTGGGAACTGCCGGCTGACTAGTCTAGACTAGTCAAGACATTAATACCAAGTCACTTGCTTGCTTGATATTCAGTATCCCCAGAGGCCTCAGAGCTTCAACACTATTATATTAGACATTGTTCAAGAAATCAAGTCCTATGTATACTTTGTATACATTTATATCTATAGTAGATAATAGAAATAAAGTAAGAGAGAGAGAGAGAAAGAGCATTCATATATGAATAAATCATATATGTAATACTTCTATATAGTATAGGAAAGAATGTACCAAACCACGGTAGAACGGTACCGACTAATAAAAATTTATTCTCTCTCTTTTCTCAGAGATTTTGTCCGTACTGCGCATGCTTGGCAATGGGGTTCCATTTTGCCAAACTTCTCCGCTTGAGAGCAGCATAATAGCGAATTTGGTCGAGCGCGCAATTTTAAATGTCAAATTTAAAAAGACTAAAAATTTGTTCTAGAGTGATTTAGGAAAAAAAAAACCCATGAAATTTTCAATTTTACAATCAATTATATGATGCTTGGGATAAATAATATAAATGTCAGACCATAATAAATATACAGTATATTTGTCAATTAAATATGTGTTTTGGAGTAGCTACTAGAGTTGCATAATCATCATATATATTCGATATTAGAGAAATTAAAAAATTATACAGAATATGGGTAAATGATATGCTCTTTTCTGTAAAGGAAAAGCAACTTTCATTTTTCCCAATGATGGAAAACGTCAGCCCTTTTGGGAACAGACCATAAATGTAAATTTTCGGTCTTCGAAATCGTTGAGGTTATGTCCTAACCATTTCGCGAAGGATGTTATTGTTGAAAAAAATGAAAGTTATTACACAGGTAAATAAATAGTGGAGTAATCTTCTCTTAACTGTGCAACATTCCATGTGAGCTATTTATTATTATTTGTATCCATATTGTTAGATAAGTTAAGAAATTATTTTTAACGTTAAATTTTTGCGCGCCATCGAATGAGCTACGATGCTGCCCCTGGGCCTAGTTTGACAAAAACGGAACTCCATTCCTAAATAACAGTAGTAAGAACATAAACTTGAAAATAATTTATTAGTTATCGATGTGTTTATCTCATTTATTTGTTTTATTGTTATAAAAGTAATTAAAATAAAAATTTATGTCATGCTTATGAATTTCAATGAGGAAACAATTTTTATATCATTTAAATACATTGAAGCACCTAAATTTAATTTGAAATGTTCGACTACATTGTATGCGCAGAACAGATGCGCAGGACGGAGTTAGTCGCTTGGAAGAGAAAGAGCACACCATTTTTCTCACTATATGTTGGAACGGCTTCCACTTACAGGGATTGACCATACAGAAATATTACATATGTGAATAAAATAGTAACGATTGTACCCCAGACTGTAGATAATATATTTTTTACTCCCGACTGCACGTAATGAAAAGAGGGGGGTACTTGCCTAAAGTTATCTTACATTTTCTTAAAGATTCTGATAAATTTTTCTGTTATGTTCCGATTTTATCGTAATTTACGTGTAGACCCCATCTGTTCATAAATGAAATTCTTCAAGTCCTTGAATACATTTTAATAGGTTGCTAAATACCCGTCTCAATTTATGAAGAAGCGAAAAATATTTGGGAACAGGTATAAAGTTGGGTAATAGAAATTTTGACTCAACTATATTGTATTAATTCTATGAAAAGTAAAAAATTGTTTGATTATTATGCGATACTATAAAATAATTATATTTCATTAGAACCAAAGATGTTTAAATGATAGATTTAAAAGGAGTTATAATAAGTATTTTAAATTTAAATGCAGAACATTATCGAGTCATATGATTGGTGTGGAATGAAACGACAATAATGCCCATTGGTGTAGAACGATGTAAATAGTCCCTGTTATTTATTGTAAATGCTGGGCCATACTTTTGATAGTAGTTTTCATATAGCTTCTGAAAAATGTGTAAGATAAATTTGTTTGAAAGATTTCTATCATTCGAGTGACGTAATTAGCCCCAACCTCCCTATTCTCTATTCTAGTAACCTTGGCCGAACTAAGTCCTGAGTAAACCCAGTAAAATTTAGTATAATAAGTAGGTTTTTACTATACCGAATCTTACCAAGTTTACTCAAGATTTAGTTTGGTCAAACACGCCCAATGACTGCTAGGTGCAAAATGATTGACACAAAAATGAAATGAAATGCCAATTTTTGCGGTCCATTTGGCTGGTCAATTTGAAGTGAAGCTTTCAATCAACCTAACGTCATTGTCTGACAGTAAAACTTGTAGTCAAATTGAATTCAAGTTATAGACAATTTACTGTCAATTCGAAGGTAACTGCTTGCTCTCCAACACTTTCCTTTAATTTGGCTTCAGAATACGGCCGTAGCTTGAAATTAACTTACCGTTTAGGTGGCTATCAGGGATCTGTTGAATAAACCGACCGTCGTAATTGTACTTTGTTGATGATAAAGAAGTTTTCAAATGATAAAGATAGAAGCACATGCTTACTCTCTTTGATGATGTACCAACAAATGATGTCGTTGAATGAACATTCGTACACTTCTTGTTTAAACCAGTCATTTTACTCCGAAAGCTATCTCTAAAACTCGATGTCATGTAGAATTAAATTCTTTTTTAAATTTCTGAAAATCGAAAGGAATGAAAAAATAACAAATGTGATGGAATCGGTGAATTTCTGATAAAATTTTATAAATTTTTTAAAAATTTTATAATTTCACAAAACCCTATATAATTTCATGAAATTTTATAACAATATAGGTCGTCATTCCATGTCAAATCGACCAGTAGTTGGAATCGACCCCTTTCAATTTGGACGGAATTCGGTCAAAACTTTTCTTTTATTACAAAACAAAGATTTGCCAAAGGAAAAAAATTAGACAAATTTTTTTGCGAAAGTTATTCAAAATTCAAAATTTTACTATTTTTCTAATTTTTCAACTTTATTTTTTTAATATCTCGAAAATGATGATAGATACAGAAATGGCGTTGGTTTTGTTTTAAAGAGGACACTTGGGGCTATTGAAAAAAAAAAAAAAAAATTTTGAAAAATGAAAAAGCTTCCGAATTGCGAATTTTCAGAAACCGTCAAAATCGTCTGGCGACATGAAATTTTGTGTTCAAATTTTTTACTACACTACCTTTAAACAATCTTAAGAGATCCTGAATTTGAATTTTGGCGAAAAAAAATTTTTTTTTTTCACCTTTGAGTCTAGCATAGTTAAGAAAAAAAATGTCATTTTGTGTAAAAGAAAGCTTGTACCATGTAAAACTATAAACGTAAAACGCATGCAATACATGACTATAAGAGTATAGAGTGGAGTAATTGATGGGAAAACTCACATATTGGTTCATTTGAGGGCAATGAAATTCAAAACTCACAATCATATATCTCATACAAAGTTGCCGTTAATGGAAAAAATGCCTTATAGGTTGGCTGATGTCTGACTGTCGTCGCTCGGCCAAGCATTGGCAATTAGTAATGGCCTAAACCTGTTTAATAACTCAGCAGCCGTTTAATTTTTAATCAAGATAGCGTAGTCATATCTAAATGCGTTTTTAATAATATTTTTGGATGTATATGTTATGGTATTACTGGTTTGATATCAGAATGTGACTTTCCATAGAGGAAACGCCAGTCGTACAATGCCGCCGATGGGTAGCCAATACCGGCTACTTATGACTGGCCGATTATCGGTACGCAACGTTGGATCTGATAAAATTTTATAAAAACTCAAAGTTTTATAAAATTTTATGCTGAAAATGGCCATCAATATGCATTGGGCTATCCCAATAAGTGCCGTTAGGTCCAACTCAGGAAAAGCTGATGTTGGGTAGGTAATTTTTATATTGGGATATCCCAACAAGTTCCCGATCGGGTTCCACCAGAGATATACCTACTCGGCATGCCACAGTGATTCCTAGTTGAGACCCAATATATGTATTGGGACAATTTCTAGTCGGGGACTCTCTCAAAGAAAAGAAAAATTTTAGAAAATTCTTGTCTCGCGGTATTTCTCATGTTTGTGCAATAGGTGAAGCTCTAAAAAAATTTTGATGAAAATGCGCCGAAACTAGATATTTTAAGCTATAAAACGCTTTTTTTAAAATCCCGATACAATTATTGTTCACGAAGTTACAGTCTTGCAAAAATCACTAAAAAATTTCTAAAATTTTTCTGTTTCTTTAATTTATGGTATGAATGTATATGAGGGTGATTCATTTCTGCAAAAGTTTTTTTTTTTAAGTGCTCAAGCAAAAACTCAAATTACATTGAAAAAAAAAAAAAGTTCTTACCAAATAGGAGCTCTTAATTTCAATGCTAAGTACTTTCCATTTGATTTCAAAGATTTCCGATTTAAAATACACGTAAATTAAATTACTCTCTTTTAACTTTCTAATACTTAGCTACGTTTTATGATATTGACGCGGTTTCGGTCACAAATCGTAGGACATTTGGTGTTCTTCAAAAGTGTCCATAGTTACTTAGCTGTTATTCCAGCTGTTTCATTTGTGTCCGTTGCGGACTCATTTTTCCTATGGAATTGACCTTTACCTACTTGCAAAACGTAAACCAATGAAAGTACACTAAAAATGCTAATGAAAATTTTATAGGAAATTCTGGCTCCCAGATGGCATTATATATATGATCATATATGAGTCTTATAGAATCAGTGGATTTTTTTCTGGGGAAATAAAACAGCCCGGGTCATAATATATAGCCTCATCGAACCCACGTAAGCCTCAATCAAGCCTCACTTAGCTAAAAAAGCATTTTGAGCCTTAAATAATGCTCACAAAGCCTCAATGAGCCTCAATAATACTAATCGAATTCAAATTACGTTTGATCGAACTCGTAAAATTACTATTATTTGAGATTCATTGAGTCGAGACTAGGTTCATTTGAGGCTAATCGAGGCTTATTAAGGATCTGTGAGCATCATTTGAGGCTCATTGAGGCTATATGAGCATTATTTGAGGCTCAAAATACTTTTTTAGCTAAGTGAGGCTTGATTGAGGCTTACTTGGGTTTGATGAGGCTAGATTGAGGTTCGATGAGGCTAAATATTATGACCCGGGAGGCTTACAGCAGGTAGTTAAGAACAAAACTAAATGTAAGATAACGGAGAAACTGAAATTTCTAAAAAAATTTTTCCTACATGCCCAAGACCAGGCTTATGACAAGTTGTCGACTGTGATTTAATTTCAATATTCATAATTTTTTTACATTTTTGCACACAATTTTTCTTAAAGAAAAATATTTATATATACATATGATAGAGAAAAATAAATAAGAACAGTCTTAACGCCTAAAATTGTTAATACAGGCATCGTTGTTTAGACGAATGATTTTAATTCCTATAGCTACCACGTGTATTCAAAGAATTAAGTAGGGATAGAGAAGTGGAGAGGGACAAGAAGATTGGAAGGAAGAAAAGGAATAATAGAGGTTGATTGTATTAGTTCTACTGGGGTGTCTTAAGTAATCTCATAGTTTTTTAAAACTTAGTATAAAAGTTTTAACTCTATTTTTTTAAAGATGTTAGTGAATCTACTATGCGCTGTGATCATATGTCTAATTATAGCATTAGCAATAACGTATCATGCGAAATCAAAAGATACACCTCCAGGTATGCTATAATCATTAAGTAATCAGTGTTAAATTAAGTGATCTAGATGATAGCTAACACTAATAGCGACTAGTAGCCGGCATACTTTCTCAACTATAGAATGAATATAATATTACGAATACTTTTTATTCCACATTTTTTTTTTTCTGAGAATTTTAATCTTTTAATTTGTTACGCATTCCACGCTTATCAGTAAGATTTTAAGTATTTAGAAGTACAATAGAATGATTACTAATTCTATATATGTACAGTCGAGTCGCGTTATGAGTCCGGCTTGTTTTCTTTTTCTTTTAACCAGATTCACGTTAATATGAGAGAGACACTAAGAAGACTTATAACGCGACTCGACTGTATATCATTTTTTTAAAGGATATCAAAATGAAAGGTCGCTAATCGTACCTTTTTATTTCCCATTTAAATAACACATAACATTTTTTTCTTTTAGTTTTGAATTTTTAACTCATCAATAGATCAGTTTACAAGAAAAGCAAGATATGCTTTTGTTGAAAATTGAGAGTCATAGAAAAAAGAGATCTTATCATTTTATGACAAATATAATTCTTCAAGAGTTCTTTCACGTTGAAGTTGAATTCATAGTAAGTTTTACTATTTAAGTTTTACAGCAAAATTATTAGACCTCACAAAATATCGAAAAATCTTCCTTGTAGATAATTATTCCATTTTCCATTTCTAGGTAAATGGTTTTTAGTTAAAACAATTCACTATTTTTCATTTGATAATCAAGCGGAAAACTGCCAAAAGACAATTTCTTGGAATAAATTTTTAAAATCAAATAATTAAAGAGCCTTTAGGGATTTTGTGAGAGATAGTTTGTAGGAAATGAAGTAATCTGCAAAAAAGGTTCCGTGATATTTTATAATAAGTCTTATAGTTTTGCCGAAAATGTCAAGTAAAAGTAAAATTTACTATGAGCTTAATTTCAACCTTGAATAATTCTTAAAGAATTAGATTTGCTATATTAAAATGATGTGAGACTTTTTTGTGGATCCCCGAATAAAGAAGATTATATAGAATTGAATAAAATTATATATAATAATGTATAATTTATTACATAATTTTCATATGTAACTTTTTATAATTCAATAAAATAAGAAATGTTTGAGGAATTATGTGTACACGGAAAGAAATTTTCTTTAAAAATTACCGTTAAATTCACTGTAATCGTGGGACATAATGCAGTGCTTTTATTTATTACCAATTTTTGAAATAAAAATTAGGAAAAAATTCATTTATTTTGTGGTAAACTTCATAAAATTTACCGAAAACCGAATAAAATTTACAGTAGACTACGGTAAAATTTGTTGAAAAAAGGTTAAAAATTATCTGACTTACCGACAAATGATTAGGTCGTGCCATTCGTCTCACGATTACAGTGAATTTAACGGTAATTTTTAAAGGAAATTTCTTTCCGTGTAATTTAATATAATTGTACAAAATTCTACAACTATAAAATTTTACGTAATTTGATCGATATATAATTCTTTGCAAATATGAAAAGTAATAGGTAATTTCAAATCTTAAAAAATAGTATCGATGGTGTTAATTATTAGTAATACTGCGATCACACAATTTTTTCAATGGCTTGGCTTGGTACTTATACAAAAAAAAAATGCCATCTGGCAGCCAGAATAGAAGGAAGGTCGTCAATGTGGCATAGCATATACGACGACGTGCCTGAATGTTTAAATTTAAAAAAAATTTATATAAGCATTAATTATCTTTAATGCTGTTGCATCAATCATCGATAAATACTCCTTGTTCTGACACTAACCAAATTTAGAAAAGTCGTAATTTTGCATAAAATTTGACTAAAGAAAGCGATAGAAGCTAATTAACATAGCTGTGTGATTTAGTACGGACAGTCTAGATAAATGAATTATTTAGATATCATTAAATGTATCTATGGAATTATTAATTTTGAGTAGATTATAAAATGGATAGGATATATTCATGTAGTTACCTTTTTATTCATGGTTTTTTTCTTTTCAACGTTATTACAGTTTTATATCTACACTGATAAAAATCGTGTTTTCTTCCGAACCCTGATTTAAAAAAATAATTTGAAATGATTTAAAACAATTTGAATTGACTAATATATAGATATACACTTAGCATGGATTAAATCATTTTTCTTTATCAAGAAAATACGCTGCGTATTTAGTCTATCTACACTTGAGTCAACCCCTGGCGATCCTGATTCACCGTGATATACACTGAAAAAAATAATCGGTAACGTTTACCGATTTTTTTCCGGTAACGGTTACTGATTAAAATCGGTAGAGGTTACCGATTTTTTTCAGTAACAGCTACCGATTTCCAATCGGTAATCTCTACTGATTTTAATCGGTAACCGTTACCAAAAAATCAGTAACCGTTACCGAAAAATCAGTAACCGTTACCGAAAAATCGGTAACCTCTACTGATATTAAATTTACCGAAAAAACAGTTTTTAGAGCCTACAACTAAAGTAAATGACATGTCAACAAGTTTTAATTTCATTCAAAGATAATTAAAATTTTTATTATAATCAACAGAATATTAAACTAACCCGGGAAAAAAGGATCAGACCTGATCATGCCTGTTTATGTATAATCAGGCCTGATCATTTTTTCCCGGGAAGTGCCGAATGACTATAAAATATAAATTATTTTTTTTGACTAACGTACAAGGTATCAAATTTGACATGGAACTTATGTTCTTAACTAAATCCATTTTATCATTGACGGTGATACGAAATGCGTGATAATGATCATCGAAATACATTGTTTTCAGTGAATACATGAGAAAAAGTATTTGATTAATAACACTGACCATGTCCACAATTTTAGCAAATAATGGATCGTTATTATCATCAATTTTAGTAATGAAAACCATACTTTGTGAACATTTCTAGCTATGAAAAGTGATATGACTTTTTACGTTAATAAATAAAGATGAGTTCTTTTAAGCCAAACAGTTAACAATTACTAATTCAAATTTGTAACTGTTCATTTTTTTTTGCTTTCCCAAAAATATAATCAGCTGTCGCAACCAACAAAAACAATGTTTACAAAAATATACAGGGCAATGTAAGTTATGCATAATTAGCTCCAAGTATTTGATATAACAGAGCTTTTTTCTTATTCTGTAAAATTACATGCTTGCTAAGCAATTACTATTGTCAAAAACGATGTATTTGATGAAATGAAATGTGAGATTACAGTAGGAAAGAAGGGATGGAGCTGAAGTCCTCTATGTATGTGATGAGGACAACTATGAATTTGAAAAAATACTGTTTTGAGTTGGTTAAAAAACATATAAATATATATAATAGACTGCTTTAAATTAAGAGACTATTTTTTTTTAAAGAACATTGAAAAATCGAAAGAGTATCTTAAAATATAGCGCCAGTTAAAATTTGAGCTCTTAACATTGATAATAAAGTTGGCTGTTGTATTTTTCAATCTTAATCTTAATTCAATAATGCCATTTTCCATCGTTAATCGAATATTAATAATACATTATTAATAAAACATTACCGATCATATTTAAAAACTTTTTGTGAAAACTTTGACTTGGCAGGAATTTTCATCAGCTTTCGTTATTTTATGGCTCATCTCAACTGAACTATACGTGTTATTTAAGTATAAACCTTTGATTGGCCGCTCACACTTTTTAAAAGTGAATTGAAAAGTTGTCCTTTTTTTTTCAATAAATAGTAGGCAATGCTACTTTAACGAAAGCCATCTAGTAATAGTTTGAGAGCTTTACATGTACTACAAATGATTAATTGCAATGAAATTTCTGTTGTTACGCAGAGTAATAAATTATTCACAACTATTACTTTATAGTTTTAATAATCTAAATTCAATTTTTATAGGTCCTTATCCTTGGCCAATATTTGGAAATCTTAAATTATTAAGAAAACTTAGTAAACAATTTGGTGGACAACACATTGCGTTCTTAAAGCTTGCAAAACAATATAACAGTGATGTTATTAGTCTACGTTTAGGTACTTCACGTGTTATTGTAGTTTGCGGATTTGAGACTGTACAAAAAATTTTACGTGATGAAAATTTCGATGCACGTCCTTGGAACGAATTTGTTAAAATAAGAAATATGGGCTTAAGAAAAGGTTTGTAATTTTTCGATATGATTTTATATGTTTAACCGTTACTTAAAAAGAAGAAATAGTAAATTATGTGACAGGGGATGAAACAAAACGATTTCAGATGCCCGAGCCGTAGACGAGAACTGACATCACCTGCAGTTTGAAACCTTGTTTCATTCTGTGTCACACTCTATTTTTCATGATTATCTGCATTGGAACTTAGTTTCAGTGTCAGCAGCCAGTCAAAAGCAAGTTCATTTAATTTATTATAGACGCGGGTTGAAATGTCTTACTTTCCTCTCTTGATGTGTAATATACTACTATTTCTCCTCAAGGGGTGAAATACAAGTATTTCCGTCCACTGAAGGTATTCACAATTTATGCATTTGTTAATATTTGTTCGTGGTATTGGACTGAAATTAGCTTGTTTCGACTGGATGTAAAGATACTGAAACTTGTAGTTTCGATGATGGTATTATGAAAAGATAGTTTTATTTCATACTATTTTAAATACGTATGATTTATGGTCACTGCTTTATTTTTGAACATTTAATACTTTTTTTTAAAGAATGAAAAAGAATACAATAAAATTTTCATTTTAATAGTGAAATAAAAGAATCTTTGAATAAATTTAAAAAATGAATTATGTCATTGCGTCTTCTACAAATTATTTTATTTGAATTTTTCAAGTGTCAAAAACTAGCCCTAAAGTGGCTAAACACGGTATCTCTACCCTATTTATTTAAATATTTTATAGTTATGAACAAAAAAAATTTCTCATGAAGGTATTACCATGACGGATGGTTCCGAATGGAAAGAAATGCGAGGGTGGTTAGTGCGCTGTCTTCGAAATTTGGGATTCGGCCGAGAAGAGATGACAAACAAAATAAACGACGAACTCAAAATTATAATCGATAAATTAAAGCTTAAAAATAATGGACCTGTTCGTATGAAGCCTATAATAGCTCCTGCAGTTATCAATGTAATTTGGAGTCTTGTAACTGGAGAAAGGATAGATGACGAAAATAAGTAATTTTATCATTTCTTATTTGAACTAATATTAAAAAATAAAGATTCCAAGCTCGATAAGCTCGAAAAAACTGTTGTGAATATTTTTTCGAGCTTTTCGAGCTCGGAAATACTTTTGGATGTAAAAATACTGATTGAAAAGAATTGAGAAGCGGTCACTCCAGGCAAACTGTGTATCTATACATACAAACAAAAGAATTGAAATTATTTGAAAGAATTCAGTTTTCATCATTTTCAAATCTTTTCAATTAATATTTTTAAACAAGGAACTACATAGCATCATTAATTTTTATGTCAATAGATTGATATACTTTCTTGACCTTATGGAAAGACGATCAAAAGCATTCGATATCGCTGGTGGGATTCTCTCTATTTTTCCTTGGATACGATACTTTGCTCCCAAGACATCTGGTTACGAATTATTAGTGACTTTGAATAACGAACTTAAAGAATTTTTAATGGAAACTATTGAATCACATAAAAAAAAATATATCAAAGGCAGTGAAAAGGATTTAATTGATATGTTCTTGACGGAAATGTATCAAGAAAAAAGATCGGATACAGGTTTTACTGGTATTTATTTTTATTTTATTTCTTAAATACACTTTATTTTGAAATAATTGTACTCAAATCCATAAAATTTTGAATTTTTTCAGAAGATCAATTATTGATGATATTAATTGATATTTTCATTGCTGGAGTGCAGACAACTGCAGTTACTTTGGATTTTCTTTTCTTATATATGACTGTTCATCAAGATATTCAATCGAAGCTTCATGACGAGTTAGACTCTGTGATTGGTACAAAACGTCTTCCACAATTAAACGATAGACCAATGTTAGAAATATTATTATTTGATAAAATTTTTTTCATTTTGATATTTCTATCAACTATAATGAATATTCAATTATAGGTTGCCGTTTATGGAAGCTGTAATAGCAGAATCTCAAAGACTCCGATTAGTTGTTCCTATAATTGGACCACGTCGAGCCCTCAAAAAAACAAATCTCAATGGATATAAAATACCGGAAAATTCTTGTATTCTTATGAATATATACAGTATTCATATGGATCCTGAAATATTCCAAAACCCTCAGTTATTTAAGCCAGAAAGATTTCTTGTAGATAATGTATATACTCCTAACAAGAAACTTATATTTTTTGGTGGTGGTAAAGTCCTATTTACTTTCTTATTTGAATCACGTATTCATTACAGTTAAATGTACTTTTAGAATTTATATTTTAAAATTATTTTTAGGTCACCGACGATGTCCCGGAGAAATAGTCGCTAAATGCGCAATATTTTTATTATTTGCTGGTATAATGAAAAGTTATAAGTTACTTCCGGTATCGAGTAGTAATTTGCCAGAGATGGACCCACAGCCTGGATTAACTATTTCACCAAAACCATACGAAGTTTTACTAATCGAACGATAAAATTTAATTTTTTAGGATATTCTTACGTTGCACGTGAGTCGAATGAGGATTCCTAATTTAGTTTCTACTTTCAATTATTCATTGTTATTTTATAGATGAATGTCTATCAAAATGTTTTGTAAGTGTCCATATAAAAAAAAATAAATTTTACAATTAGAAATAAAGATTGGCTGCATTTAATCGCATTTTTAATTCAACAGAGTCAAATTTGGTCATTATCTATATTTTATAAGTGAGGTTTTTCGTGCACAATCGAACCGTTTGAAAAATTTCAATTTTGGATTTAATTCATTTTTTATACCATTGGTTATGAATAAACTTAACGAGTATAATTTGAAACCCCTGTTTACAGTGAAAAATTTAAAAAACTACTTGAAGGAATTAGGAAAATAATAAACAGTGACAAAAATTAGTATTCATGACGATTAAGGCCATTCTCCAAAGAGTTCCCCCACTTTTTTCCAAAAAATGTGGTGCCGCCTAGTGGCCGGCAGTCGCACTAAAAAAAGTACTAGTGTTACGTTTTCACAGCACGATGTTGATGTTCAGCTCAGCTAGTTTCGTAGTATTTCTAGGTATTGGGTTCTCAACAGCCTCAACAGCAAATTAGCTCACGGGGATCCGAAATAACTGGTGTTGTATTTAGATACAACAATAAACTTTATTCACAAATGAGTGTTAATAGATTTTAGAAGTTGTAAGTATACACTTATGATACAAATTAAATATGTTCAGTAGTCAAATTTACAGAAGGTATGAATATGGACTTGATAGTTTTTATAAGTTCTGATGTCAAAAATTTGGCTTGTCTCTAAACTGAGAGTATTACAATCTGTTTTAAGTCGCGTGGCAAGAGAGAGCCCGCTCTGTAAGCGAGAGTTTTTAGGTATTAATAGGTATTCTAATCACAAAAATAGTGAGGTTAGATTGTTGATCAAAGTTCACACTCATTGGTCATTGAACTCGTCATTGCTTATCAGCGCGAGGCGATTGGGCATAAGACCCAAGCGTCGAGCGCGAGAAGGGATTTAATCCTCGGCTGATGTGAATTTCTGAGAAAAGTTATTTATTTGAAAGTCAAAGTCCATTTTCATATCATCTACGTTTGTTACAAATTATTACTAATAGTTTAAACAGCTGTGTTTTAAAATGACTAAATTATCTTTAGTTGAATATACTTTAAGATTAAAATGAAAAATGTTCTCATACGTGGGATTAAGTACATCCGGTGATTAGTTTATTATTTGATTATTGATTTGAAAAATATACGTATATTAAAGATATTCTTATGTTATACAATCAAAATGATAGAATAATTCTTATAATATATAATATACTCTTACGTTATTATAATTATCTACTTGACGTACTCTAATTGTTGGTAATTAGGGTGTTTTATTCTGGGAATAAACTATAGGTCGGTAAAATAATCTAGTGAGCTGAGAACAGGTCCTGCTTCACTGCCAGGATATAACACTAGAACTGAAAAACTCTTAAACGAATTAAAATTATTTAATGTAATAAAATGAAAAAAAATGTTAATTCTTGAATGAATGAAAAAATTTAAGGATTTATTTAAAATCATTAGTTAGTGCTAGCACAATCTAAAACCCGAGATTGAAAAATAATATTTTCTTCGACCTTGACCTATCAATACCACATTTCTTTTGTATAAGCAATTAAAAAAAAGTTTTAATATTTATCGAACAAAGGGCTTCGTACACGTAATTTTATAAACACGTAGAATACAAAAAAAATTACTTACAGTAATTATAAATACCCAACTAAACGTAGTTTTTTTGATAAAATATAACATTATCTTTGGCATTTAGTAACTTTTCATTTTGATGTAAACATAAGGTCTGTATAATTTTTTGGGTGCACATGAAGGTGCTTGAATGTAGTAGCGGGAAAATTTAAATTAAATAAGCTTATTTCTTTCAATCATAGCAATGATGAAGTTCTATGTATCATAGCTTTCTTTAATTTATTGATATTTATAAATAAAAATTTTTTTGACTCAAAGTATTGAATAAATATATTAGGGTGGCCCGAAAAACCGACTATTTCTTTTTTTCGAGTTTCCTATCAAAATTTATTGGCTTACCATGTTTTAAGAAGCCTGTCCAAAAACCAGCTTGATAAAAAATTTTCAAGAGGTGCTCACGAATTTTAAAAATAACAAAAGTCATCGAAATCTGAGTTTTTTACAATTCAAATTTTTTTCTTTCTCGTGGCAACAATATTTTATAATTGTGAAATCATGATTACGCTGAAAATTTAAGCCCAATATTCAAATATTTAAACCTCGCTCAAGAATTTTGAATGTTTCCGAGTGCTTTCTTTTGAACGTTTTCGAGCGACCCTTGAATATTAATAATAAAGCTTCTCGATTTTTTTACCATCAATTTGCATGACGATGAATGAAAATATTACCCGAGAAATAAAAATAATGAGTTATTTACATTCTTTTTTATTTTTTAATTCAATTTTTAGGTTTTCTCGCTTATTTAAAACTTACCAAATTTTATTGTTTAAGACTGTCCTGTATATTTTTGGTTATGCAAAAGTTATATTTTACTGAAATGACAATAATTGAGTTATAAAAAAATCCAAAAATTAATTAAAAGTATTATTAGTTACATTTAATTTTTTGGATAAGTGTATATAAAATACTCATTACTAACTCAAATGATACATCTTAAGTGCTCGTTTCATATTTTTGTACATTATAATATTTTTTTATCCTCTTTATCACATATTTCTTACCGTTTGGAACTGCTGGTGTCCTAAGGGATTCATAAGATAATACCTTTCCTGTCCCATTTAGTTATAATTTAAATTTGTATTATCTTATTTGTTATTGTACGCCATACTTGCTTAATAAACATTAAAAAACAATTGTATTTTATATTTTAATAACCATTATTTTATTCTTAATTCAAATCTTTACAACATTTAATAATAATAAAAAGCGTGTTTTACAAATATAGTTATTATTTACAATGTTATATGCACTTCCTTAAGAAGCAATTTTTTAAAAATTTACATTACTAAAAATACATAAAAATAGAGCTCAAGTTTTTAAATTATATATTATTCATATTTATTGAATTAAAAGTTTTTTTTTATCATTAATTATTAATCATCGACAAATTTATAGGTAAAGTGGGGAAAACGGTTGATTTTGTTAATCGGCCAAAAAAAAATTATTTACTTATATGATGGCAGTTCCTTGCTCTGAGGAAATTTATTTGCTGCACTTTTACGTCTTTATTTTTATGTTCTGTACGATACTCACTTTTTTATAAGACATGGAGATATATGCACTCCAAGCGATAAAGAAAAATCGTTATTATATCATTCCAAATTCGTGGGATTCAAAAAAATTTTTTTTTCATTCAATGAAATTTAATAAGGATTGACTGATGAACCACTGCTTATTTATCACTAAGTTTTTCAAGCTAAAATCATGTGATATAAAATACTTATAATTTTTTCAGTTTTTCGAGTTTCAATGCATGCTTTTTCGAATACTTAGCAAACAAAGAGAATTATCTCTTCTACCCTTGTGTAGTTTTGGGTGACAATGTCTCCAATAATAATTGACTTATCTTTGTTTCAGTCTAGAATGCTATTCAATAAAAATTGAAAAAAACTTATCTTTCTTCAAATCCATCATTCACAATATTTTGGAATCATATATATTGATAGAGACGGCTTTAATGGTAATCGAAAACTTTAATTAAATTTTTGGATTGATTAAATTTTAAGAAAACTAATAGTTCTAGTCATTTTGTAATACTACTCTAAAACACAAATGCATTTCAGTACAAAAAAATTGAAGGCTCAGTTAAATTTCTACATAATGTAGTTGCTTGATAAGCATGCTTAAGCAAGTAAATTCGGTAAGTATGCTTGCCCACAAACATGGTTAGCAATCAGGCTGGATTCCATAATTTAAAATAAAAAGTGCGTAGTTGCACAAATTATCGCTTGTTAACAACAAAAACGGAGAAAGCGTGAGAACGGAGAATGGATCATTCGAGAATATTGCTTATCGCGATCCACCCCTCTATATCGAACGAAGCGTGGGTCTGATGCTCAAGCGCATCGTATTGATAAGAAACTTACTCTAGTTTTTCTCGATCAAGAGAAATCAGTTTGAAACATAGAATCATCGAGAGCAGTCAGGCTCAATATAAAAACTCAACTTCTTTCTCACCCTCTCGAAGTTATTTTTTAAAACACATTAACAATTTTATAAATTAATTCAACTGTATATTTTCACATCGCTCAAAACTATTCCTTTACAATTGAATAAATCGGATTTAGATATATAAAATAACATATATATAATCAAACAACCAGTTTATTTCAACCACCAAATGGTGGCTGTTCAACCTATACAAATAATTATTTATAATTATATCGAAGCTTTCATTACGTCTATTTTAAATCGACCGCTCAACTATACCAGCGCCAAACCATCAACTAAGACGTAACAATTATGTAACATGCAAGACCAAATAGCTAAATATTGTCCCCAATCGCGCAGAAATAACCGAAATAGAGATATATTCACAAACATTAAAAGTCAAATTTGCAATAATCAAGGCTACATGGCTAGAGTTTGCTCATAGTCAAGAGATAATAGTATTGAAACTAATAATAGATCCATAAACGTACAGTGTCAATTATGTTAAAATTCGGGGCGTACCGGGAATGTGTCCCGATTTAATAATAATTTAGATATGGGAAGCAATCTTCGGGTGTTCCAAATAAATGTCGTAGCTACCACAAGGCAAATGGCTATAATACTAACGAATATAGCTGACTCAACCAACGCAGAAACACACAGAGAAATGGGGAGCGTTCTGGCCTGACAGGTATGGAGCCAAGGAAGAGGAAAGGACCCGGGAAAACTAAATTCCGATTGGACACAGTTTTCCCCCAAACAATACACCTAATAGGACCTGATGGAAAATTATAAAAAGTGTTGACACACATCAATCACTCTCATTTTTCTCAATTTCTCAATTACTCAGTTCGTGTTCTCAGTTTTTCTTAGTTTAGTCACAGTTCTCAGTCCTGGTTCAGGAAGGATGAGAAAATTTAAGTACAAGTGTTCTCACACTTTACACTAGTTCCGTACTAGTTTTTTTTTGTTTTTGTATACAAGTGTTCTCACACTTTATTATTACCTTTTTTATTTTTAATTGTACAAGTGTCCTCACACTTTATCTTATGAATTATATTACTAGCGTTTAGTAAATATTGTGTCAGTCAGTTTAAAAATATCAAGTTAATCAATTGTAATCGCGAATTATACAGTAAACTCAGTGTAAACCAGAAGAGTACTCCAGCATCCAAAACTTCAGGTACTGTAAACATTAAGTCAAAATATACAAACATTTCCAACATACGGAAATATTTAAAAGAATGTATTGTATTCAAAGTTCTATAGTCCTCTCTAGTATTTAAAATGAATTTTATTGTAAATTAGAGTCGGCTGACTAGCCACCTAATACTTTTAATCTCAAATTTTAATGTATTCACATCATCAAAAATTGTCAATTGTATAATATATAGTAGTTTAATTCGTATATTCAACATCTTTCATTTCAAACAAACCTTCCAGATAATTACTCAGTGTGATCCCGGTCTATTAGTCGAAAGACTAGGGCCGAAAATAATAATAATTATAATTTGTCCATTACGGTGCAAGCCATTTTGGACATAATACTATTTTCTATAAAGAAAAATAAAGGAATCTTTATTATCAATCTTGAATTTGAATTTAAAAATAAAGAAAAAGGCATAAGTGACAATAACATTCAGCGTATTATTCATAAAATAAGCTAAATTATGTCATCACCTCATCCCTTATCCGGAGACTGCAGTCATCGAGAGCTAGCAGCCAATCCAAGGGTCTACATCGCGAGTACTATCTCCAGAAAAAACCAAATAAAATATATACATACATATATTTACTCATCAGTGCAAAGGTAAGGCCGTTACAATTGACCTCTTTTTTTTCTTCAATTTTAACAATTTTTCCAATCAGTCTCAAAATATTTTAAGAGGAAATAAGGATGCTATTAATTTTAAATCGTATGTATTGATTATCAAAAATTTTATATTCATCCACCGTAAGGCTAACTCTAGTTTAATTAAAATAAAGAAATAAAAGAAAGTCCACATCGAAACGTATCCCAAAATTAAGTAAATTAAGGCTTGAACTAAACATTCGAGCCGAAAATTGCATTGGTTAGTCCGAACGCCTAATCCACGCAACCAAATAATTAAACAAATAATAGTCGGACATAACAATAGCCACATAATAGAACTCGAACTCGTAGTAATTAGCATCGGCAGGTAGCCACCTAATATTTTTATAGAATAATCTCAAGTTATCATATTCGTAGTATTAAAATTTTAATTTGTAAAACTTTTAAATTGTAAAACTATTTTTGTGTCTCAATAGAGAAATATTTAATTGTAACTTAAGATTTATTATTGATCAACCAGACAAATATCCTTACAGATTCCCAGTCTATAAGCCATTGGCTTGGACTAAAATAAATATTAAATTAAGTCCAATAATCTGGACGTAACATTTTAGTAGACACCGGATATAATTTAAATTTAATTAAATATGGAGAAATAAAATATAAAAATTCATTGATGATTCTCATTGTTATAAACTAAACGGTGTCTCCAAAGCTATCACTTTGGGTAGAATAAAAATACAAATTTTTGATAGGGATACTTATTTCCATATAATACCAGACGAATTTCTTTTAGACTAAACGGGCATACTCGGCATATAATTTTTATAAGAGCACGGCGGAATAATAAATTTAGTAGACGATACAGTAACTTTTAAACATTTCAATAATTTACAAATATCATTAATAAAATATTTCGTTTTAAAAGCTTGCACAAAAACAGCAACGTTTGTGTGAGTCGACAGTAAACTTAAAGAGGGTTATGCACCTCGTACAGAATTTGAAAACGGTATTTACGCAGGCGAAGCTCTAGTTAGAAATAATAATGGTATCGCTTATTTGTACGCAATAAATACTCTTGATAAGGATGATAAAGTATAAGTACCCGTAATTCTTCGGTACCCTTTCGGGACAAGCGAAGACGAGGATACTAGCTTGACGCACGGCGACACAGACGAACACGATAACAGTACCAGGGCCCGGGAAAATCTCAATAAAGTGTTAAAACTCTTGCGTTTAGAACATCTAAATGAGAAAGAGCGTAAAGCAATAGTTTCTTTTGTAGAGAAATACGCTGACCTATACCACATTCCTGGAGAACCACTGCGCGCTACAGAGACTGCGACTCATACTATACCTACTACAGATGACGTTCCTGTAAATACTCGACAATACAGATACCCTCCCGCACAGAAAGATGAAATTGAAAAACAAATTACAGAACTAATGTTAATGGATATAATGGAACCTTCAACCTCACCATATAATTCCCCTTTGTGGATCCTACCCAAAAAGGCTGGTTCTAAAGCCAATAAAAGATGTTGTTTAGTAATAGATTATTGCAAATTGAATGATAAAACTGTTAAAGATGCATACCCACTACCGTTGATAAATGATATTCTTGATCAATTGGGTGGTGCGATTTATTTTTCAGTATTCGATTTAAAATCCGGTTTTCATCAATTGAAAGTAGATTCTAAAGATAAACACAAGACAGCATTTACAACTCCTCATGGTCATTATCAATTTAATAGAATGCCATTTGGACTTAAAAATGCTCCAGCAACGTTCCAAAGGCTAATGGATTTAGTTTTACGCGGGTTACAAGGAGCGGATCTCTTTGTTTACTTAGACGATATAGTCATTTACGCTCGTTCTCTGGAAGAACATAACATTAAATTCGAAAAATTAGCTGAACGTTTGCGAAGTGCAAATTTAACTCTACAAGCCGATAAATGTGAATTTCTAAAAAAAGAAGTAATTTATTTAGGCCATCTTATATCTGCCGACGGTGTCAAGCCTGATCCCGATAAAATAAAAGCTATTAAATGTTTTAAAACACCCGGAAGTACAACACAAGTGAGAGAATTCCTCGGACTTGCTGGTTATTATCGGCGATTTATTAAGGATTTCGCAAAAATCGCTAAGTGCCTATCTGATCTTACAAGTAAAAACGCAAGATTTACATGGACGCCTGAACATCAGGTAGCTTTTGAAACTTTGCGGGACAAACTATGTACAGCTCCGATATTGCAATATCCCGATTTTTTGAAACCGTTTGTTTTAACGACCGATGCATCTAACTATGCAGTTGGAGCAATCCTCTCACAAGGCAAAATTGGCGAAGACACAATTGTTGCAGCAGCTTCCCGTGTGCTTAATAAACATGAAAAAAATTATTCGACCACTGAAAAAGAAATGGTCGCAGCTTTATTTGGTATGAAAACATTTAGACCGTATCTCTATGGCAGAGAGTTTACTCTTGTCACCGATCACAGACCGCTTGTATGGGTAAATAATATGAATGACCCAACATCGCGTGTAATGAGATGGAGAGAACGGCTTAAAGAGTTCGAATAGACCGTGTTATATAATGCGGGAAAAACAAATACAAACGCGGACGCTTTATCACGAAACCAAATAATTGAAAACTGCGAAACATATCCTATAAAAATAAAATGGCGACCCGGTAAGCCCGGAATCGCTAGATTAAGGAGTTCAGATCTTTCAAATGATGGTAGAGTTGTTACAAAAAAATCAAAATATCATAAAAATTCAGAGTTGAGTAGTTCAAATGAAAAATTGGAAATTAATAATGAAAATAAATTATTTACAAATTATGATAAAAATAAATCGAACTCAGATGAAAATACTACAAATAATAAAATAATTCGCGATAAAAAGAAAATTGCGACTAACTCAGACGACAGAGTTAGAAAAATTAATTCGAAAATTCAAATTCTTGAGCAAAATACTCAAGCGGTTGTTATGTCCGACTTCGCAAACTTTTCTCCTACAGTCATTCATGTTGAACACTCCCTAGGAATAGCTATTCCATTTTCTCTGAGAGAAACAAGGATGGGTTCAATGAAGTGTAACGAAACTATTTTACCCACTTCTTTCTTTTTCCGTCTTTCATTCTCTTATTCGTAAGTCCCCACTTATCATCAGCTAAGATTGCTCTAATGCGCACAATTAGCATTGACTTAAATTAAGTTCCGTCAACGGGACATCTCAAGATGCAACTTACTTAAAATTTCCCCTTCCCCTAAACTCGGACCCCATGGTTGCGACGTTCAAAATTTTGAAGTGCAAGATCACTCTACCGAGCACCGGTTTGCATTGCGGTTTGTAGCTGAGTTACCCCTCAGCAAAGAGTCAATTCTTAGGTACAGCAGTATCCTCAAATCTCTCATATACAAAATAAATAAAACCGACCACGTCGCTTTTATAATTCAATACAA
This sequence comes from Microplitis manilae, assembly GCA_030273425.1. Lineage (NCBI taxonomy): Eukaryota > Metazoa > Arthropoda > Insecta > Hymenoptera > Braconidae > Microplitis > Microplitis manilae. Next base: position 630,664 of record CP092729.1, read on the forward strand.
ATTAATAAAATAAATCATTAGTAAATTGCATCGCGAAAGTAATAATATAACAGTGAAGAATATATATCTTAATATATACATATATAAATCTATATACCTATACCTCAGAGTATCATTTAAATCAAACAAATATTAAATCGCACCGCAGAAAAGAATATAATCGAAAGAAATTAAGCGAATGTTTAACATAAAAATTAAGAGTATCTTCCTTTAAAGAGTTTTAGCTCTATTTCCTGAACAGGAAAATAAAGGAAATATCAGCAGAAACAAATTCATAAAATAAAGATAAAAGTGTTATCGGTTGTGAGTGATAAGTTAAGTGCTAATATAAATTTGTGAGAATAATTATATTCTTAAAAATTCAAAAATTTATATCTAAAACAATAATCAGTGTAAAGCTCTGTAAACATTTTCGAGTATAATTAATTAATGAGTAAAATAATAAAGATATTCCTTTAAAGAGTATCACCTCTATTTTCTCTAAAGAAAATTAAAGAAATCTTTATTATCCATTTTGAATTTAACTTTAAAAATAAAAAAAAGCATAAGTGACGATAACTGTGTTAGTATTATTCATAAAATAAGCTACGTAATTAAACACCACCCCATTCCTCACCCAGAGATTGTCGTCATCGTGGGTTAGCAGCAGTCCAAGGGTCTACGACGCGGGTACCATCTCCAGGAAAAGAAACTATACACATACATACATTTACATAGCAGTGCAAAGGTAAGACCGTTACAATTGACCTCTTTTCTTTCTACAATTTTAACAATTTTCCTAATCAGTCTCAAAAATTTTAAGAGTAAATAAGGATGCTATTAATTTTAAATTGTATGTATTAATTATCAAAATCATATATTCATCTACCGTAAAACTATCTCTAGTTTAATTAAAGATAAAGAAATTAAAGAAAGTTCACATCGAAACGTATCCCAAAATAAAATAAATTAAGGCTTGAACTAAACACTCGAGCCGAAAATTGCATTGGTTAGTCCGAACGCCTAATCCACGCAACCAAAGTAATTAAATAAATAATAGTCGGACATAACACAATCAAAATAAAGGTAATAAAAATAAATTAAACTCTAATGAAAATTCAAATCATATAAATAAATCTAACGAAAAAGAAAAAATAAATAAAGTTTCTGAATCAAATTCAAAATTTTTATCAAATCCAGAACCAAATGAATCGATAAATCTCCCTGATTATTCTGACGCATCATCGTCATCAGGAGACATGTACGACGCGGTAGCGCTATGGAAAAAGCTTATAAAAAATAACCCTTCAAATTTAAGTGACGAATCTGATATGACAGACTTCGGATTGTCTTATATCTCCAGTAATTCTAAAAATTCCCCACGACATCGAAAATCCCGTAATATAACCTTATCACCTAAATCTCCACGTCCACGGATTACTAATAGCCCTAGAAACACTAGCTCTCCATTAACATTATCACAAAATATACGAACACAATCTACACCTATACATTCATGTCTAAAAATACAGACAAACAATAAAAATAAAAAAATTACTACAAATAAATTAATTCCTACACAAATTAAAAGGACAACCAGAATGGCAGAGTTTACACCCTCTCCAGCAATACGTACACGTAGAAAAATAAATAAACAGAACAAGAAAATTGAAAAAATAATTATTCCAGAAACTTCAGACGACGAATCGAACACTGACGAAACAGAAATGACTTATTCAAAAATATATTCAGACAATTCAAATGACATTAGTACTGAATCACCTATCGAAACAATCCCTATCACTCCAAGAACTCCTATCAAACCCAAATCCGTAAATCAAAAAGACATGGGACGTGCAATCCCTTGGCCTTCCGACGAAGGAGGTGACCGCCCAGAAATTATGGCCGCCTCTGCGTTAATTCACAACGAACCAGAAAACAATATAAACATGTCAACTAACGACACAGTAGAAAACTCTTTCACAGTAGAACCTATGATAGTAGAATCATCCAACAAAACGACAATTCCAAAAATTAGCACAACAACCCAGAAAAAAACAACTGATAAAAGAAACACAGAGAAGACAAAGACAAATATTACAAAAACAAACACAAATTTAACTAGTAAAGTCAAAAACACACCTGACGGTACTGACGTAACAACAGAAAAAACACACACTAATAAAATATCTCCACAATTACGCAGATCAAATAGAAAACGTAAAATTAAAACATGTTCATGTTGTACAGATTACGACGAACATACTCATACACAAAAACAGATTCCAAACAAAATACAATACCTTGCGAATAATTCGAAAAAGCCGAATAGTAAAAATTCACAACCCAAATTGCCAGATATAATGGTTACTTTAAAAGCAATTAAACATCAACAAAGTTCAAATAATAAACGTACTAATAATAGATTATCGACAATAAACGAAAATACAAGCCAAATAAATCCACAACAAACTACCTCACGTATAGAATCACAAAATCCTACACTAAATTCACCTATTGACCAAAATTCAAAATCGCCTGAACGAATAAATTCATTCAACGACCTGAATTTCGATCAGCAGATACATTTAGCTGATGACGAAAATTTCGAACAGATAGAACAGATAAATTCATATAATGACCAAAATTTTGACCAACTTGAACAAGTAAACTCATCTGATAATGCTTTAGACTCAGGACAGAATCTGACACAATTAAACTCAGACGGAAGTAAAAACATATCGAATCACGACGAAATCATTATAGCAAATGACAACCCATATCAAAACGAAATAGATTCCGACGATAACGTATCCATAATTTCGAATACTTCAAACGACTATAGTAACGAAAACGTACAAGAGACGAGAGGTAACTTAGAAATGCAGAAGAATTGTTACTTATGTTTTATTAACGCGGACGGTACTGTACCAAGCGAGATAGGAAAAGAATTATTAGTGTCAGGATATTTGAAATTAAGCCCTTTAGTTAATTATAACACGGGTCAGGTAATTAAAATGGGAACATCAAAAAAGAAAGTACTTGCGCTAGTAACTCAAATTGATAGTCAAGATACACCTACTGAAAATGATTATATTAAAGCTTTCAAAAATTTAAAATTATACATGGAAAAGACAAAAATTAAATCAGTTAGTACTTCTCAAGATAGAAGCAATTTATCAAAAACAATTTGGACAAAAATTAAAAATATTATTGCTAAAATTTTCAAAGGTACCGATTTAAAAATAATTATTTGTAAAGATGAAATAATAATACCTCCAGTAGAGGAAAGACAAAAGATAATAGCCGAAAATCATGAAACTTCAATAGCAGGACACAAAGGAGTAACTAAAACTTATAATAGAATTAGACAAAGATATTTTTGGGATAATATAAAGAAAAACACTAGTTCCGTACTAGTTTTCATTTACAAGTGTTCTCACACTTTACGCTAGTTCCGTACTAGTTTTGTTTTTATATATACAAGTGTCCTCACACTTTACCTTATTAATTATATTACTAGTATTTAGTAAATATTGTGTCAATCAGGTTAGAAATATTAAGTTGACGCCAAAATCAAATGTAATCGCGAATATTATAGTAAACTCAGTGTGAACCAGAAATATACTTCAAATTCCACAACTTCAGGTATTGTAATCTTTAAGTTTATGTTATGCCAAAATATAGAAACATTTCCAACCCACGGAAATATTATAAAAGAAAATATTGTATTCAAAATTCTATAGTCCTCTCTAGTATTTAAAACGAATTTTATCGTAACCATTTCATTGTAAATTAGAGTCGGCTGACTGGCCACCTAATGTTTTTAATATCAAATTTATTGTATTCACATCATGAAAATTGTAAATTGTATAATATATAGTAGTTTAATTTGTATATTCAACATCTTTCATTTCAAACTAAACCTTCCAGATAATTACTCAGTGTGATCTAATGGTCGAAAGACTAGGGCCGAAAATAATAATTAAATTCGTCCAAATATTACAGTACAAGCTACTTATTGGACATAACAGCTTAAAGAGTTCGAATATACCGTATTATATAAGGCGGGTAAAATAAACACAAACGCTGACGCGTTATGACGTAACCCGGTAACTGAATATATCAAAATATACAGATATACATATATATATCCATACATACACATCAGAGCATCAGTTCGCTCAAATTAATCAATTATAAAACTCACGTCGCGAGGGAAAATACAATAAAAAGAAGTAGTAAACAAATGCTTAAAAATAAAGATCTGCTTCCTTTAAAGAGAACCATCTCTATTTCCTGCAAGAGAAAATAAAGGAATTTTCAAAAGTTGTTATATACAATAAAAATTTCGCCTAAAAGAAATAAAAGCGCATAAAATATAAATAAACGAAAAGAGAGAAATTTTAAATAAGTAAAGTGTTATTGGTTGTGAGAATAAGTGCTTAGTTAAGTGTTAACTCACGTTTGTGAGCATTATTATATCCATACAATAAAATATATAAAATTCAAATTTATATCTAAACATTATAGTCAGCATAAAATTGGTGTATATTTTGAGTGTAATTATTCAATGTTAACAATTAAAAAAATATTCCTTTAAAGAGTATCAACTCTATTTTCTTCAAAGAAAATTAAAGGAATTGTTATCAACAATTTAGAATTCGAGTTTAAAATAAAAAAAAAAAACATAAGTGACAATAATTTTGTGTATTATTCATAAAAATAAGTTAAATAATAAGTTATCACCTCATCCTCATACGGAGATTGCCTGCACCGAGAGCTAGCAGCCAATTCAAGGGTCTATAATACGGAAACATTCTCAAAGAAAATACAAAATATATATATATATATATATATATATATATCGATTTTTGTACGAGATAGCTCGGCTTCCATGCATTAAATAAAATTCAACTGGTGGCTGTTCAACCCATACAAATTATTATTTATAATTATAAGTAAGTTTTCGTTACGTCTATTTTAAATCGACCGCTCAACTACGCCAGCGCCAAACCATCAACCAGGATATAACAGTGAGGTGATTTGCTGTCGAGAACCCAATACCTACAAATACTACAAATCTAGCTGAGCTGAATATCAACATCGTGCAGTGAAAACGTAACAATTACATCGAATTTAAAACTATTTAAGAAATTCCTTTAATTGAAAAGAATGTTAATGAAGAAGCCAGAATTGATAATTATATTTTTACCGGCAGCAAAACAGGTAAAGAAACTGAAAATGATATCGATTTCAATAATAGTGTTGCCGATGAAAACAATGATTCAATTAAAAATCAGGACCTCGATGATTCGATGGCAGGGCTGTTAGAAAATGAGGGAATTAATGTAATGAAAGAGTTACCAAGTCGGTTGTCATTAGTTGGTGTACACTGCGCAGCTCATATACTTCAATGAGCAATTTAAAATGCAATAAAAGCGAAAAAAATAAGACCAACAATTATAAAATTACGAGAGATGGTTAAAATATGTAGAGTTCATTCAACTATGAATATTATTCGTAAACATTTGCCTAGTGTCGAAACCGTCCATAGATTTGCCTACTTGTTAGAATTTAACATACGATATGTTAAGTTCCTTACGAAAATAAAAAAAAATTCAAAAAGCGTTTTCCAAAATTGACTTCAGTTTATTGGAATTGCATTTCGAATTACGTTGAAGCCTCAAAACCAGCGACAGGCGCGCCCAAATCTCCAGAGTTTCATGTAAGCCAAATATCCTTGAACTTTATTACTTAGAAAAGCGTTTAATAACAAATATATCAAATTTTTTCGTTTATGCATAGTTCCTTGCTAAGTTTTTATAATATTTGAAAGAATAGGAAGAAATTCATGCCCAAGAATACCAAAACAGCGCATTTATTACAGATAGCACTTGTTGTAGTTTTAAAATCACAATTAAAGCGGTCATGCAATTGACAGAATATTTCTGCCACCTTCATGGATATGAATATGTATATCTATACATATTTATATATAAATATTTATTCAATTTTTAGCTGTTTTTCGGATTAGCCAGAAATGTCTGCGGATTGAATGATCATCCCGATTCGGTATTTTTTGGACTAATGTTTCATTTGCTGTGTACGTATACGTCATTAAAGCCTTTGAAAAGTAGTTATGTATCAGGTGAAGAAATGGCTCATAGTTTAATGCAATGCAGCGATCGATATTTAAATTCAGTTGAAATGCTTGAAAACATGAATCGGGAAAAATTGTAGATGGGATTCTTCATAAAAATATTGATGAGAGCACCAACGATGACCAAGAAAAGTTTGTGATGGATAGAATCGAAATGCCGTTACATGACAATATCAAATATGTAGTAGTATACGTAGCTAACTATCTTCTTCGAAGAATGCAAAAACGGAAAAAAACTTGTGAAATATGTATGAATTCGATTATAGTAAAACCTGAAGAACATGATAACAGCTTGTATACAATGATAAATTTATTAAATCGAGGTGCTCTCATGTATCCTTCACTCAAACTAAAAAATTTATTAAATTGCATTGAGCAAGAGATTCGGAAAGTGACACAGAGTAATAAAATTAATAAGGATACATTATTTCAAAGTTGTTATACCGTTCTTGATAGCAAAGAAGTGATACAGGTAGTTGGATGCCAAAAATATCAAAAAGAGTTCAATAAATCGATAATCGATTATTTTTTTAAAATCCGCATGCATTTCATTGCAAAACGATTCAATACCGAAAACAGAGTGTCAAGAAATCAATCGAGAAAGTATTGCAAGATGGCAAAGATGCAATAGATATATAAGATTAACATAATACATAAAAAAACAATATATTTATGTCACTGTTATCAATAAAGTTTTGAATAACTAGAAAAGCAGAACATTTTTTTTCCCTCCATGTAGTTTAAAAAAAATTCGAAAAAATTGTGGTATTAAATTAATTAAGTTTAATTTTATCAATAATAAGGGATTATTTCATCAAGTGAGCCTCGAAAAAAATAAATAAACCATAAAATTTATGATCCAAGAAAAATCCGATCATGGGAAGAGTTTCAAAGCTTATTGAAGTCATGATGTTTTATACTCCAAAGGGCAGTTTAAGATGAAATTTAAAAGAAAAAGAAGTAATTTCAGGTTTTTTAGATTATCTGTTTCTATGGGAGGAAACAGCAAAAAGTAAAGAAAATTGTCCATTCATAACTGACAGCACTTGTTATGAACTAAAAGTTACATTGAAAGGAGTTTTAGAATAACTTGGGTTTTTAACACTACAACACAATTATGATAAATTATGACGTCCCGTCTTTATAAAAATGCTTTGTAGCGATTTTTTAGTATGGCTGGTCAGGTTTGTGGTTCCAATGACCATCCTGACACTATTTTATTTGGTCAAATGTTTACATTAATGAGCATGTATTCGTTATTATTAACACTAAAAGGTTGTAATGTATCATGAAAAGATTAATAATATTAATAAGACATTTTCACTACTTTATTAAATACAAAGAATACTGAAGAAATTACAGCTCAAACAAAAAAAAATTGAATAAAATGTTTGAAAATATGACCGTTGATGTCGATAATAACACATTGTATTCCTGAGATGAAAAGATTATCAATAATTTTAATTCCAATAAAGACAATTTTATTGCTGAGCCTCACATGATTGGATTTATAGCAGAGTATGTAGCAAAAAAATCAGTTAGCTCAAGTACCTGTGAAAATTGTATCAACAGTACAATGGTTGATGGTGCAGATATGTCAGAATATACGGATCTCATTGAACTTTTAAATCGAGACGGCTTAGCCTATCTTAATGACTTAAATTAAGTTCCGTCAACGGGACATCTCAAGATGCAACTCACCTAAAATTTCCCCTTCCCCTAAACTCTCACCCCCATGGTTCCGACGCTCAAAATTTTCAAGTGCAAGAGCACTCTACCGAGCACCGGTTTGCATTGCGGTTTGTAGCTGAGTTATCCCTCAGCAAAGAGTCAATTATTAGGTACAGCAGTATCCTCAAATCTCTCATATACAAAAATAAATAAAACCGACCACGTCGCTTTTATAATTCAATACAAATCAATATAATAAATCATTAAGTAAATCGCATCGCGAAAGAAAATTATAACAGTGAAAAATATCTCTAAACATATCTTCATATATATATATATATATATATATATATATATATATATATATATATATATATATATATATACATCAGAGTATCAGTTGAATCAAGCAATTATTAAATCGCAAAAGAATATATTAAATTAAGAAATATTAAATGTATGTTTGACACTAAAAATAACCAGAAATTCTTTTAAAGAGTTTTATCTCTATTTCCTGAACAGGAAAATAAAGGAAATATTAACAGAAATTAATTTACACAAGAATAAAAGTGTTATTGGTTGTGAGTGATAAGTTAAGTAGTAATTCAAAAATTTGTGAGCATTATTATATTTATAAAATTCCAACTTCTATCCAAAATAATAAGCAGTGTAAAACTTTGTGTAAAATTTTTGAGTGTAACTAACTAATGATTAAAATAGTAAAGATATTCCTATAAAGAGTATTAGCTCTATTTTCTTTCAAGAAAATTAAAGGAATCTTTTTTATCCATTTTGAGTTTGAATTTAAAACTAAAGAAAAGCATAAGTGATAATAACTTTCGGTGTATTATTCATAAAATAAGCTAAATAATAAGTCACCACCTCATCCCCTTATTCGGAGACCGCAGTCATCGGAAGCTAGCAGCCAAACAAGGGTCTACAACGCGAGTACTACCTCCAAGAAAAGATAAAATATATATTTATACATATATTTACTCATCAGTGCAAAGGTAAGACCGTTACAATTGACCTCTTTTCTTTCTCCACCTTTAACAATTTTTCCAATCAGTCTCAAAATCTTAAGAGGAAATAAAGACGCTATTAAGTTTAAATCGTATGTATTGACCTAGCGCATTTTATATTCATCTACTGTAATGATAACTCTATTTTAAGTAAACAAGAAGTAAAAGAAAGTTCACATTGAAACGTATCCCAAAATAAATAAATTAAGGCTTGAACTAAACATTTGAGCCGAAAATCGTATTGGTTAGTCCGAACGCCTAATCCACGCAACCAAATAATTAAATAAATAATAGTCGGACATAGCATGTATAAATTTTTTTAGAAATAATTTCTTATTTAGGAATGTAACATCATGCAGATAAAAATATGAAAACAAATCTTCTAAATGTTTTATAAGCGGTAAGTAGTATTTCAAATTTTTTTTCTATTTTTTTAATAATTATGATTATATTGAAATTAAATCTTATTAGATATAAACTGTTTCGCCTGGAGTTATTGAAATTATTCTGAACAGATTAATTCATAAAAATACGGGAGGGAGCTTAATTACTACACAAAATTGACCGTTCGCTTATCAGACCTCAAAGACATATATAATAGAAGTGATAGCAGAAGTGTGTTGGATAAAGTAAAAACACCCATAAAAGAAACTGTGATCGGTGACGATTGGCAAACGGAGAACTTACTTTGCGAACATGACTACAACTCTTCGGAAATAGCTGAATGTGTACTTTACTATTCGACGGAAAAAATTTCTAATCGAATTTAAAAAAATGTAAAGCGCATTGAATGTCACGATGCTATTCGGAATGCGGAGCCAACAGCTTTTGTATCAGATGCATTTGTTGCTTTGAATAATTCAGAGAAGAATTTATTTCAACATCTAAATTTAGTTTTTATAATCTGATAAAAGAAAAATCGAATTTGTATTTGAAGAGATTTCTCAAAAATTGAATAGTTATAATTTTATTTGGAAAAATATTTTACATGAAATAATTAACAAAAATATATTAATTTTTCCATGTGTAGATCGCGCTGGTGATGTGATTACTTCTATTATCTTTCATTATATTCGATTGCGAATGCATAAAACCAACTGCGATTAATATTTCCAGTATAAACAAAAATCAAGAAAAGAAAAAAATTTCAAAATTTTATTCTACATGAGAACAACCGAATTAAAAAAATTTTAATTTACAATTTGTGTCGATTATTTTTTTCAAAAAAGCTGTGATTATGGGTATGAGATAAAGGATATGAGCATTATAAAATTAACAAGCAATACCAATCCCCTTGAACTCATTATTGTTGAGATATTTAATATATAGTTGAAAAAATTAATGGCAAAATATGACCAAGTTGGTACGATATATATTTGTAAACCTAACTCTAAAACTACGCACTTTCTTCGACCCGTACTGATATAATTATATTCATATTTTTAAATAAATTGTGGGAAAATCTCGGGTTTTTCGGGACTTAAAATAATAAAACATCTGGTCACTCAAGGCTCGTTTAAAATAAAATTATAAATGGAAAAATTACAAAAAACTTACGTCTAAAACCTTTGCTTGCTGGAATTAAGAGAAAGTTGTGTAGACATTTGTTATTTTTTATAAAACTTCTGTGTATTTCGTATTTAAGTAGTTTTTTGATATTCAAGTACCCTACCATAAATTTTAGTAAGAAAATTCCTTAAAACCGTTATATAAAAAACTTGAATAATGGAGGGTAAGCCGATTAGGGACCGCAATAAAACTCGAGCGGTCCAAATATCGGTAAGGGTGGAAGCCTTGGACCTAATGGCAAGAAATACCACATGATTCCAGATAACGTAGCAGCTGTCGAGAAGGTCGACCAAGCGGCGGAACGGAAGATTCAACTTCGAGGGACGGAGATACTTTGCGACGTCATGAGGCCCCGACTACATCCCCGCAGCAGCCAATAAGGAAAACTTACCCCGCTATAGTCTCCAAGGCTGTTGCCCCTTTTAACTTAGAATAATTTTTGTAAGGGAGAATAAGCCAGAAGCTCGAGCGCGACTGTTGCATCTTGTATAAAACCAGAATACATTTTTCATTTGAGTTGTTCAAATTAAAATATAAGCATTCTTGTATTGAAAATCTTTCGTCAGTCTACAATTAAAATCGGTCTACCAAAGCTGAGTATTCAAATACTCCCGGGCGAAATAACTCAATATAAATAATTTAAATTATAGTGAATTAACTAATCAACCTCCCGATAGCTGGAGAGCATAACAATTGTAATTAAACTGTAAAGTTACCAGAATACTACAGTAAAATTACTATAAAAATGCCGATTTTTACCGAACAAATTCTAGATATAAACTGTAATAATACGATAATTTTATAATATTAAAATCGTATTTTTTTAGGTAATAATACCGAAGATATTCTGCAAGTTTGCCAGATTTATGCTTATATAAAGGAAAATTGTAAAAAATTCGTTTTAATTTTTGTTCAATTCTGCATTTAAAATCAGTTTTATATAAATAACTTTATAAAGTTATATACAACTATATAAATAAAATTTTATATAATTTTTTTTCCCGGGTAGAACGGTTCGCTACTGCAAAAATGCCAAAAATATATTGTATAATTGTAGTGTTACGTTCCAGCCTGTACGTCAGATGACGTGGGCATTTACTTGTCTAATTACCGACCTGAAATCTAACTAATTATATCAAATATCGATAACCAAGTAATTTCCATAGTATTTAATTAATTATTTAAAATAATATAATATAATAATAATAAAATAATATTATTTAAGATATTTGAACGTTAAGGATATGAGTAATAGTTGATAAAGTTATTTTTCTATATTTTGTCAAATATAAATAAGCGCTGACGCCTCGAGTAAATCCTCGAGACGTGCAGCTGCACAAACATCTATTTTGTTTGAAATAACTTTTGTTAATAGATAAGTGACTTATTTATTAGTAACAAAAGTGGAGAGATCGTGAGAATTAAGTATTTTAAATAAATATTAGAATGGATCATTCGAGAACATGCGTTATCTCGAATGACCCCTCCATATGAATCGATGTGCGGGTCTAATGCCCAAACGTATTGATAAGAGTCACTCTAGTTTTTCTCGATCACAAGAAGGGTGTTATGTCCGACTTCGCAAGCTTTCCTCCTGCAGTCATTCATGTTGAACACTCCCTAGGAATAGTTATTCCATTTTCTCTGAGAGAAACAAGGACGGGTTCAATGAAGCGTGACAAAACTATTTTACCAATTTCTTTCTTTCTGTCTTCCATTCCCTTATTCGTAAGTCCCCATCTATCATCAGCTAAGATTGCTCTAATGCGCATAATTAGCATTGAGTTAAATTAAGTTCCGTCAACGGGACATCCCTCAAGATGCAACTTACTTAAAATTTCCCCTTCCCCTAAACTCGGACCCCATGGTTGCGACGTTCAAAATTTTGAAGTGCAAGAACACTCTACCGAGCACCGGTTTGCATTGCGGTTTGTAGCTGAGTGACCCTCAGAAAAGAGTCAGTTATTAGGTACAGCAGTATCTTCAAATCTCTCATATACAAAATAAATAAAACCGACCACGTCGCTTTTATAATTCAATACAAATTAATAAAATAAATCATTAGTAAATCGCATCGCGAAAGTAATAATATAACAGTGAAGAATATATATCTTAATATATACATATATAAATCTATATACCTATACCTCAGAGTATCATTTAAATCAAACAAATATTAAATCGCACCGCAGAAAAGAATATAATCGAAAGAAATTAAGCGAACGTTTAACATAAAAATTAAGAGTATCTTCCTTTAAAGAGTTTTAGCTCTATTTCCCGAACAGGAAAATAAAGGAAATATCCGCAGAAACAAATTCATAAAATAAAGATAAAAGCGTTATCGGTTGTGAGTGATAAGTTAAGTGCTAATATAAATTGTAAGAATAATTATACTCTTAAAAATTCAAAAATTTATCTCTAAAACAATAATCAGTGTAAAGCTCTGTAAACATTTTCGAGTATAATTAATTAATGAGTAAGATAATAAAGATATTCCTTTAAAGAGTATCACCTTTATTTTTTCTAAAGAAAAATAAAGAAATCTTTATTATCCATTTTGAATTTAACTTTAAAAATAAAGAAAAGCATAAGTGACGATAACTGTGTTAGTATTATTCATAAAATAAGCTACGTAATTAAACACCACCTCATTCCTCACCCGGAGATTGTCGTCGTCGTGGGTTATCAGCAGTCCAAGGGTCTACGACGCGGGTACCATCTCCAGGAAAAGAAACTATACACATACATACATTTACATAGCAGTGCAAAGGTAAGACCGTTACAATTGACCTCTTTTCTTTCTACAATTTTAACAAATTTTCCTAATCAGTCTCAAAAATCTTAAGAGTAAATAAGGATGCTATTAATTTAAATTGTATGTATTAATTATCAAAATCATATATTCATCTACCGTAAAACTATCTCTAGTTTAATTAAAGATAAAGAAATTAAAGAAAGTTCACATCGAAACGTATCCCAAAATAAAATAAATTAAGGCTTGAACTAAACATTCGAGCCGAAAATTGCATTGGTTAGTCCGAACGCCTAATCCACGTAACCAAATAAATAAATAATAGTCGGACATAACAAGGGAGTCTGAAATATAGAATCATTGAGAGCAGTCAGACTCAATAGTAAATACTCAACTTCTTTCTCACCCTTTTGAAGTTATTGTTAGACGAACTTCAACAAATTTATAAATTGATTCAATTGTATATTTTCACGTTATTCAAATTATTCTTTTACAATTGAATAAATCGGATTGAGATATAAAATAATAACCAGTTTATTTCAATCACCGAATGGTGGCTGTTCAACCCATACTTAATAATTATTTATAATTATATGTAAATTCTCATTACGTCCAATTCAAATCGACCGCTCAACTACGCCAGCGCCAAAACATTAACCAGGACGTAACAGTAGCAATAATAATATTATATTTTGTATAGATGTATATAAATAGGTATACATCGAAAAGTAGTTAAACAGATACAATATTTTCAATGCATTAGAATACTTAGTCATCACCAACGATTTCTTCAAAAAAATGTCAACGAGTAAATATAGATAAGAACGATTGTATGACAGATAACGAATATCAAAAGAATAGAAAATAAAAACTAGTTTTTTCCACAAAAATTTGGAAACTTCGAGAAGCATCGTCGATTGCTCTCGCAACCGCATAACGTCGAACGATGATAACAAACTCCTAATTTTTAAAAATAAGTCCCTTTTTCTTTATCCTATTTTTCTCCAGAGCGTTGACTCGCGGGAATATATAGAATTAATTCAGTTATGATTTTTAAACTCAGTTTAATTTTATCATACCATTCTTTTAGCTCGAAGTTATTTGTCAATAATATTTGTTAAATTCAAGTGTATTCTTCAATCAAATTCTCTGACTATTCTATTTTATATGAATAAATTAAACTCATCTATTCTTTAATCAACGACCAAGTTATTTCGAGCTTTTGAGAACTACCCAAGTATCCGAAGATCTACAGTCATGTCCAATTCAAATAATTCGCACCGGGAGACTAAAAGCCGACATGGCTTCAGAGAGTAACAAGAAACCGATTTAAATAAAAATGATTTTTTTCATTTTTCATTGCATAGCTTCTAACTCAAACAATGAAATAGCCTAAATATTAAATCCATTTATCATGTTAGGCCTTTTTGACTGTCACAAAAATTATCATAATTTTAGTGAGTTTTTGAGATATTTTCACCCGAAATTTTCAAACATAAATTTAATTCCCTGTATTTGTTACATATTTGTAAAAGTATCAACCAAACTTTGGCCAATCATATCAATCGTTAATAAATTTTTTCGAATGAATCAATATCGTTGCTAGTTATCGTGAATAATTAGATTGTGAAAATTGATTACTTCTATTTGAGCATCGTTTTTTTATAACTAATTAATTTTACTAAAAGAAAAGAAATAAATAAATAATGTCTTTGGGCATAAAGACAATCAACCGTTTTCCAGACGGAATAAAAAATTAAACTATAACAATATGTGTAGAAAAAATGATAAATACTTTCAATTAGTAATTTCGTAGCACTGATTAGAGTCCTGCCATGTCTAATAAGGCGTTGAGATGAATGGGAACCCAATTAGTCGTTTTATGATTGAAGAAAAGAACGTTTCCATTGATGTAGACCTGTAGTCACCAACTTTGTACACTTGTTTAACTTCGTGATATCGATTCGCCATCGACATGAATAGGATCCCACGTTCTTCACACTTCTTTTGCACAAGATCTTTGAAGCCTTGAGGTATCTGCGAAACAGTACGTTCAGCTTCGGTGAATCTCTGTAATATAAAAGGAATTAATTAACAAATCCAGGGTTGCGAATTCTTTAATGAGAATATTTGCAATTAAAAATTAAATTTTTAATCTGTAATTGGCATTATATCGATTAAAATTACGAAATTAACTTTTAATTCAACAACTTGAATTGAAAAATCGAACAATTAATTTTAATCCAGAGACGTGGTATTCAAAATTTAAAAATTGATATTTAATTCGGCACGAGAGATTCAAAATCGAAAAATTAATTTAAATGTACACGCGTGGGATTAAAAATCGAAAAACTCATTTTTAATCAGACAAGTCAAATTAAAATTAAAAAATTAGTTTTTAAATTGACGCGTGGATTTAAAATTTCGAAAATTAATTCTAATTCAGAAACGTGGGAGTAAAAATTAAAAAATTACTTGTTAATTCAAACTCGTGGGATTAAAAATTGAAAATTACTATTTAATTGAGATACGGTACACAATTAGATACGTAGTCAACACAAAAAATTTGACAGCACTTATAACCGGAAAGAATACTGTTTTACTTGACCAAGTTTAAATATTTTTAAACTTACTCTTGATTGTTAGATATAATAAAATTTGAAATTA
This sequence comes from Microplitis manilae, assembly GCA_030273425.1. Classification (NCBI taxonomy): domain Eukaryota; kingdom Metazoa; phylum Arthropoda; class Insecta; order Hymenoptera; family Braconidae; genus Microplitis; species Microplitis manilae. Next base: position 646,487 of record CP092729.1, read on the forward strand.
AAAGATTATTCATAGTTGAGACATTTAAGAATTTAATTTTTATAATAACTTTTAGTGTAAACAGAGAATTTAAAATTAAAACAACACTAATCCGATGTTCGGAATTTTAAATTTTTTATTTAATTTTTGATTCGAAAATAGAAAATTAAAAAACGAAATGTCATTATTGAATCCCTTTTAGCTATGGCTAATTAAAATTTTTGATTTATTTTTCAATTATTAAATATGGAATTTGAGATTAGAAATAAATTTTCGAATCTGGTTTTCCGAATTGAAATTGATCATTTAATGTTTTATTTTAAAAAGTAGATTTAAAAACTAAGCCATTACATTTTAACGCTACTTTACGAATTCAAAATTTGAAATTTAATTTTTAATTCAAAAATGTTGTTAAAAATTAAAAAATTGTTTTGAATTCAAAGATACTGGATTAAAAATTAAAAAGGCATTTTTAATTTGTCGTTTTTGGATTATGAAATATAAAAAAAAATTTAATTAAAGCACTAATGCAATTATAAATTTAATGCGCTATTTGCAACCCTAAATAAACATTAAAAAATTATAAATAAAATAATATTTACCTCAATACGTAGTTGAGCTGAGGCAGGAGTCTGAAGAACTGGGGGTGTTCTCTCGAGACTTGTCAAATAGGAAACTTGCTCTCCGGCACCGAGTTGAAGGCTTTGCGGAGTTAATACAACCCGATTCATCATTTCCAGCGCCTTCTTAAAATGATCCTCGATGACTGGCTCAGTCAAGAGTCCGTCATTCAGCATTTTTTTAAATTTCATGTACCAGTGTGTTATGTGATCATAATTTGGAAAATGATTAAGCCACAGCGCCAATAGAACTGCTTCGAAAATCGATTTTCACAATCAATTATTGACTTATCGATTGTAAAACTATACATAATGACATCGATTGTCTAGTATCAATTGTAAGTAATCGAATACTAGCACTAAATTGTGACAACAGTAGTGCGTATTTTTTATTTACCTCCTTCAGTTGTCGTTAAAGACAGAAGTACCAGTGGACGTTTTAATCACAGCCCAGAGAGTATACCCACTGACGTACGTGGTGCTTCTTCCTCTGAATCGCTTGAAGTATGTGAAACATCTTGATCATCGTCATCTTCATCCTTCTTTTTATCTTCACTTGTTTTTCCTGCTCATTAAATCCTCTCGTCAGAGGATTTGATAACTTCTCTTTCTTAGCAGCTTTCATGCCTATAATAATATATTAAATTTATTTAAAACGATAATATAAAACACTCTACAATAAATTAATTTTTTACTAAAAATATCAGTCATTTTTTTGGTAAAATAAAATATGAAAAAAAAAGACACTTCAAAAATGAAAGAAAAAAAAAATTGTTTCCGATATTTTAATCACTAGTAATATATTTATAAAAAAAACTAAATATTTTTAGGTGCCTGTGTCTTTCAGTATCATGAGTGTGAATGTAGCTGACAATTATTGGCAATCGTTTAAATTTTTGAATGAATAAATAAAACTCTGATTAACAGAAACGATTCGAAACAATGTGCAATGTTAAATGTTCATAAGAAGGGCGATTCAAAAGTATTAAAAATTTTTTTTTTCTCTCCGTTTTAAATCTTTTCTTTTAATAAGGAAACATAAGTATAGAATAAAAATTCAAAAATGCGTATCAGGGTTGCAAATAGTGCATTAAATTTATAATTGCATTGGTGCTTTAATTAAATTTTTTTTTTATATTTTATAATCCAAAAACGACAAATTAAAAATGATTTTTTAATTTTTAACAACATTTTTGAATTAAAAATTAAATTTCGAACTTTTAGTTCGTAAAGTAGCCTTAAAATGTAATGGCTTCGGTTTTAAATCTACGTTTTAAAATAAAACATTAAATGATCAATTTCAATTCGGAAAACTAGATTCGAAAATTTATTTCTAATTTCAAATTGCATATTTAATAATTGAAAAGTAAATGAAAAATTTTAATTAGCCATAGCTAAAGGGGATTCAAAAATTACCCTCGCGGTTTTGGGAATGCCTTAAAAATACCGCAAATATTCGGCATTTATGCTCATGCCGTAAATTTACCGGTATAACTTGGTATTATCATGGTTAGATTGGCCAGTTTTTTTACTATAGTTATGCAGTATATTTACTGTACTTAAACTACAAAGTTACTAGAATACTACAGTAAAATTACTATAAAAATGCCGAACTTTTACCGAAAAAATGCTGTGTACAAACCATAATAATACGATAATTTGATCATAATAACATCGTATTTTTTTGGTAATGATATCGTAGTTATCCTGCAATTTTGCCAGATTTATGCTGATATAATGGAAAATCGTAAAAAATTTAGTTTTATTTTTTGTTGGCATCTGCATTTAAAATGATTGAAAATGTGTAAAGTATAAAATTTTTTATTTTATTCTATTAGTTCACACGTTTCTAATTCAAACAAAAGAATGTCAGTGAAAATAGTTATCCGGGAAAATTGATGTCTTCAATTTTCTTAACATTATTGGTATCAATGTTAATATAATTAACATCTTCTTTCAAGTAACTGATTAGGCAGAGTGGTTAACAGATTGGACTTCAAATATTAAGGAGTCGGGATCGATCCCACGAGAATGCGGTTTTTTTTTTTTTTTATTACATGACAGTTACTGTATATATAATTTTATAAAGTTATATATAATTATATAAAATGATATATAACTAAATAAAATTTTATATAATATTACACAAATTTTTTTTCTCGGTAGGACGGTTTGATACTGCAAAAATGCCGAAAATATACTATAAATATGCTGTATAATTACGGTTTTAATGATGTAAAAATGCCGTATTTTTTCTGTTTTATTACCGTGAATATTCTGAAATTATTTCGTAAATTTTTAGTAATAGTTCGACAAAAAAACTGGCCAAAATAACTTAAATAATACCATATTTATGCAGTATTTATACCGTATAATTCCGGGACTATTTCGATATTTCCGAAACCGCGAGGTTACATTTCGTTTTTTAATTTTCTATTTTCGAATCAAAAATTAAATAAAAAATTAAAAATTCCGAACATCGGATTACTATTATTTTAATTTAAAATTTTCTGTCTACACTGAAAATTATTCAAAAAATTAAATTTTTAAATGTCTCAACTATGAATGATCTTTTTATTTCAAATTCCATTATATCTGACGATCAAGAGTAATTTCAAAAATATTTAAAATTGGTCAAGTAAAACAGTAACCTTTCCTATTATAAGTGCTGTCAAATTTTTTGTCTTGATTACTTATCTAATTGTGTACCGTATCTCAATTAAAAAGTAATTTCCAATTTTTGATCCCACGTGTTTGAATTAACAAGTAATTTTTTAATTTTTAATCCCACGTGTCTGAATTAGAATTAATTTTTAAAATTTTAAACCCACGTGTCCATTTAAAAACTAATTTTTAAATTTTTAATTTGACTTGTCTGATTAAAAATTAGTTTTTCGATTTTAAATCCCACGTGTACATTTAAATTAAATTTTCAGTTTTGAATCTCTCGTGCCGGATTAAATATCAATTTTTAAATTTTGAATCCCACGTGTCTGGATTAAAATTAATTTCGTTATTTTAATAGATATAATTTTAATTACGGATTAAAAATTTAATTTTTAATTGCAAATATTCTCAATATAGAATTCACAACCCTGATGCGTATTTAGATAATTAAAATTTTGAAATTTTTAAATTATCTCGTGTCTGCTACAATAATACTCATTTCGTTTTCTGATACATTGAATAAATAAATAATGAAATAACATACCATTAACAATCTTCCTTCGCTGTTCCTCGGTTAATTTTATCCATAGACGAGTCAAAGCACAAAACTCGTCAGCTTTATCTTCCGACATTATTATTTTTTTAGAATAATTAAAACGTTTTATTCGATTACAGTGTCTTGATCCATCGTTTACACATGAAATTCTTTTCTTTCCTTCGAGGCAATGATCTCTATTGAACCACGTAGGCCACGTGCTACCACGTGCTACTAATGATCTAAGGAACGTTTCATCGACCATCTCAGCAGTCAGCATGCTCCGCACCGGAAGACCGGATATCCCTACCCCCACTCTATGCCATGAAGCAAATTCCACATTCGCTGCGCGCGTCTGCCGCACAAAGCTAATGCCAACTTGGCGCGAAATTTAAAAATTTATTTCCAACTCATTCAAGTCTTACCAATAATGAATATCACACTCGAAAAGATTAGCTGAGTCTTTTTTTTTTCAAATACAAAAATTACAACACTTTATTACGATAATCAATTTACTGTTACGTCTTGGTTGATATTTTGGCGCTGGCATGGTTCGGCGGCAGATTTAAAATAGACGTAATGTGAGCTTACATATAATTAGAAATAATTTATAGTATTGTTAGAATATTCGTAACAATAACTTCGAAAGGATGAGACTAAGTTAAGTCTTAATGAGCCTAACTGTTCTCGATGATTCTATGTTTCAGACTGACTTTTCTTGATCGAGAAAAACTAAAGTAAGTGTTACCAATATGTGGCGTTCGGGCATCAGACCCGCGCATCGTTCGATGTAGAGGGGTGGATCGAGATAAGCAGTATTCTCGAATGATCCATTCTCCGTTTTCACGCTTTCTCCGTTTTTGTTATTAACAAATGAGTCACTTATCTATGAACAAAAGTTATCTTAGAACAAAATAGGTATTTGTGCAGCTGCACGTCTCGAGGATTTACTCGAGGCGTCAGCATTTATTTGTGCATAACAAATATAAAGAGAAAAATATCTTTATCGATGTGTTTCAAATATTTTAAATAATATTATATTATATTATTCACTCATGCCATAAATTAAAGGAACGGAAAAGTTTTAGAAACTTTTTAGTAATTTTTGCAAGACTGTAATTTCGTGAAAAATAATCATATCGAAAAAAAAAGAAGCATTTTGTAGTTTGAAATCTCTAGTTTCGGCGCATTTTAATCAAACTTTTTTAGACCAGCCATTGCACAAACATGAGAAATACCGCGAAAGAAAAATTTTTTCTATTTACTGTAAAAAAAAAATTTGAAAATTACAATACAAAAGGAATTGAATTTTCATAACTAGATATTTGAATTGTATTTTCAAAAAAAAAACTTCAAATTTAAATACATAATTTAATAATCAAGCTGGTATTTAAAATTAAGAAAAAGAATATGAATTTTAATAGACGTACTTAGAATTTATACTTGTTTTTAAGTTTTCAAAGCAAGTATTGAAAATTCTAAGACATATTGAATTGTAATGATTCCATTTGAAATTTCATAATACTTATTTGAAAATTCAAATGCTTGTGTATGAAATTTCAGCGCGTGACGTGCTACGCGTTCAGTAATCAAGGATTGTGTATTAATACTAATTAGTTAAATATACCACAGTGAATTTGAGTAATGTGAGCGATGTACTTTAGACTTTACTGTTTCAAACGGAAAATTATTTAGTCTAGTCGAGAAGTGAGTTTTCTGAGAAAAATCGTTGATATTCTCTTAAAAATATGGCGATTGGTGCATTGGATTCAGAATTTCATCCTGAGAAATGGGTATTTTTTTTTTATCCGCCATTAAAAATTCCATTTGTTATAAACAAAAAACGAAGAGACAAAAAGGGAGTCTCTGTTTTTTAGCTGTAACTTCAAAACTATTAAAGATATCTGAAATTAAAAAAAAAGATCCTAAAAGAAGAGAAAATTTCAGTAAAATAAGTCTCGACTCCCCCAGTTGTAGCTCCATTATTTATAATTTTAATTTAACGTTGAAAGTTGGGCTCCGCGCGGCCGTTTCGGTGCCTACGCGCCGTCGCCAAGCAAAGTATGCAACACAAAATAATTTTTTTATAACATTAAATATTAATTTAAAAATCTGAATAAATTATAGTGTCATCTAGACACACTGATAGAAGAATTTATTAAATGTTAATAAATTCATTTGTTTGGATGCAATAATTTCATTTATTAAATACAAATAAATATTTGTTAGCATTTAATAAATATTTCTTTGGAATAAAAGTACATTTATTAACAGTTAATAAATATGCATTAATAATTAACAAATATTTATTAACAGTTAATAAATTATTTTTGGAGTGAATGTGTCTTTTTTTACGGTGCGCTGTGAAGATCGTTCATAAACAAATAAAGCTATAACCCTTTTTAACAAAGATATGATACTGAATACTGAACATAAACACATATTTTTGTGTCGAATTTTAAATAAAAAAGTTTAAAGTGGCCCATAAAGTTTTTTAAAAATTGATTGAAATGGATGTGTTGGTCAATTCATGGGGTCTAGGTGAACTATATACAATGTTAATGAGTCAGTACAATTAAACGGATAAGATTAAAGTCTTCATACATATCGGAAATCTTTAAACTTATTAATATAAAAATAATTATCATTTTAGTTAAATAGTTTTTCTTATTTTTCTGTAGAGCATGATATAACTGATTTGGATACTCCGAAATAATCATAGAAAATAGTAGAGATGAAATGAAATCCATGTTACATCAAGCAGAGTTCATGTTGTTTCTCGCCGTGACTTAATTTAAGATATATTTATGTAAATATTCATTTACCATCATTCATGTTATATTTTTTACATATTTGTTGTCAAAAAAAAATAAAAAAATTTTAATCAAACGAATATTAATTATGAATATTTCTAATTTACATTTTAACTTCTTTCAATTTATATTACCCTAATAATTTTCACCGCAAAAAAAAAACTGTAATTTATTACAACTATTTTTTTATGATTCATTTCATTTTGTCTATTTTTTCCATAAGAAAACTATAAATCTACTCATCTAATTAAACTCTATTATTTATTAAAGTTCTGAGGTTACAAAAAGTGTCAAAATAAAGCTTTTATGCTTATTTTTTATCAAACTTTTTTAATAAATGATTTATTAACAGTTAATAAATATTTATTAACAGTTAACGAATATTTATTAATAGTTAATAAATTGTCTTTAATAAATGATTTATTAATAGTTAATAAATATTTGTTAACTGTTAATAAATATTTATTAACTGTTAATAAATCGCATTTAATAAATGATTTATTAACTGTTAATAAATATTTATTAAATCATCTCATGTTAAAAAATCATTTATTAACAGTTAATAAGGCTTATTAAATATTAAAAAATCCTTCTATCAGTGCACTTGAAGGAACATAGTCCCGCATAAAAAAAATTTTTAGCTCGATTTTTGATTAAGTTATTTGATTGTTAATTAACAAATTTTTCGGAGACTTGAGTTTTTATAAAATCTCGTAAAAATGTTTAAAAAATGTGTCTATAAATTTTTTTTCTTTTGGGAGCTCTTGTTATAAGAATAATAAACAAGATTCCGTTGTAATAGTTTATAAAAGTTTTTTCATTTGTTTATAACGATTTTTCAAAGTTATCAAAAAGTAAAATATCCGGTTAATGTTATAAAAAAAATTTTTTTCCCAAAATCTTTAATTTTGGTTGTTTTTGGATTCATTTATTGCGTTTAGTAGCTTGGCTAAAAAACTTTTAACATTAATTGTTTAAAAATTTTTTATAAACAAATAGACAAATTGAATATTTTTGAAAAATTTTTTTTTGTCATTCTGTTGTCTTAGTAAAATAATGATTTTTAAAAAAAAATTTTTTTCTTAAAAAAATTTTTTAATTGTTTATAATTGTTTTTTTCATTTATCCACCATTTAAATTATTTATTAAGAAATCATTTTTCTTTCAAAAATCATTATTTACAACTCTCAATATAATTATGAAAAAAAACAATTTTTTATTTAAATTTTCTTTGTTTATTTTATAAACAATTTGTTATAAACAAATTTTCATTTTCATTATATTTTTTTTCCATAGCTTTAAAAAATTAGAAATACAGTCATGTGCATTAAAGTTGTGAAAAAAATTTTCCTCTATTTTTTATTGAATTTTAAAATACTTTACCCCATTAAAGTTGAAGCGGTCAACTATTTTATCAACTTATAAATTGTTATAACTTTTAAACTATTGATGATACGGTCTTAGACATTCAAGCCGATCTTTTAGACAATTTATTAATTTATATAATAAATTTTTTACATGCTTGATATCTATCATGGTTCAATTTTTACAAGCATTTGTTTATAAAAAAAATGCATTACTTGAATTTTTAAATATCTATATCTTTTAAACTATTGAAGTCACGGCTTTTATGATTCAAGACAATTTTATAGAGTAATTATTAAACTACTCAAAAATAATTTTTTTATATTTTTAATTCCATTTGTTTATCATTTTTTTTTTATTTATTCAAATTATTGCATAGTTAAAGGTACATTCTTTGGATTTTATTGACTTTATACTCCTACCCAACGCCAATAATTTATGTTGTTCTCGCTGATTTCTTTTGGTTTTGGAATTTTTCAATTTATTACTTAACGTTTGTCAAAGCAAACACTTAAAATTTTTGCCAGTAGTGCAGCCTGAAAGTCATTTACGGAATTGAACGAACTTTTTAAAATTTTTTAGTCAGACAAATGAAAAAACTTTTATAAACTATTACAACGGAATCTTGTTCATTATTCTTATAACAAGAGCTCCCAAAAGAAAAAAAATTTATAGACACATTTTTTAAACATTTTTACGAGATTTTATAAAAACTCAAGTCTCCGAAAAATTTGTTAATTAACAATCAAATAACTTAATCAAAAATCGAGCTAAAAATTTTTTTCATGCGGGACTATGTTCCTTCAAGTGTCTAGATGACACTATAATTTATTCAGATTTTTAAATTAATATTTAATGTTATAAAAAAATTATTTTGTGTTGCATACTTTGCTTGGCGACGGCGCGTAGGCACCGAAACGGCCGCGCGGAGCCCAACTTTCAACGTTAAATTAAAATTATAAATAATGGAGCTACAACTGGGGGAGTCGAGACTTATTTTACTGAAATTTTCTCTTCTTTTAGGATCTTTTTTTTTAATTTCAGATATCTTTAATAGTTTTGAAGTTACAGCTAAAAAACAGAGACTCCCTTTTTGTCTCTTCGTTTTTTGTTTATAACAAATGGAATTTTTAATGGCGGATAAAAAAAAAATACCCATTTCTCAGGATGAAATTCTGAATCCAATGCACCAATCGCCATATTTTTAAGAGAATATCAACGATTTTTCTCAGAAAACTCACTTCTCGACTAGACTAATTGACTTACAATAAAAATTACAATGAATAGGCTGAAATTTATATAAAACATTTAAAAACCATCGAATTGCCTTAGAATATTAATTAATATAAATATTTTGAAAAAGAATAAAAAAAGAATTGCTCGTATTGTGTTGAAAAAGAAAAGATACAATTTTTTTTTTTAATTTTAAAATAAATATTAAGTTATAGAGAGATACAGAGATCGTCTTTTTTCCAATCCTACGTTTGTGTGCGTAATATGTCAGTTGTCGCGAACAAAATAAAAGACATTTATTCGAAGCCGATATTAACCGAAGATTAACGAAGACTTCTGAAATATAACTCTGCAGTTTAGAGTAAAAATTACTTCCATAGATGAGAAAATTTATTTGAATTAGAAGCAGTTTTTCATCAAAAAATGAATGGGTTTAAAAGAATGGTATATTGTGTAGTAAAAATTAATAGATTAAGATGAGATATTCACAATAATCGATTAAATATAAGACTTTTAAAAAATTACTCAATTATAGAGTAAAACATAGTCTAGCAATGTTAATATTTGAACAAAAAATTTAAATTTTAAACTAAAAATACCAATTTTTTACAACGGCCCAGGATTACTCGAAATTACAGAGTAATTTTTATCAAAAAATTTTTTCCGTGTATTTATAAAATTTTTTTGTTCCTTTAATTTTTTGGATAAGTGTATCATCTACTTGTTAAACCATAGGTATAGCCGAACTTGGGTAATCTTACCTTGCCCCAAGTCTGGGTTCCTAGAGAGGAAAGTACCACGGGCCCAGGCTTGGCCCAGTCTTGCCCCAACTTTGTAGAACCTTGGGCCAGGCTTGTAAGCCAGTCTTGGCCCAGTTTTGGTAAAAGTCTGGGATGATAATCTCGGGCCAAGCCTGGTTGCCAGGCCTGGCCCATGCTTGCTTGCCAGGCCTGGCCCAGGCTTCTTGCCAGGCTTGGCCCAGGCTTCGAGGAAACGAAAAAATTTAATTAAAAAAAATTTTATTATTATTAACCTCGTAGAGTTCATGGTCATTAACGTTTAAATTATCTAAGGGAGGTAAATGATGTGAAAAAAACTCGGTGAAAATTCTGCTGGGCTCTGGGCGCGAACTGCCGTCCTTCTGATTGCTAGGCCCGAACGGTAGCTACTGGACGAACCTACCAATGTTGAACTGATACATTTATATGATCTACTTATTAAACGCCCAAGGCTAGGTTGCCCAGTCTTGGCCCAAGCCCGGGTAATCATTGGGTCGGCCAAGGCTCGGTTACCCGGTCTTGGCCCAAGTCTGGCTTACCATTGGATGGCCAAAGCTAGGTCACCCAGTCTTGGCCCAAGTCTGGCTTGCCATTAAATGGCCAACACAGGGGAACCTAGTCTTGCCCCAAGTCTGGGTAATCATCGTAGCGGCTAGGACTGATTACCCAATCTTGAGCCAAGCATGGGTCAATATAGGTGTGCCAAAGCTAGGTTCCCATTACTGGGCCAAGTAGGGCCTTATCGTTCAACTCTAGCAGCTCCTGTATGGGTACTATTTAATTTTGAGCGGTACTTTTCTCCATGTGTGATAAGTCTAAAACCTTCAATAGTAATAACCACGCAAGAACGTTTTTAAATCAATTTTATTTAATTACGTTGCATGAAATTAGTAAAATAAGGTCTCGGAGATATAAGAAAACCATCAATGCCATCTAATGGTGGTAATTTATGTCCTTTTGGTATTTCCAGATCAAAATTATGAAGTACATTGGTAAAAAACAAAAAAATTAATGATTTTGCCATAATTTCCCCTAAACATCTTCGTTTTCCTATCACATATATAATACAACAATTATTTGTAAATTAAAAAATTAGAAATAAAAATATAAACAATTGAGTTACCTAATCCGAATGGAATAAATTCATTTTTACGATGATATCGTCCGTTTTCATCAAGAAACCGGTCGGGACGAAATTCTTCTGGTTTTTCCCAACACGATTCATCGTTATTTGCACTGTGCAGATTGAAGAGAATAACAGTATCCTAAAGAACAATACGGCGTAAATGAAAAGTGAATCTCTTGGGAATTCTATGTACAATGTATAACTTTTGTTATTACTTTCGGAATGTGATAACCTTCTAACGAAACATTCTCTGTTGTTCTGTGAGGAAGGCCTAAAGGTGTAAGAAGTAGTACTCTCATTGCCTATGATAAAAATTGATCAAATAATATAGTTTATTTTACTTTAAAATTTTTAATATGTTAAGGGTACCTCGGACAAAAACGCTTCAATACGAGGCAATACTGGAATATGATCGAGTGTTGGTATACTATGCCCAACAGCAGTGTCAAGATCATCCCTTAAAGTTTTCATCCAATCTGGATGATGAAAGACAAGTGCAAATATAGCTGTTAAAGAATCAATTGTTGTTTTTGAACCAGCCATGAAAAGATCCAAGCAAATTACAATTAATTCTTTACCTGGAAAAAAAAAAAATATAAGATGATGTGCTGGCTTACATTTTGACAAGGCTTTTAATTCAAGTAGTGACGAATAAAAATACGGTTGATGTGTCATTTAGGAAGAATTTTCCCTGCGAAATGAAGGCTGCAAAGGTCAGCCCACTTGGATAAGAGTAAAAGATCTCAGTGATGTTAAAAAAGATGATTTAAAATTATTTTAAATAGTTCAAATGATTTTAAATCATTCCTCTAATGGACATTCAACATTGTAAACCACTTCAAACCATTTTTTTTAATGCGGGAGCTCCCTCTACTCCATCATCTAACAGGTCTTTTTATATAACAATAATATTAATATCTTACGATCGAACAAACATTGTTTAGAATTTGCATCATATGATTCGAGAAGATAAGCATCAATAAAATTATTTGCAGGTTGATTAAACTGGAATTCTTTCAAATGATTTTCTATTTCCTCATCGATAAAGTTCCAAAGCTTGTGAAGAACTTTCATAAGACTTGTGTAGCCTGATAATTCTGGAATAATAAATCGAAGAAACGGAAAATGAGAAATAATTCCTCCCAAAGTATCATTTGATCTAAAAAATAATAAATTATTAGCTTGGTCATTCATAATTATAGACCTCTACCCGGGAAAAAAAATTCATGTCTGACCATATATGATCATATATGACAATTGGCCATGTCTGATCATATATGATTAAATATGATCATATTCGATTAGATATGATCATATATGATTAGATATGATCATATATGATATACATAGAGGTTTGACAAAAATTATTTAAACTAAAAAAATAATGTTTTAATATTATTGTTTATTAACATTCATTGAAATTTATTTATATATAGCTATTGTTCACTCCTTATTAATTTTTCTATCGATGAAAAAATATTCGGTGTTTTTCTGGGATTCGAACCTGGATCCTTCTGCGTATCAGTTGAAGATTGTACTACTCTGCCAAACCATGGACTTAATAGTCGAGACTATTCAATAGGTTTATATATTGATCTTAGGAACCCCAACATACATTACGTTTATATTGATATTTTACATGGTATTCGAAAAGTTTAAGTTTTCTAATGCGGAATAAAAATTAAAATTAAACTTAAGGTTTCATTTTTTTAATTCCCGCCCAGAAAATTGAAAATTTTCAAAATTAAAGAAAGTTATTGGTTTCGAACCGATTTTCGAAAATTGAGCTTTCAACATATTTCGACGTTTTGAGGTCCTAGGAAACTATTCTGTCTAATTTCAGGATGATGTATATATGTGTCTATGTACGTTCGTATGTAAATATTCTATAACTTTTGAACGGATCAACCGATTTAGACTCAGTTTTTCTATTATTGTAGATACGTTGTATTGCAAACTATACTTACAGCGGCATTGCATTATCACTCAGGATATGTTTATGTATCATGCTTATATGAATTGAGCACAAAAATTTAAACTTCATGAATATGATCTTATATGATGATATATTCACACATGAATTTTTTTTCTACGTACAAGTAAGAAATTTGTATGTCTTTTCATATATGTTCATATCTGACCATGCCTGATTTTACATGAGTTGACCGTCGTGTAAAGAATTTTCATGTTTCTTCATACCTGACTATTTCTGATTTTATAAAAATTAAACAACTTGTAAGAAATTTTATGTATTATTATATATGTTCATTCCTGACCATATCTGATCTTATACGAGTTGAGCATCATGTAAAATTTTTTTATGTTCGTTCATACATGACCATATAGAATCTTATATGGATTGTATATCGGTTAAAAACTTTTTATGTATCTTCATATATGTGCATATATGTCTATATATGATCATGTATGATCTTATATGATCATGTATGATCTTATATGGACTGAATATCGAGTAAAAATACTTTATGTTATATCATATGCGATCATACATGACCACATATGATCTTATATGAACATGTATGACTCATATACAAACATAAATGAATCATATATGATTTTATATGGACTGGATATTGAGTAAAAATACTTCAAAGTGTATCATATATGATCATACATGACCAAATATGGTCTTATATGAACATGTATGACTCATATACAAACATACATGAATCATATATGTTTATATATGATTCATATATGACCTTATATGGTCATATCTAATTATATATGGCCGGATATGAATTTTTTTTCCCGGGATAAATATATAATTCTGTTTAGAAAATACGATTTAGAAAGATTCATGATATCTAACACCCATTAGAAATTGCATTGGGAGAATTTAGTAGCATTAAATGTTATGAAATGTAAGTGTTATCCAATATAATCTTATTAAATCATATTTAGTCATTTTGAATCGTATTTTCTGATGGAGGTAATTCAAAGAAATCACTTGAAAGCTTCATGAACAGTAGCCAAAATATTTTCAAGTTTAGAATCGTCATAAGAAAATCGATATCCTGCAAGTAAAATCCATAAGGAATTCACGACAGCAACATCAAAAACTTTATTCATTTCGATCATTTTAGTGCCATTTAGAGTTTTTTTCTTTAAATGACAGATTAACATTTCTGCTTCTTCTTTTAAATACTTATTGCCTAAACCATGTCCGAATCCAACGTGTGATATGTATTTTATCGTATTACGTTTGCTTCGATACCAAAGTGGACCGTCTGCAAATAAGATACCTTTCCTTTTTCCAAATGCTCGAACTCGGAAGAAAAAACCATCAGGTCTTCCATGGAACTCAGATCTCATGAGGGTTTTTCTTATTAAATTATTACCTGACACTACCACAAACTTTTGACAACCGAGTTTCAATCCTAATATATGTCCATATTTTTTAGTCAATTCATTAAAAACAAGATAAGTATAACCGAATTTCTTTTTTCCTTTTTGAAATTCGAGAATACAACCAATAAATGGTAACCATTTTGGACCTATTGAAGTAGTAAATTTGTTGATATATTTAATTTTTATATTATAACAAAAATATTTAAGTATTTGATTATTAAAAAATTTAATGAATTACCTGGTGGAAATTTGTAAGGCTTTAGACAATTGAGAATTAAAAAAGCACTCATTAACATGATTAATAAAAACAAGAGTAAAATACACATTTTTTCTGTCAATTACATTTAACTCTGATCATTTTAATTTCTAATCTTCTGCTTATATAGCTACGTCGTATGCTCGATTTATTTAAAAAGAATCTAATTATAGTTATCCTGATGATCCTCAGATATACTTGACCTTTTGACGACATACGCTAAAAATACTTCTTTATAAAATATTGTATTCAGATTTTTTTACATTTAGCGAAAATTCAACACGTATGAAAATAATTTCTTCTTACAGTAGATTTACTTAATTAATGAGCTTTATTCAGTTCTCTTAGTACTTTTGGATGTATCCATCTTGTCCAAAAAAAAAATTTTTTTATTAAATCAAAGTTTATATATTTAAAAATATGTATCTAGAGTATTATATGAAAATTCCGAATATTTTCCGTTATAGTCATTTTTGTGACAGCGCGTCAACTGACCGTTGCATTAACTAAAAACTTTAAACGCGTTTTTCTCGAAACTACTTTTTTTGAACTGGTGTCATCTGTAATTTGCATAAATATGAACCGATTCGCAACTTTTGTTTCCCGTATTCGTCTATTCAGTAGCTAAAGTTGCACGTGTAGGGGATTTTGTAAATTTTGATTTTTAAGATTTTTTCAAGGCTGTTTGAATTAAAAAAAATCTGGGCATCGGTTGACCCTGCGGGCCAGCTCCAAAACTTCCCGCTGTTTTCGAGCTCAAGGAGCTCAAAAACATCGTTGTAAATACATTTTCGAGCTCTTCGAGCTCGAAAATACTTCTGCATGCCATTGTTTTCGAAAAAAACAGTTTTTAGCATTTCTTTCTCCCGCGATAACTCTCAAACGAATTATCCGATTTTGATGTTTAAGGTGGCAATCGACGCGTTTTAATAAATTCTAAAGCTGATTAGATTTTTGGATTGTTTGGTTGAGTTGTTTCAAAGATATTCGCAAAAAACTGTTTTTTACCATTTCTTTCTCCAACGATAACTCTCGAACGAATTATTCGATTTAGATGTTTGAGGTGGCAATCGACGCGTTTTATTAAGTTCTAGAGCTGATTAGATTTTGAAGTCGATTGTATAAGTCGTTTTCGAGAAATCAATAAAAAACTAAAAAAAAAAAATTTTTTTTTTTCGTAATTGGCCAATATCTTCGAGTCTACTTGGTCAAATGATCTGAAATTTTCAGAAAAGTTGATGGCCAAAAAACTCTTTCGATTGCCGCCTTAACCATCCAAATCGGTTTATTAGTTAAAAAGTTATAAAAAGTTTACATACATACATACACACACACACACACACACACATACATACAGACACTCGGACATCATTCTAAAAATCGTCAGAATAGCTTCCTAGGACCTCAAAACGTCGACATCTGATGAAAACTCGATTTTTGAAAATCGGGGTGAAAACAATAACTTCCCGAAATTTTTGAAAATCATCGATTTTCTAAGCGGGAAGTTAAAAATGAGAAAAAAAAACGAAAAAATTTTTAATACGTCACCATTTTTTTTTCAAATCTAAATTCTCAAAATCTCCTGCGTGGAATGATAACCACATGCATATAGATTACAACGCGGTTTGGTTTTTTTGTTTCAGATAATCCGTTTTTGAGTTAGAGATGACACCGTGGTTGGGGAAAATTTTTTTGGTGCTCCACAAAAAAGTTTATAACTTTGTAATAACACGATATTTTTTATAAAACAAAAAAAAACCCAATCCCAGAATTCCTTTATTATCCCAGTTAAAAAAATTCCCGAAAATCACCTATTTTTTTGATCCTCACAGTGGCTATCCCCCTTAAAAAGTTAAAGTTACATATTTCTTTCTGCTCATTTACTATTTTTTATATTTTGTATTATTTTCATGTAGTTTTAATTATTTTATATTTCCTGTGCATTGTAAACATGTGAAAATATTGATAGTGTAGGTGGTTTAATATACTCATACTTTCTCTTATAAAAACTTGTCTTATACAGTTCCCTAGTTTAAGCGATTAATGTACGAGTGTTGCACTTTCTCTCGGGTTCACGAGCAATTTCCCATCCGCGAATCTATAATAATAATAATTGATATCACATAATATTTTGAAAGACTGGATAATGATGGTATAAATAGATACTAAAATATTATAAACGGAACGTTATTTTAATTTATTCGTATAACAGATAATTAATTAACAATCGTGATAACAAATAACGTGTTTTTGTAAATTAAAAAAAAACAATAAAAAATTAATAGTAATAATAATAACAATAATAATAATAATAATAATAACATTAATAACTGATTTGAAAGGAATAAGCAAAGCAGAAGTTTCGTTTCTTCTGCTCTTGTAACTCTTTCACTATCAAATCTCAGTAATTATATGTACATTGGCTTATAATACATTTCCTGCTTGAAGAATAAAATAATTTTATTCAAACAAGTTTAAGAAGTACTAATTATTAACGACTTGGCAGTTTCCAAGTTGTTTGTTGATTCGATGGTGGAGGAACCAAGTCAGCGGTAATAGATGCAAGCGGAATAGGGCCTTGTTGAGTTTGTTGAACACCCTGTTGCTGCTGTGACTCGAACTGCTGACTTTGTCTAGCTAATCGTTGTCTTTGATCTTCAGCTACATCATCCTTACGATCTTCCCATCCACCACCATGATGAGGATGATGATGATCTTCTGCTGGAAACCATTCTGAGATCCAAACTGGTTTCCAAATTTTTTTCCAATCTGGTACCCAAATCTCTTTCCATGCAGGCACCCAAATTTGCTTCCAGGCTTCTTTCCAAGCTAGTTTTTTGTCTGGTATCCATTCCTGTTTCTTTTCTGTTTTCCAGATTTGTTTCCAGGCTTCTTTCCACTCAAGTTTTTTGTCTGGGACCCAAATAAGTTTCTTGTCAGGCTTCCAAATTTGTTTCCATTCTTCTTTCCAAACAAGTTTTTTATCGTCCAACCAAATTTGTTTTTTTGCCGGTTTCCATATTTGTTTCCATTCTTCCTTCCATTCGAGTTTCTTGTCTGGTACCCAAATTTGTTTTTTTGCTGGCTTCCAGTATTTTTTCCAAAGGGGTTTCCAAATTAGTTTTTTCTTCCAAAGATCATGACTTGTATATTGCCATCCGCTATGATCTGTCCCAATGTTATGTTCTCCAGGAACTCCAACTTTAATCCACTCAGGAACCCAGATTTTTTTCCATGCGGGCACTTGAATTTCTTTCCATGCAGGCACTTGGATTTCTTTCCAAATTGGCTTCCACACTTTTTTCCAGTCTGGAACTTGAATTTCTTTCCATCCAGGCACCTTAATAGGTTTCCACACAGGTTTCCAAACTTTTTTCCATGCAGGCACTTGAATTTCTTTCCACACAGGCACTTGAATTTCTTTCCAAACTGGCTTCCAAATTTTTTTCCAAGCTGGCACTTGAATTTCTTTCCATATCGCTCGTTGCGTTGGCTCCCAAACAGGCTTCCAGATTTTTTTCCATGCGGGTTTCCAAATTTGTTTTTGAGCTGGCTTCCAAATTTTCTTCCAGCCAGGTTTCCAGATTAACTTTTTCTTCCAGTATCCATGATCATGATGATCATCATGTCCTGAACCTGCTCCCGGATCATATCTTTTTTGGATTCCCTCTGTGTTCCTATAAATGAAACAGCTATTACTATTATTGGAAGTTACAAGAATTATATTAATCCATTTTTATAAAATAATTATTTAATTACCCTTGTTGATTCTGCCATTGGTTCTGTATAATCCCGGCATTTTGTTGAAGCGCCTTACTGCTAACAAGGGCAACTTGAAGCAGTAGCGCCACAAGTGCAATCTATAATCAATAAATAAACAAAAATTAATTTTTAATAATATGTAACAACAACACAATGAAAAACTTAACGCGACTCACTGTGCATCTCGGGCGAAATTTCATGATTTTCGAACGCCACCCGTGTGGGGACCGGGCGCAAACTCTTGTTCCCTTGCTGTAGGAAAACTCGCTTTACTTGGTCCAATAAGCGGAACACCGTGGTT
The DNA here is from genome assembly GCA_030273425.1 of Microplitis manilae. Classification (NCBI taxonomy): domain Eukaryota; kingdom Metazoa; phylum Arthropoda; class Insecta; order Hymenoptera; family Braconidae; genus Microplitis; species Microplitis manilae. Next base: position 665,295 of record CP092729.1, read on the forward strand.
ATATAGGCATGTATCTTCCCCCATGAAAGTAAATGCAGGTCTGGGTAAACTTGAGGCGAATTGGAATCGCTCAAAGAAAGCAAACATTATTGCAGTTTTGCTGGCGGGGATGTCTGATGTAGTGGTGGTAGAAAAGTAGGTATAAAGGATCCTGAAGAAGAAAGGAATTAGCAAAGAAGGAAAGAAATTATTTTTTTCTTCTTTTTTCTTTAAGTAGAAGTACACTCTATCTTTCTTTGATGTCGTACGGAGAAAGTGATCGACGTTGTACTTCCCCACTTACCTCTTCAGCACTGCCACCGACTCATTAAACGATTTTAAATTTGTTCCCTGGCTTTGCGTGACTACGTTTGCTACTCTGGAATGCGACTTTGGAAGTCAGTGACAAGGTTATGCAGCAAGGTTACAGCTTTTGTCTTTTCTATTGTAGTTTTTTACATTATTTTATTTCTTTATTATAAATTTCCAGCTATCAAAGTATCGATAAATCGTGAATAATGGAACTCTCTCGAAAAAAAGGAGACAGAAATATAAGACAAGATGAAAGTGAATTCTGGAAGGTAAAGTAGTTAACGGAAAGGTAGCTTTCGCAACAGACCAAATTCGACATTTCTTTTTCTCAGATATTATATTTAATAACAAACACAACAGTGATGGAATAAAGTGAAAATTGATAAGTGTATCATCATATTACAACTGTCTTATAATTTTTATTACATAATTCACAGCACTTATTACATTTATTTAGAATCGGTCAGTCCTTCATCTGTTCTACTTTCTTTTCTTGATATCTTCCTCCAACTTAAAAGAAAAAAAAATCAGTCTGTCGGTTGACACTGCGGGCCAGCCCCAAAACTTCCCGCTGTTTTCGAGCTCTTTGAGCTCAAAAAAATTGTTATGAATACATTTTCGAGCTCTTTGAAAAAAAAAACGTTTTTTACCATTTTTTTCTCCAACAATATCTCTCAAACGAATTGACCGATTGAGACAGTTGAGGTGGCAATCGACGCGGTTTCTACAGTTTTAGAGCTGGATAGATTTTGAAATCAATCTATCGAGCACATTACAAGTTATCAAAAAAAAAAAACATTTTCAAAAAAGTTTTATTTTTGGAATATCTCCGAACACACACGACCAATCAAGCTCACTTTTTCACAGCTTGTAGACATTAACAAGCCGTATTGAATGACACCTTAATGATCAAAATTGGTTCATCCGTTCAAATATTACAGATATTTACATACGTATATACGTACGTACGTACATACACTCGGACATCCTCTTGAAAGTAGTCAGGATTGCTTCCTAAGGCCCTAAAACGTCGAGATCTAGTCAAAACTCGGTTTTTGAAAATCGGACCGAAACTAATAACTTCCCTATTTTTGAAAATTTTCAATTTTCTTAGCGGGAAGTTAAAAAAGAAAGATCATCATTGATTTATCTATTGCTTTAGTATCATCTGGTTCTATAATCAACTCGCGCGAGTAGAATATCTAAAAATGCCCAGTATAACGAGTATTTCAATTAGTCATTTGAGTAAAGAGTGATGGACGAAATAAAAATTGATATTCGGTGTTCGCTCTGATTGTGGCATACAAAATACGCAACACTAATCGCTAATCATAAGTGAACTACGATGTCCAATTACGGAAAAAGAAATGAAAGTGCGTTTACACATATTCTAATGTAAGAGTCTATTTTGTACTTATGAAAAAAAAATAAAGATAAATATATCTTCTTGGTAAAAAATTTTATAATTGCGAGAAAAAATAAAGTGTTTTTAATAATGAGAAAAATTTTTAGTAGTGAGACAGGAAAATTCCAAGTGGAGAGTTAATCTGATAGACTACAATCATTCATTATCATCGTAATAATGTCATTCATATTTCGAACAGAAGGATTACATAGGAATTTTTATTTTAATCTGAGGTTCAACTATATAAATCTCATAACTTCTCAAATTTGAAGGATCAAAAAAAAAAAAAAACGTAAATAACAAGCCTTTTTTAGTCGCTATGTACGTGAAAGTAACTCGTCTTGTCTAGTAACATAACTTGTTCGTACAGCGGTCAATAATTTTTTTACGACAAGCTTAAAGTGTAATACTGCATTGAAAGGTTCAAGTAATTTAAGTTTGAGGGAGAGAGTGTCAAGGGCTTGATATTACGCATAAGAAAAAGTGAAACTCACTAGTCATGCGAGAAATTAATAACATACGATATTATACCAAGTGTACACATTACTATTGCGGATTATTTTAGATATTGTTATATTCTCATAAATTGAATTATTAGAATAACTTTCAAAAATATCTAATTTTAATATTAGTGTATAGATTATTGTTAGTATAAGAAGTATACACATGAGCAATTTCAAGCAAAATAATTAAAAATCTTTGAATCCAACCATTAATGTAATATAGCATACAGTTTTTCTAAGATTGAAAAGATTCAAAGTTTTCAGTGTAGAAAAGCTATTGCTTTGAGTCTAGTTTTAGAAATTCAAGTGTTTGCAAGTCTCGGCGTTTTGAAACCTTAGGAAGATATATATCCTGACTATCTTTAAGCGGGTAACGGCTTCCCCGATCGAGATTGTTTATACGGTAATCGAAAGAGCTTTCATAATTTCTCTTAATTTGAGATCGATCAATCACGTACGTTTTGAGTAATGAAAGCTTTTGACGGCTTCCAATCTTGTCTTAATCGGTTTGTTTGTCCACGAGAGCTCATGTGGGAAAGGCTTAGAAAAAAATAGATTTTTACATTTTTCATTGATCAATTTACTGTCTTGACCAAAGTAGCCTTCAAATATGAAGTATATTGATTGCAGCAATAATCATCGTTATTAGTCCATTAACTATAATATGATTTGGATGGATATTGATGATAGTCATCCAAAATAATTACGAATAATCTTAATCAACTTTTTTTACGGGATACCTCAACAGATACAAATTAAATCTCAAAAGTCAAAAATATTAGCTTCGTTATACATTTTTGAGTTTAAACGTTTATGTAAGATAGTGTGTGTTTGTGTGCATGCGTTTATTTGTGTATCATAAAATTTCTTTGCACATAATTTCTTCTGATTTTAAAATAATTTCCTTATTATGATATAATGAATTTTAAAAAGATGTCATCCAATGCCTGCGGGATATTACTTTCGGATAAAGAAAGTTGCCAACTATTATGATAAGTATGTTTGTTTATAATATTTTATTTAAATTAATGTTATAAATACTTTGGAAAAATACCGAGATTTTTATATTTTATATAATTCCAAATTTAACTTTTTTTTTTTTCAATCATACAGCATGCAGCTTTCAACTTTTGAAGTTTTAAGTATACAGCCCCGTGTAGGATTTTATGAATGGTCAAGTATCGGACCATGATTGGGTGCCAAGCATACTAGCCTGGCACAGTAATAGCAACCAAGATTGGCCATTCAATGAGTAACGGCTGGAACCTAACTTGGGCCCAGTCACGGTAATCTATCATTAGCCCATAAGCTTGACTGTATGTTTAGTGACATTTACTATCCAATATATTAAATTTTAGTATCCAGTTTAGTAAATATTACTATATTAGAATGAAAATAGATAAGATCACTTTTTTATCATTATTTATGGTACCCCGGGAACAATTGTTCAGGCATGACCATGCTTGTTAATGCATACGATCAGGCCTGAAATCAGACATGATCATACCTGTTTATGTCTGACGTCAGATGTGACCATGCCTGTTCATGCATAATCATGCCCGAAGCGTTCAATACTTCAGGCCTGATCATCCATGGCCATATCTAACTAAGCTTGAACAGGCCTGATATATGGGATTAAATTTAAAAAACTTAGTTATAATTATATGTAGCTAACGTAGTTATTATATAACTTCTATATAATTTTATATAACTATCTATCGATAATTAATAAATTACATATAAAATTTTGTTGAGTAAAAATCTATCATGTATCAAATTTTTATTACTAGAAGTTCATATGGAACTTAAATTTCAAGTCAATCTCTTAAGTAAACGAGTAGCGGGTTAAACGTCCAAGTGCGAGGTCTATGGTTCAAATCTTGTTAACGCCCGAAGTTTTATTTTTTTTTTTTATTTTTATAGAAATAATTATATATAGCTGTAATAACTATATATAATTATAGAGGGCCATTTTTCATCTATAATTTTTTTACTTGGATGGGCATGAACATATCTGATCAGACATGAACAGGCCTGATCACGTCTGATCATGCCCGGTCATTTTTCATGTCTGATCAGGCTTGAAGACTCATGTCTGATCATTTTTTCCCGGGATATGTGTAATAGTGTAGGCGTCAATTTTTTATTTTAAAATCTCTTGACTAAACCGAGATTCGTATACAGAGTAAAAAATTTCTCTTCGGACAATTAAATAGGCTTTGTTAAATTCTGTTAAACTAAAATTTATTTGGAACAACTAAATTTTATTACGCCAGCATAATCTATTTTGTCATTTTTAACAAATGATTAGACTCTATTTCGTTGACATGAATATTTCTCTCTAAGGTAAAAAAATCATTTGGTAAAGTGAAGAAAATATTTAATTAATAGACAACTAAATTATTTTATAGTGCCAACAAACCCAAATATTAAAGTAAAATATTATTATTTTAACTCTAATAAATATTACTTTAGATACAAAAAAATATATTCGTTTAGAATAACTATATATTTGTTCAAGGCTGATAAATATATCTTTAAACCTAATAATTATTGATTTAAAAAGTTATGGTGCTAGGCAGCAGTAGTGGAAGTAGTTCGGTGTTCGCCACTAGATCGCGCCCACTACTTGTAGTGTCCCTGGTAAGAAACTTATTACAGAGTTATTATATTCCAAACTTGAAGCATTTATGGGACAGGTTCTCCGCTGTTAATTAGCAGAGTGATGATAACTCTTCTTTGATAGTAATGTAGGGGTCTCCTGTATTACACTATGACATTAATGTTTAATATGAATGTTTCCCTGAACAATGTTTGTCATAGTACAAAAAAAGTACGTGGTAAGAAAATACATTATTGTTCTTAATATGCATTTATTTAATTGTTAAATAAATATCCTGCCATTTTAAACTAATATTTATGTATTATGAATTACTCATTCTCTAAAGCTCACTAATATATTTCATTATGACTACTTTATAAGATTTACAGGCAATCAATTTGATTTTATGTTTGCTACTTAATGCGTAATTATCTTTACTAAATACTTTGTAGTGTCTAATGATTCGTTTTGTTGGCGGATTATAAAATATTTCGTTAAAACAAGCAAATATATAATTGACAATGGGCAATCAAATCATTTTGTTGTCAGAAAAAAATTTTTTCTCAGTGCCCCTTGACCTCCCGCATGCCAATCCCGCTCTCATGAGACAGTAGTGTTACGGACCGATGTCTCTTTTGAACGAGTCTCTGAACTTGTAATAGATATTCATGTACACAATCGTTACCAATCGTTAATTTTATCTACTTTCGGAAAATTTTGAAACGTTTAGCAATTTGTTAGTTACTGTATAATACTCAATATTCCGCTATTCATCTGATTTACTGAAATTACTATACGGACTGTAAACTTATGATATTGTATAGTATTTAATACACACTTTCAATTAATTTTTATATTTTTACAAAATAAAAATCGTTAAATTGCAGAATGAATTACTCAACGTTTAGTAATAATTAAATATTCTCTTTATATAAATTGATGTTTTATTAATAAAAAATAGTAATAAAAGTAATAATATAGCAACTTTTCAGATAAACACGTATTAATTAGCATTTTGTGATTTTTACTAAATATTTGATAACAAATAACAAAAATAATGCAATTGTTGATTTGCATCAGTATTTTTTACTAAAATATATTGAATATTTTCGAGACTCGTTTTCTCCATGCAGAGATTTCATTGTCGTATACTTTTATTGAGACAATGACGTATCGTTGATTCAAGTAAACTTCATTCCTGTTTAAATATATTTAGTTAAAGTACATAAATATGCATTTAATCCAACAAATATTATCTTAATTAAAAATTAAATTTTTGAAATTTAAAAATTATATTTAAATTTTTTTGAAATAATTAGCTCATTGAGCAAAGTTTCGATCTATATTATGATGTAAGTATAACACGCTCACATCATCACCATTATTTGTTATCATTGAAAAAAGAAAAGCAAAAGTATCTTAGTAAAAGCTGCAGTCTCTCCGTTACGTGATACGTATACTCAATATATATGTCGAATATGCCTAGACCTTCTTTAATATATCCACGTAACTTGGATATGAATACTCTCACTCTCAATCCACTTTCAACTTTAATTTAGTGTATTTAGCAAGAATACAACAGGAGTGTGTGGAAATAAAATAAAAAATAAAAGACCAACGAGAAAGAAGATCGGATTATTCCTGTGTAGCCTTGAACACAACTTTCACTCTCTCTTACTGCCAAGGAAGTCCCCAGGCCATTTTTACACCTCAGGTCTACATGCGTGTCCTTCACCCGGAAGTGATATTCCAAGAAGACTTGGTGGCATCTTTTTAAAATTCAATAAATGACGATAAAAAATAAATTATTTTAAGCCAAAGGAAAGGATGTGCAGAGAAACTGTATGATCAACTTGAGCATATCTTTGTTGTTTAATGCGAAAAACTACTATAGCTCGAGGCAAATGATGACCACGTGCTTACGGGACAACTTCCGAGTGGGAAAGTCATAACTTCTCCCACTTAAAGTCGTGGAGAAAGTTTCGCATTAAAGGCCGTGAGTTAGTTTCGCGACCTCCGAGACCTCTGTTTTTTCTTTTTTATCTCTTTTCTCTTCCTACTTTGATATATTATACCATACCTCTTAACGGAAATTTATATTAAAAGTTTAATTGAAATTCGTAATAAAATATAAAATTTATGAAAAAAATATCATTTTACTTTACATTCCAAAAATGAAATAAATCTCTTTCTCTCTCTATACATCTATACATATATAGAACGAGAAAGAGAGAGAAAGAAAAAGAAATATGTAGAAATATATTTTTATTTTATTTTTATACATATAATATTATTTACAGCTTATAACTAAGAAGAAAAAAATCTTCTATTTATAACAACAAATATCCAGGGAAAATAAAATTCTTTCTCCTGTTCTACCTTCTCTCAAAATAACAAAATAAAAGCGAGCTCATCGTTGATATCCAGGATGTTCTTCTTGATGCTGATGCGAATCTGCTGGTACCCAAACTTTCTCCCATACAGGTTTCCAGACTTTCTTCCATGTTGGCACCTGCACATTCTTCCATACGGGTACATTCTTACTCTTCCACTCATCTTTCCATACCTTGACATTTTGTGGTATCCACACCTGTTTTTTTGACGGTACCCATACCTTTACATCTTCACTTTTCCAGGTAAGTTTCTTATCAGTTTGCCAAATTTGTTTCTTTTCAGTTTTCCAAACTTTTTTCCATTCAACTTTCCATTCCATTTTTTTCTGAGATTCCCAAGCTTGCTTTTTTTCCGTTTTCCATACTTTTTTCCATACTGATTTCCAAATAAGTTTTTTTTTGGGAGCAGATTGAATTGGAGCATCATAGTGATATCCATTTCCAGAATCATGAGAAGGAGCTCCGTAACTTGATGCTGGAGTACCATAACTTTGGGCTGGAGGACCATAACTTTGTGCTGGAGGACCGTAACTTTGTGTTGGAGTACTGTAGCTTGAAATCGATGGTTCATAGCTTTGAACCGTATCCTCATGAGTCTCAACCCATTCAGGTATCCAAATTTGTTTCCAATCGGCTACTTGAACTTCTTTCCATACTGGTACTTGAACAACATTCCAAACTGGCTTCCATATTTTTTTCCAGACTGGAACTTGAACTTCCTTCCAAGCGGGAATTTGTATATTTTCCCAAACAGGCTTTTGAACTTTTTTCCAAGCTTCGACTTTAACTTCTTTCCATGCTGGGACTTTAATTTCTTTCCATGCAGGTACTTTAATTTTCTTCCATTCCTGCTTCCATTCTAGTTTTTTTTTAGTTAGCCAGACTTGTTTCCATTCTTCTTTCCATGTCAGCTTTTTTTTCCATTCACCAGCCGGAGCTGAAGGTGCTGAGGATTCATACGAATGTTCTGGGGGTCCATAGGAAGGTGCTGGTGGTTCATATGAAGGTGCTGGTGGTCCATATGAAGATGCTGGTGGTCCATATGAAGGTGCAGGTGGTCCATGTGAAGGTGCTGGTGGTGCATATGAATGTGCTGGTGGTCCGTACGAAGGAGCTGGTGGTCCATAGGAAGGTGCAGGTGGTCCATATGAAGGTGCAGGTGGCCCATATGAAGGTGCTGGAGGGCCATATGACGATGATGGAGAATTATACGAAGATGATGGTAGTTGGGGTGGTGGTGGAGGTCCGTAATCTAATGAAGGTGCTCTAAAAGTAAAAAAAAAAATAAGACATATTAGTTGAGTAAAATTTTCAATAGATATACGAAATATTAATGGTTCAATTACTAACTCTCTTTTACCGATCGGTTCAGCATTAATCGAATATGCAAAAAGAAGAAGCAACTGCAACACTACCTGAAATCACCGTAAATTATCCATAAAGTTTTATATTGAAAATAGTTTCAACGGCTTATCTTAATTTTTTTTTTTCGATTATTTTCAACAGCTTTTTTATAAAGAAAATAGTTTCTTGATTCAAAGAATCTATTTAAGTTAATTGCTTATTATCAGACACTTTCACTATTTAGAATAAATAAAATAATTTTGTCTACATTAGCGGTAAATTTTTGTAAATTTGCTAAACTATCGCTGTAAAAAACCAATAATTTTATTGCAACAGTAAAAATAAATTTTTATCACAGACAAAAATCACTAACACCAACCTGCTTAGAATAATCCATCATAAAACTTTTATTCTTTTTTTGTTAATTTTTCACCGGCGTACAAAAACAAAAATAGATATACACATACATGTATGTAATTTTTATTTATCACAAAAAATGAGGCGATCGCGTCTTGCTGTGAAATCAGTGAATCCTCTTCTGGTAAATTTCGATGTCTTTGACGTAGCTTTTATACTAAGGTGGGACTAATCATTTGAACATGCATGTTGGTTAAATCTAGGGAAGAGAGCGCCCATGGCTACGAGACACTCGCGGGCTAATTGATGGCACTTCTCTTTGGGTGAGGTAGGGGTACAATACACGCCCGGCTGGGCCTGACCGGTAGAGACAAAAACGTTGAGCGAAACATAATAACATCATTAATGCTACGGCAAAGATAATTAAATCAAATTATTCAAGCCACTGTCAATGGTAACTAATATATTTCCTTGCATTGCTGACTGAAAAATAGTACATTTCTGGAAATATACAACTGACAAAGTATTTCAGGAAGTTTAATAATAAAACTAAAGTTCAATGCAGAATTAAGAACTAAATTGTCACCATCTGCGCATGGAGAAAGTTGGATTCAGAGCATTAGCAACAAAGAAAGAATTACAACATGCAATTAAAGACTCATCTTATCATTCCTGCTTGAACTGCGGGTATCCAGCTAGAGACAATTAAAAAAAATTATTTAATAGAAAATGACAATCAAAGCAAAAATAATTTAGGAAGAAATTTACTTTTGCTCGATATAATTATGTCGGCTAGACGGTTATATAACACATTAAAGCACTTTCTTATCGAACCGTAAATGAAGAGTTTAAGACAATAGTTAAATAATTTCGATTTTTAAATTTATGTATTTTTAAGAATGTCAAAGTTTAAATTTATAGATATACACTAGACTCGGCCGAAAAAATCAACAATTTTTTTTTTAACGATGCTGTGAAAATATTATTTGAGATGACAAAAAAAATAATTGTGAAAATTTGAGCCCTTAATATTGATATTCAAAGGTGTATTATCGCAATTTTTTATTTTTTTTTGAATGAGTGAGTTTTTGTCTCATTACTCTCAAACAGCCGAGATAAACGAAACAGACTTGAATACAATTCTTGTAGGAAATTGAATGCTCTACAAAAAAGGCCTGATTAAAATTTTTTGTTAGATAAGCTGTTTCCTTACAATCATGCTTTGAACATTGGTATAATTTTACAATATGATAGTTCAACTTTGAAATTTTTTGATTAATGTAAAAATCAGTTTCCGAAAAAAAGTCAATGAATATTCTCAAAAGAAATTGAATTCTCTACAAAAAAAGTCAAAGTTACCAATTGTAAAATCATGTCAATATTCAAGGCATGTTTATAAGAAAACGGCTTATCTGAAAAAAAATTTTAATCAGTCTTTTTTTGTAGAGCATTCAATTTCCTACAAGGAATGTATTCAAGTCTGTTTCGTTTATCTCGATTGTTTGAGAGTAATGAGACAAAAACTCACTCATTCAAAAAAAAAAAAAAAATCAAAAATTGCGATGATACCCCTTTTAATATCAATATTAAGGGCTCCAATTTTCACAATTATTTTTTTTTGTCATCCCAAATAATATTTTCACAGTATCGTTAAAAATAAAAAAAAAATAGTCGATTTTTTTGGCCCAGTCTAGTATATACATACATATGTATGTGTGAACACATAATTTGGCAAGAGGAGAAAGTTGAATTAGCTATTTAAACATTGAGCGAATAAAAACAGATTCCATCAACTCAATTATTAAAATTATTATTATATGTGGGAAAAAAGTATGTAATGAATCTGAAGGTCGCTCCGAAATATATTTAAGTATCTCCAAATACTTTCTCTATTCTTCACTGGATACACAAGCCATCTAAGTATGTGCTGTTGTTATTGATTCGAATAGCTAGTTTATTAGCTGTTGGACTTAACAGCTTATATGAAAAATTAAATGTGTAAATAGTATTTGAAAAATAATTTTTGAACCAACAAAAAAAACACACACAAAATACATATTGCTAAATCAATTAATTCTGAATTATTCTGCTGGTTAAAAAATACTGATTATATTAATTTATGTGTGCCTAAAATGTTTACATATATGAACATAGAAGTGGTTACTCGCACGTTCACTGGGCGTAAGTTTATCGGGTATCAAACATTTTTTTTCCAACTATAAGTCTATAACTTAAAATTCTAGTAAATCTTTTTGTACGAGACCTGGAATAAATTTCTTGCACAAGTGTTGAACAATTATTGCTACGGATTTTTACTTCCGTAAGTTGCGTCAGAGTATCGCAATAACTTTTGAACTTCCCTCCTTTATACGGAGAAATTATTTTTGGTTTAAATGACATGGTGTCATAGTAAAGCCTGTCAAGCCGGACCATATTGGCCACGCGGAGAAAAATGCATGAAATACTATTAGTGAAATCTAAACTGTAAAAATTTTCCATTAATTTCTATTTTTCATGGGCATCACTTTTTACTATGGTGCATACTACTAGTGAACCTTATTTACTCATTACTATATTTTATAGTATATAGTAAAATGAATTAAGGCGCCAATTTAAAAATTAACATGCGCACTATAGCAAAATAAGTTAGGGCGACAATTAGAAAAATAAGTCTCACTGCAAAAAAAAATTTACAGCTAAGGTAAAAGACCTAGTACGACAGACCGGTACAGGCGTAATACTCGATCACTTGTATTTGAATATCTATACTTATTAGGGTGTTTCAAAGAAAACCAATTTTTAACTCCCCACTAAGAAAATTGCAAATTTTCAAAAATTCGGGAAGTTATTGGCTTCACCCCGATTTTTGAAAATTGAAATTCCAACAGATGTCGACGTTTTGAGGTACTAGGAAGCTATTCTGACTAATTTCAAGATGATGTCCGAGTGTACGTATGTATGTACGTATGTAAATATTCTGTAACTTTTGAAAGGATGAACCGATTTTGAACTTTAAGGTGTCATTCGACGCGGCTTTTTATTTACTATAAGCACTAAAAACTTGAGCTTAATTGGTAGGGTACGTTCGGAGATATTTCGAAAATAAAATTTTTTCAAAAATGTTTTTTTTTAATAACTTTTAATTTGCTCGATGGATTAATTCCAAAATCTAATCAACTCTAAAACTTTGTAAGCCACGTCGAATGCCACCTCAACAATCAAAATCGGTTCATTCGTTCAAGAGAAACCGTTAACGAAAGAATTCAAAAAAAATTTTTTTTTAGTTTTCTTGAAATTTCTCAAAAACGACTCGATAAATCAATTTCAAAATCTGATCAGTTATAGAACTCAATAAAACGCGCCGATTGCCACCTTAAACGTTTCAATCGGTTTATTCGTTCGAAAGATATCATTTGAGAAAAAATGGTAAAAAACGTTTTTTTTCGAAAACAAAGGTATACAAAATTATTTTCGTATCCACAACAATTTTTCGAGCTTACGGAGCTCGAAATGGACGGGAAGTTTTGGGGCTGGCCCACAGGGTCAACCGACAGACCGATTTTTTTTTTTTTTTTGGTATCCAAAAATTGAAAGTATAACTAAAAATGAAAATTTTGATACCAATCCAAGCTCTTAATAGTGATATTAAAGTTTGCTTCAACCCATTTTTATATTCTCAATTTAAATAACAAGGGAAAATTTTTTTTTTTTTTAGAATTTTCTGGCTCACAAACCAATCAACGAATTTTTAGACCCAGTGAATGTTTTTGTATAAAATTGAATGATCTACAAAAAAAGTCTCTTACCATTTTTTGATAAATCCCACTGTTCAAAAGTTATTCAAGCTTCAAGTCAAATTTATAGTAAATTTTGAGATTTTCTTACTTTTCTGGCGAATGTATCAGTCTTATCAAAAAATGTCTTGACAACATTTTTGTAAATAATTTTATTTATTACAAATTATCACAAATAAAGTTTTTCGAAATTCCACATTATTCACAAGTTATTTGCATTTCAATGTCAAGCTCTCAAAAAATACACAGAAAAAAAGGATTACTTGAATTAAGAAATTTACGTTCTTCCCGATTTTTTTCTTGGATCAAGCTTAAATTTTGATTTTGATTAAAATAACAAAAAAATTTAGATTTAAAAGCTAACTTCTTTATTGAATAAATAACTGTCTCGATTCAAGAATAAAATTATTCAGCTTGAGAAACGTTTGTGTTTGTTCAGAAACATTTCAGACTTATCTCAAGTATTTTTTCTCTTGATTTAAAGTAATTTGATTCTCAGCCCAAGTATTTTTTTTCTTGGTTTTTCAAGAAATAATTTTTTTCGGTTAAAAAAATTTTTCTTTTCTACGACTTATTTAATCCTCTGGAGGGTTGAATGTTATTTTTTCAACCTTCGGTAAAGAAGGAATTTTAGTTTTTTTGACGAGTAGAGCTTACGCGGAATAGAGTTCTCCTTAGAGTTGAGAAAGAATAGAGTAGAGTTTCTGAAAACTATAGCTGCACTTAACTATCCATTTTGAGTAGAAGAGAAATTCGGAGTACGGTTGTCATACTGCCGAGAAAAAGGCTAATAGCCACATTAACTGCAAATTATCGTCGACTTGAAAATTCATGTAGCCCGGGAACCATGGCTAATACTAGTAGAAAGTAAAAATTAAAGACCATGATTCACGTCCAACTGTCTGTCAATAGATATAATTATAAATCTCAGGATTCGGACGAGGTTAGGTAACAAAATTAAGCCATATTAGTTATTTGGACGTTTTGTCAATTATATTTTGTCTTCATCAGCAAAATTATAAATAAACAATTATATATTTAAGAACAAAATATTACATTCTGTAAATTTTTACTGCATGTTGCAGTCAAAAGTTAACAAATCTTAAGTTGACGTATATTTGCCGTCAAATTGTAGGGGACAATTTGCTCAAGAATTTAAAATTCCGTGATCCAAAAGCTTCCATAGAATCCATTTGAATTGGTCAAAACCGCATAGAAACCATTGTATTGCAATACAATTCTATTATATTCTTTACGGTCCTTGACCCATTTGAGTGAACTCTATTGAAATTTTGGGATAGGGTCAACCCTGATTAAACAACTGAATTCAACCGAGTTCAAAATTTTAATTCTGTTACATTCTGTTGAATTCTGCAAAACAGAATTCAACTGAATTGAAAATTTGAATTTAAATTAAACAGAATAAAACCGATTTAAAAATTTCAAATTCGTTTTAATTCAGTTTAGTTCGGATTCAGAACCAGAAATTGGAGAATTATACAGAATTAATTTTAAAGTTAGGTACCGAATTAACAGAATTTATCTCAATTAAAAATTTAATTCGATCGAATTCAGTTGTTTAATCAGGGAACTCACCTGAAGCATATGAAGGCTAGAGGTAGTACCCTTCACTAAAACCTGCGACCGGTATTTTTTTGTCTAATACCGGTTGTAGATTTCGACAAGTTGAATTTTCAAGTTGACGACAATTTGCAGTCAAAGTGGCTATTCAGGATTATATGTACACACGTGCTTGGTCAAAAATGAGACTATGTAAATGAAAAAATTACTCTGCAAAATAATATCGGAAAATAAAAATTTTTATGTTAAAAAGAGATAAATCTCATCTTTTTCTGACACTCAGCCATTTTTATGACCGAGGTTCTGGCAAGTGGCAAAAAAAAAGCACTACCAAATTTAGTCACGTGACTAAAAATATCCAATGCATCTACAAATATAATTTTAATCTTTAATAAATGAAATAAATATTATTAGGGTTTCTCTAAATTAGACAACTTTTTTTTTTTACCAAGCAATAATAAAAAATGTTTTTAATTGTTATTAAAAAACTACAACAGTCGGTAACAACAGTGAGCCAAGTCCGCAAGAAAACTTTACTGTCTGGGGTATATCACAATAATTTATTCGACAGTGATAGAATTTGGTTATGTTAAAGATAACAAGTAAAGTTGATTTTAACTATTAAAACTTTTTTTTTTAATAATTAATAAAGTTATCACATCGAGCTTTTTGATGAATTATAAAATTTTACATTGATATTAAAATCCTTATTATACATTCGTATTTTTAATTAAAATATCATTTTTAATTAAAATATCATGGTATTATGATGCGTAATTACGTCCAACTTGTACTTTTATTTGTGGTTTCGGAAGCTGTCACGAATTTACCAAGTAAGTTAATATTATTAAATAGTAATGATTAGTACGTTAGTAAAGTATCTACACAGTTTTATAAAGAATATCTATATTCTTATATGGGAATGAAACATTTAACATCTCTCTTTTGTTTTTTTTTTCCTTTTGCTGATTGCTGGTTCCTCAGCTGACCTAAGGGAGCGCTTCCGTACAGCCAATAATGGTTTGCAGGCAAAATTCCATCATATTCTGACCAATGTATATTTCGGCCAAATACGTTTCCATGAAGCAACAAAATGACAAAATCATAAATAGTCAAAGTGCCAAAATGCAAATGTTTCTATGCGTTGAAATGAAAAAATGCTGAAATCATCCCTGATTAAGAAAAATGATTCAAAACAATTTGAAATGATTTAAAACAATTTGAATCAACTAATATATAAATATACACTTAACATGAAGCAAATCATTTTTCTTAATCAGGGATACAAAGCAGAAGTCACAATTCGTTAAAGTTATAAAATACAAAAAAAAAAAAAAGGGACAGATAACTTCAGTCAATAAATTCGAATTCTACAATAAAATTACTATTATCATAACAGTAACCAGATAATAGATAAAAAAAATCAGCGGTTAATTTTAAAATAAGATAATTGTATATCATAATAATGAATAATAGTTTTTGGCGCGATTTGTTCTTCTATTTAAACTACACGTTTTGCATTTCTATTCGTCATCTGTTGTTATGTGAGTCAAGTTGGCTGAGTCCTTAAGATATTTCACTTGGATAACGGCTTTTCTTACACAGAAAAAACAATTAACTTGAATCAAGGAAAATAGTCTTCTCTCTAAACCTGAAATAGTGAATTATCACTAATTCCCAGTGTATATTCATTATTTGCCACAGCTAAAAGTCGACCACTTGGAATTAGTGCATATACACTCATTTACCCAGTGAATTGATGTTCTTATGAAAAGAATGAAATTCGCTGTAATTATTAGTAGTAAATAGTTCTAATGATAATTACTTATTAAAAAGTAATGTTCTAAATCTACTGTGTAAAAAATAAAATTTTCACTATTTATACATAAAATTCACTTTTTTCCAGTGAATTAGTTGATCCATAGGAAAAACAGTGAAAATTTAAATATTTCAACTTTAGAGAGATTGATTTAAGAAAATTTTTTTGATCGATTCGGAAAATCAAAATTTACTTGTTCCAAGTAAATAATTATCTTGAAATTTTTATCTTGAATCAAAAATTTTTTTCTTACGTCAACATATTTTTACGCTTAATTAAAAAAATTATCACTTGTTTCAAGAGTTTACATTTCTTAAAATAAGAGATATTTTTTTTTGAAGCAAGATGCATTATTTTTTTGTAGCAATATTGCATTTTTTTTTCTTAAAGAAAATAAAATTTCTCGGAACAAGTACTATTTATTTCACGCAAGTATTTTTGTATTCTCCGACTAAGAAAACAAAAGTTGCTTAAGTCAAGAGAAAAAATTTCTTGGGAGAAAAGATCGATGTGGAGAAGGGGAAAGTCACCGGTGTTAGGCAGCAGCATCGGGAGTAGTTCGGTGGTCGCCACGAGATCGCGCCCAGCCACTTGTAGTGTCCCTGGTAAGATATTTTAGAATTTTTATATTCTAAATTTGAACACGATTTTGTTCCAATACTTCTCTGTCATTTGACAGAGTGTCAAGTACCTTTTTGTACTATAGTATATTCAATACCACATTTTTGATATTAATATTTAATATTTATAGTTACTTGAATAATTTTTCACGAAATAAAAAAACAAAAAAATACTCTTCAGATAACAAAAAAAAAAAAAAAAAAAAAAAAGAATCAACACCTCAACCTTGCGGAGAGAGAATATATCTCAAGCTTAGAATTTAACGGTTCTAAAATTAATTTCTTGCCAGGGACACGACAATATATACAATAATATAATTAAATATAACACAAATAAGAAAACACTCATTTATTTGATGTCTCTAATTTTCTTAAGTTCAATTTTATCTAAATAACAACACAATACAATCAACCTTATCGTTTAAGTGTGAGGTTTGGCACAGTGAGTAACAGATCAGACTTAAAATTTAAATATCTCGGGATCGGGCCTACAAGTCGGCGGAATTTTTTTTTTTTTTCCGTAATAAAATTTGTGGACAAATTATGGAACCATGGTGGGTACACCGTAGAACCATGATATGTACGCCGTCTAATCACGATGTTTACACGGTGGGACCATGGTGGGTTCACACGTGATTCAAAACCGCCAGGGTTGTTTATCAAAATGCTCTTTTTCATTATATTATAATTGCGCATGTTTCATTACATATTCTATTTGTTAAAAGATGAAGAAGTAAATGGAACGATAGCCACTTTACCAATGGATTCGAGAGCCAAGATAGAGATACAACCACAATTTATGATGGGAATGGGCCGCAAATTCATTTTAAAACGAGACAATGAGTCGTTAAATTTAACTTGTACTGTGGTGAAACCTAATGGAGAAAAAAATGATTTGTTATATGATTATATTGTTGATTGGAAAACGCCATTTCATGAAAATCATACTCTGTAAGTTTGTCAACAAATTTAATAAAAACTTATTGTTATTTTTGAAAAATTATTCTTATTCACAATATACGATTATTTTTCGGCTTAGCAAAGTTGAAAGAGGACAAAGGCAAAATATAGCTTGGCTTTGGTTCGAAAAATTATCTGAAAAACATGATGGCAATTACACGTGCATAGCTATTACTTTCAAACATTTTGGCCAACCTCATCTTTCTGTTAATATTCATCTGTCTGTTAAAAAAAGTAAGTATGTAAATATGTGATGATTATATAGGTTTAATCCTGTTCTAATATTAATTAAACTTATAAGCACACCACCATATTTAATGGTAGGCTTGACTGGACTTTACTGTACGCTACCGTAAAACACGGCAATTATACCATAAAATGCGGTAATTACACTACTTCACTACCGTAATCTACAAAGATTCAGGTCCGTTGGGGTCGCAAAATAAGTTGATGACGGAAACAATAATTTCATACTTTATATTTCAGAACCAACGTTCTGCGGGTCACAATGGTTTAGATGTTACTCTAATAATTGTATTATGGAGAGATACCTTTGTGATGGTAAAGCCGACTGTGAAGAAGGAGAAGATGAGAGCCAAGCGGCTGGATGTGGACTTGATCCTTGTTATGGCAAAATACTTTGTGAAGATCGCTGTGTACCACCGGAATGGTGTTGTAATCGCCGCAGCTGTAGTACGAATTTCGGATTACGAGCATGGCCAACAGAATCTCATGAAATAAGTTACATACAAACAGCATTTTACGTTGTTATTGGTAAGGAACCATTTTTAATTCCTATTTTAATTTCTAAATTTCGATTAAGCACCTTACAGTACTCGGGAAAAATCATCAGACCTGATCATGCATGAGCATGCCTGAATATTGGCTAGCCATGAGAATACAAGATCATGCTTAATCAGGCATGATTATGCGTTCTCATGCATCCCTGATTAAACCAAACGATTTGAGACGATTAAAACGGTTTTGATCGTTTTAAATCGTCATGAACCGTCAATTCACGATTAAAGAGGATTAAAAGCGATTAAATTTTTGTTTTAAATTGTTTTCAATCTTCATACAAGACCAGAAATTACTATATATTATTTTACGATTAAAGAGGATTCATGACGATTAAAAATTTTAAATCATCTAAAAATTCATCTAAACTGACTTAACTGGTTAAAAAAGTTAACCAGATTAATTAGCTGGCTAGCTCGTCAGCTTAGTTAATTTAACCGGTTAATTGAATGAGCTTGGCTAATTAGCCAAAGGCATAACCGGTTTAATGATTAGTTTTTTTTTTCATCTATTCGTGGAAAATATAGGGTAGAGGTACCATTTGTGGCCACTGCTCCATTTTCGGACATTTAATTCTTTATTTTAATTAATGAAAAAGTGTAAAATAAAATTTCCATTTTAATAGTGGGATAAAAGTATCTCTGAAGAAATTAAAAAAATTAATTATGGCAATGTGTATTTTACAAAATATTTTATTTGATCGTCCTGAGGCACGTGTTCTTTTTAATTAACACTAAAAAGGAGTTTTTTTTTTTGGGACGTCTGAGAAAATTCAATTTTTAACGACTACCCTAATGATCATGCGTGATTATATATGGCTTTGGATGATCATGCACGTCTGTACATAAAGCATGCAAAGTCATGCCTGGATCATACACGACCACGTCTGAATGATGCATGGATCATGTACGACCATGCCTGAATCATGCACGATCAAGCATAATCATGCATGATGATTTTTTCCTGGGATATATTAAGAAAAATATCTTCTTTTTCTTGTTTTTCTTTCCACCCTACCGTCTAAATCTTCTCCTATCACAAAATAAACTAGCAATTCTACAATATTGTTTAATGATATTAAATAATCCTCGAGGATTTTATTATGATTATAATTTTTCTATTTTCACACTTCATAATACCCAACATGTAACTTTTTATCATTCCACTGAACTAATCTATCTATAGATGGATTACAGTTATAACAGTTCATCGGGACCAAATATTAAAATTAAATTTAACCAATAATTGAGTAATAAAAAATATTTATGTCAACTTGATTACAGGCTGCGCAATGGCGTTCATGTTCATAGTTACAATATTAGCAATAGCTGTTTGTCGTGTACAATTCAAACGTGCAATGATCACAACAAGACAAAGCCAACAAAATCGTGATATGTATCATCAAACAAGACGTTCTTTATCAGAAAATATACGTTATTCTGATATTAATGCTACAAATATGACGACAGGTGATCTTCAACGAGGTAATATACTGTGCATACTCTCAATATCTATAATGCTTTGATTACATACTAATTTATAACTTGTTTAGAGCGAAATATTATGCGTAATATAAATGGCGAAAGATTATTCGTGGATCGACCCATGGGACCTCCGTCATATTCAGAAGTAATAGCTTTACCACCACGAGAAGAGCCTCCACCACTTTATGTATCATGCGAGGATCTTAACGAAAATTTAGCTTCAAGAGCATATGATCTTCGTAATATTTGTCAATCGACCACTCTCCCAGCAATCATCAATAATCACAATTCATATCGTAGTGACACAACAGATGCGCCAAGTTCAGGACAAGTTCCGCTATGCATGCCAGTATCTTTATCATCAACAAGTCCACAGAGACATAATGATTTAAATGATGATATTGCTGAAAAAATTAAAGATCTTGAGCCAGAGTATGCAGACACAGATGCACTTTTAACGGAAAACAATGAAATGTCGAATTCCAAAGAAGTACGGAATGCTTCTAATCGATACGAGAAGCTTAAAACTGAATGGCTAGTAAAAAATTTGAGTGATGCGATAAGCGATAACGATTGGTTAAATCACGAAACTAATCAAACTAACCAGCGTTCTCCATTGGAAGTCAAGAGTTTTTCTTTAGGAGATTTTAGAAATGAGGGATTGATTTCGAAATCTGATCAACAAAAATTACATTCTAATTCTTTGATTACTTCTTCCCAAAAGCTTGATACTTGTTCGTTGCTTTCACCTAATGATTCAAGTTGTCAAATAGCGGGTCCAAGTTCTTTACAAATTGAAGATGATGTAAATCTTAATTGTCCTGTAATTTTTGTTAATGATTCGAATAATAATAAAACAACTGAATAATTAAGTTTGAAACAGACAAATACGTCTTCCTCTCCAGTTTCCGAAAATATTAATATTTATTAGTTACTTTTAATCAAAGGTCAAGGATGCAGTTGATCTTCACTTTTGAATCCTTTACTTAATTTATACACAAGCTTATCTGTTTATTAATTTTTCATATAAATCATAAGCGTTTCAAGATCACTATCCAAATTTACTAATTATTCTCATATTTTTTAGTTAAATTTACTATATTTTTTTCTCCGTGTACTCTTAAATAACTTTTAATTACTAAATAATTGTGAAATTTTGATTCCTAGAGAAATTTAGAATGATTCAATAATACTTAATCTTTTTCAATACTTCCAAATAGATTTTATCACTAAAAAAAATTTTTTAATCAGTCGAATACTTTTAAATTTTTATTGAGACTTCAGAAAAATTAAAAAACATTGAAATTTTTAAAAAATCTTTTCTAATCATAGAATAAAAATTTAAAAATGCGTTGTTGGATAATCAAAAAATTAGTACGCGCATTTATTTCAGTTTTATTATTTTCAATAACTAGTTTATTTATTTAAAATTTATAAATTTTACTCGTCTCCCAGTGTAACCAACATAATTATTTTAGGGCCAGTTTTTCAAACCGGGTTTTGTTTATCCGCGTTTAAATTAATACCATACCTATAGATATACCAGCAATATTAATTCAAATTGTTAAAAATAAACCCGGTTTGAAAAACTGACCCTCAGCGTTATCATTTATTGAAAACTCGGCAAATTGCTTCGGGAAAGCTGATTGGTAGACCCATAATTTTCCCTAGAAGGGGATCAGTGACAAATTCAACATTTAGATGGTTGACCCAACCCCTCCTAAGCCTCTCTAATCTAGTAACCTTGAAATACCAGTTTCCAGTACCAAGCATCGATGCTCCAAGCTGTAGTGGTTCTCGTACTCAGTCTCGACAATCTCCAGTGTGTAAATAGAATTTGTGGCTAATTTCAGAATGGTTTAAATTTAATCTCCGTGTATTGGGAACTGACATGGAGGCGTGGCTTAAAAAACATGGCGGACGATGGGTTACACTTTCAAATACGTAAACCATGTTATAATAGGACTAATAAATAAAATGTTACTAAATTTATCAGTTATTTTATCTTGGACGGGTAAAAACCCAATACAAAAAATTTTATATGACGCAGAACGAAATTTATCTGCTGGTTATTTGATAATGTGTGAAATAGACCGCGAAAAAAGCGATAAAAATATGACCGTAGTTACCGCGCTTTTCATCCAAACGAGTCATATAAAAGAAAAATCCCATGAAATCAATGCTACAATACCTAAAAGTGGAAAAATAATTTCAATAACTTGTTCTTAGAATAAAATGTTTATTTACCTAAAAGAAAATAAGAATCATATTTTCAGTTTTTAATGTTTAGGTTAGACTTTACAAACGTACCTGGCAATATCAAATAATCTTTTTTTTGAAATGTTAAGAGCAAGCTTTCATGTGAGGAGTAATTTCATTTATTTTTAAATAACTTCTTCCTCGCTTCTAATTCATCAACTTTTTCAAAATTACCAAAATAATTTTCTAATAGCACTGAACAATCACCAGCCTTCGGAAACTTATGGAAAACCACGATTAAATTTTTATTTGCTTTACTCTGACAATCTCTAACTACAGAAGATACTCGACTTTTTGTCTTTTGACGTTCTATAAATATTCCAACTTCCATTTTAATATTTATTTCTTAATAATTTCTTGTAAAAAAAGGATTTCTTGTGTTTACAGCATGCATTTACTGTATGTATATTTACTCGACTTTTGTAACCCATCATTAGTTTGATTTTTTACCACCAGATCGCGTGACCTTGTTTGTCAGTTCCCAATATGCACATCCTGAGTGAGTCACCGTGTATTTTACCGAGTATGACGTAAAATTATTTCTTAGTATTTTCATGTTTTTAAAACCTTTTATTTTACAGAAACTCACTTTAACTCCTGATATACATACTTACATACTAAAAAAAAAGTGTAGTATATATTAAATAGTGTTCGTAATTATGGGAAAAAAATAACCATTTTTTGACGGTTGTTTTACATGACATTTCGTAAATTCAACACAGGACGTCAGCTCACTCGAGCCAGTTTCAGTTCTTTGGATACCAACTGTTTATTGAAGTTTCCATGTATATTGAATGTATGAGCTATGCACTGTAAAGGCGTTGGCGATTTCATCAAGTGTGGTTACATTAACGTTATCATTTGTGATCAATTTAATGGTAGAAAATTACCGTAAATATTAATCATTATTTATTCAATTAATACTTTTTGTGATAATAAGTTTACATGGTACTAGTTATCGATATTATATGTCTTATTTAAATCGGCAACAGTTTATACTCTTATGATGTTTGCTATGTTCTACATGAAAAAAGTCATACTTTTGAATATTTTAGAAAAATTAATTACATGCAAGTTTATTTAATATCATCAATACAATTTTATTCATTAAATTATTTATTTATCGATATGAATTATTATTTGCTGTACAATTAGTTTTTTAAATATTTAAACATTCAGCGAATGGTTCAACAAATTTTACTCAGTACTACTAATTATTAAGATATTTTAAATGTTTGCTGACTTTTTAAATTTAATTTAACGTATTAAACTTTTATTTAATTTGCTAATATTTTATTTATTACTTTCGAAGTCAACTTCATTAAATAGAATTCGCTCAGTTTTAATTGATGTTGTTTTTTATTTTTATTTTATTTGTGTATAATTTAACAAGTTCAGTAATGAGTTGATTTAATAATGAAAGTACCAGATATCTAACAATTATATTGTTTTTCTTTTATTTTTTTTTTTTTTAATTGTGATCAGAGAAAAAATTTTAAAAAGTTTTTGCCCACAAGTATTTTTCTTTGTTTATTTAAAATGACACTGAAGTTAGCTGACGTCTAATTGTTTTTTTTTTTTTAATGATAAATCATAAAAAAAAAAATTGCACTTATAGTATTTTTTAATTCTCTACACTGAGAGAAAAAAATAACATTCAAGTGATTATTTTTCTTGTTTCCATACATACTCAAAATAAGTAATTTTTTTCTAAAATTATTATTATTATTATTTATTGTTTATTGGCCATGAAATTGTAACTCTATGCGGCCATCGGAAACAGATACATTCATTCGTATAGTATACATTGGTGTAATTAACAATAAGCGATTATTCACATATATTTATCAAATTTAACATTTTTATTAATCGAGTCTCCATCTCAATCATCCAATCGTAATCCACACAAATAACTCAAAATATTTAGTTATTATGACTCAAAAAATATTCATAATTTGATTTACGGAATTCCATAAAGGCTGTTGTGTACAATTAGCTAATAGCTTATTCCAAACTCTGATAGCACTAACCAAAAATGACATCATATTTTAAAATTTATATTGTAAAATTGCCGAAGGCGTTAATAATGATAATAATAAATAAATAAATAAATATTTAGAACTATGACTGTTAAGCAGCTCAAGGTAGTCTTGACGAATGTCACCTCTTTAAAATTAAATTGATAGTTCTTATTTCAAACAAGCTTTTGCTTCACTCTGGTAATAAATTTATAGAAGCATCAATTACTTAAACAAGCAAATATTTCGACAATTTAGTTGATAAATTCTCAAATTTATTACTATTAAAAACTGCAATAAACCATTATTTTATTAAAAAATGAAAAGGAATCGAAGAAAGATATATTTAAAAATTTGAAAAAAATTCTTGCACTAAGAAAAAAATTTGGTTTTATACCAAAATAGAATTTCTCATTGATTTTGATAGAAATGTATAACATTAATTTTTTTGAGAGCTACTTTTATAAACTAAGTATTTAAATTTTATTAATTAGTTGTGTAAATTAATATTTATGATGACATTTTTGTTAGGATACCAAGCCATATGAAATTAACATATATGGTCAAAATATATGATAAATATCAGAAAATATATGTGGTGAATTTAACTATATTTTCTGATATATTTTTTTTATATTAAAAAATATAATATTCATCATATACGAGTCCGTATATGTTTAGCATATATAAAATATATATATCAATCATATACAAAAAATATATTATTATCATATATGAAAATATATATTTTTGTCATATACAAAACTATATTTTTATCATACATAAAAATATACATTTCTATCATACGAAAAATATACTTTGATCATATATAAAAACATATATTTATATTGTGTATGGAAAAAAAACATTTCTTATTTGTATGACCGACTCCAATTAAATTAGATCTAAATTTTAATATACTCTTTAAATCGCAGATAAAATTTTGAAAATTAGTTAATTTGATGCGAATAAAATATATGCTTAAATATAACAAAGAAAATATATGGTGCCATATATAATATAAATTATATGCTACCATATATTTCATTTCATATAAAAATTTTACATTTTTTGAATATAAAAGGAATATATCAATACAATATTTTATAAGGTAAATGTAAATGTATGTATAGCTTCATATAAAAAATATATAAGTTACATACATGGAATACATATATTTACTACTGTATATAATATTATATTAAATCGGCCAACGTCTCTCTATGATTTTTTATAATATACAATATAATATATCATATATTTTCTTGTTGCAAACATATGATTTTATATATTTTAACCATATATTGTTTTTTCACACGGGAAACTATTCTGAACAACATTAGATAAACGAAATAGACTATGGGAAGTAGACTAATGAAATACTTGAAAGAAATATTTATTTAATTTGATTGAATTAAAATAAATGCTTGGCACTATTTAAGTAACAGAAATACTTAATTCAATAATTTTTTCTTGAAAATATACATTTCTTTCTCTCAGTGTAATTTTTAATGTCTAATATTTTCAGTATCATGTTTAAATTGCATTAATTAAAATCTTCATGAAGATAAAAAAAAATAGCAACAGTTGGAAGATGGCTGATCTAAATGGAGATAGTGGAAGAAGAGTAGGAAGGAGTGAGGACAGGTTGATATTGAGTAGTCCTCCACCAGCCTGCTCTTTTCTCCTTTCTTCAAAAATCTTTTTTTTTATATTTCTAAAATTACCAATACTTGTTTCCACTTAAATCTCTAGTTCCATAACTCTATGTTAATTTATATATTTATATGTTTTACTTTAACGAACATATACTTGCATATTTCATTCAATAAATGATAAATGAGTAAACTATCGAGTGAAAATAATAAATTACTCTAGACATTATAACTATTACAAAATAATAAGTCTCTATTGGCTTCTGAATTTTTATTAATAATCATTTTATTCAATTACATCGATCAATTATGTTTTTTTTCTTTTTTTACAGATGGACCTAATTTTTTACACTTGTCATTAAACCATTGACTGGATTATCTTCGATCAAAAAATGCATATGATAAAGGTTAGAAAATTTTGTTCTTAAATTTATCATACCCCTTTATTATTATGAATATTTATTTAAGTAATAGGAGGGGGCTTCATATATTTTTCAAAGTTCCATGTTTTTACATTTTAAATTTTTATAAATAAACTTTTTCCACGTGTTTAATTACATGGCGGATTGAATTTTCTGGCCTTAGTTTTGTCTATAACACGTGATATCTATTCAAACTTTGCACCCAAAGTTCTCAAATTTTCCAAAGTAAATTTCTAGATCTATAATAATAATTTTTATATAAAGCCGTAAGATGGATGGTGGGATTTCAGAGGTTGATCTAAGAGTTACAATAATTTTGAGCACTTGAATATTTGAAAATTAGCATATTTCTGTTATTTCATTAATTTTACGGTACACAACATCTCATTTTGTACATAAATGCAAGTAGTTTGAACGGTATTTGCTTCCTTCTACTGGTATTGGGCACAGCGAAGTCCGATGTAGGGTTTTGGCTCAGTTTGTATTAGCATTAAGTGTAGTCCAAAGCAAGAGTATACGTTAGCAGAGCCTTGCTGACGAGTTTGTTAACGTACTTGGGTCGAAACCACACGGAAAAAAAAATATTGTGCTCACCACTCAACGGTATCGTGATATTTACTCTCCTCGGTTGGTTATACTTTGTATACGGAAAGTCTTGGTCTATTGGATCGTGATTATCACGATCCAGGCGGATCCCGAAATCATAAGATCATTTGAGGAAATCATAAAAACATTTGAGGTTAAAATAGATGAATTTTTAACTTTAACTTCATTACAATTTTATTTTTAGTTGGAATTAATAATTACATGTTAATAATTCTAATAAATGCAATAAAAAATTATTATTTAATACGAAAAAATATAATCAAATAATAGAATATATGTAAGTAATTGATGTAAATTTTTTATTAAATAATTTGGTTATGAGTGGTGGCGCTTGACAAGTAGATCCCGATAATCACGATCCGTTTTGGTATGATATGGATACGTTAACTGACGATCACTATACATTTAAGTATATTCACAATCCGTAGGATCATTATAATAAGTATCTAGTGTTTCATTCATATTGATATATATATCGTAAAAATCGAGTAACAATTTAGTACTAATCACGATACAACTGTCGCTCTCCGTTGGTGAGCGATAAGCGCAATATTTTTTTTTTCCGTGCACTGCCTATTATGGCATATATACCTATTGCGTAAGTTTTGGTGGTTGACTTAAGAGTCAGCTGACTAGTACATAGAAAAATAAAAAAAATGATGACAAATAGTATATGGTTGCACGAAATATAAAAATTTTAAGGACAATGAAATTTATCATACTTTATACTTTATGTCTAAATTTATAAATCATTGATGTTTAAAAATGATCTAATATTAAGCGAAAGTATATTCAATCCGCCGACATATACTTGATGAAAAACCTTGATTCAATATGTACAAAATAGGTTTTTTGCTTGGCATTAACAGGTGGAGTCCCTCTTGTAGACCAATATATTTATTTATTTATTGCATCCTGGTTCTTAGGTAGACCCTTTCATAGCCATCAAACAATACAAACGATTAAGCCCTAATTGATACTGCAATTTTTCATAATTATAAAACACCTTCTGAAATAACGCATGTTCACGGAGAAATTATTCTTGTTTGAAATGCTATGGTGTCATAGTGAAGCCGGACCATGTTGGCTACCTGACGAAAATTGAAATAAACACAAGCAAAAATTACTATGATCACAGTAAAATTTACGATGGTTACAGTAATTTGTGGTATAATCGTTGTCTATTTTACTATGGCCATAGTAATTTTAGCATGTGTTTATTTCAATTTCTGTAGGTGGCCAACATGGTCCGACTTTACTGTAAGACCATAGCATTTCAGACGAGAATGATTTCTCTATGTACTCTTATTGATTTTTAATTTTATTGAACTTACACTTAGATTTTTATTATTAGTCATCATACATCTATAAGGGTCTTATCTATATTTAGCCCTAAAAAAAAATTTATTGCTTTATATCTTTAAAATCAAAGACGGATTATATTTTTTGACATTCTTTGTTGATGTATTTTACTTATACAAGAAGAAATGACTAAAAATTATTTGGTTAAAAAGTCGGTGCAGCTCTACGCCTTTTTGATTACAAAAGCCAGAATGTGGTACTCTAAATATATGGTAAAATATATGAAACACCATACAAAATGTATCGAAAACAAACTTCAGGGACTTGAGATTAGCTTCTCTCTAACCTGCAAATAAATAAACAAATCTATTGTTGACTTTGAGGGCAATCTTAGACAGTGTCCTCCGCTTTTTTTAAATACAAAGTAACCTTGAACTGTCAACTGTATTAAAATTTAATTGATCAATTTAGAAAAAAATATGAAGTACTAGTTGAAATTATGCCAACTCAGTTAAAATTTCGCTATGATAGATTTAAAATAAATTACTTACGGTTGTCATCAGTTAAGAGTAAATAGAACTTGATAAATGAATTTCATTAAAATTTTCATGTCATGGTGATAATTTAAACTGTCATGTTTTGTCGGCTAAAATTCACTTACCTAATTTTGTTTTATTTCCACACGGAGAAAAAAATATATAGTAAATTTTACTAAAAAATATGAGAATAATTACTAAATTTGGATAGTAATCTTGAAACGCTTATGATTTATATGACAAATTCATAAGCGGATAAGCATATTTTACAAGTCGTTTAGTAATTTCTTATATACTGGTTATGGAAAATCTCCCATATTGCATATTAATTTTTAGTTATATTTAGTAAAGTTTACTATCCCGTTTAGTAAATTTTACCATATTAGAATAGAAAAAAATGAAATTAAATTTTTATTAGCTTTTAACTTTTTATTACTATTGCTATCATTTTGATTATTATTTTTATTTATGTCATCTGTGTTGGGTTTGGCGTAGATTTTTGTTTTTTAAAAAATCACTTGTTTCAACCGAGATTCGAACCCTGATCTCCCGCGCGCGAGTCCTTTCCTGTGTCTGACGACTCGATGTCTCCTTTGGACAAAAATTTCAGAACTTGTAATACATATTTGTATATGCTATCCCCAGCAACTTTTAATTTTATCTATACATAGTAGAATTTACTGTACAGATAGTAGAAAAATATAATCGTCTTAGCAAAAACTACATTGCACAGTAAAAAACGAATCGTCAAAGTGTAAAAAAAGCGTATGTTAAAATTCTGAGTGTTGAATTTTCAACACTTTTGTGTGTCAATTTAACATACAATATTTATCTTGTTTCAACTGTCGCAATCGATTGATTTTTTAACACACAAAAATGTTATTTTATACGAGAGTAACACTTTTATGTGTTACTGTGAAATCAACACACAAAATATGTTAAAAATAATCTCGACCATCACAAAAGAATTCTCAGAAAATTTCAAGTAAAAATGACCTATTAAAAATATCGCCTGTTTAATTTGCAATCGTTTTTAAAATACATAACCTAAACTTTTAAATTAATGTTGATGAAATATAATTATTTTTTTGATATTAAAATAATTATTTTATTTTTGTTATTGTGAGAGAATTTATAGTAATTTTTTTATACATATTTGAATATTGAAGATAAATAATAGATGATATTATATATATTGAACAATACGTGATATTATTATTACTATTTTTTTTTTATTTTTCGATTTATTTATATTATTATTACTAATATTATCGTTATTTTTAATATTTGATTGCTGAAGAATCAATTACTACAGTTAATTCATTGATTTTAACTTTACATTAAATAATGTGAAAAACATTTTTAAGAAGTGTCCAAGTAACACAAAAGCGTATGTCAAATGCAACACTCTTCAAGTGTTGCAAATAACATATAAGTGTGTTAAAATTGAAGGTTACGTTTTCGAAGATTTTGACACTCATAACGTGTTACTTTTAACATACACGAGTGTAACTGTTTCAAAACAAACGACGTACGCTGAAATAACATATAAATAAGTGTCAATCGATCGTTTTACACACAGCAAGTGTCAATTTTGACGAATCCTTTTTTACTGTGTACGCATAGTAATTTTGAATATCTTATTAAGTAATTATTACTAACTAGTAAAACTAAATGTTTAGTAATAATTACAATACAGAATGTATTTTTTCATATCTGTTAGTAAATTTTACTATAGTATTGTAATTTTTACTATACTTTTTTCTCCGTATAATTAATAGCAACTGTAAACTAGTATTATTATTATTATTTTCATATTTATATTATATGGAAATTTGAATTAAGTTGGCATATCTTCAACTAGTACTTTATTTTATTTCTAAATTTATCAATTGAATTCTATTATGGTTTTAATACTTCAAAATCGTTGGATATAATAAGAAAGTAAATGGTATCACCTAAAAATACCATTAATTATACGCTAAATACGTTAGCAGAATATTAGTGAATAATTTTCGAAATCATTCCCAGATTAAATTTAGTTTTGTTAAAATTAATAAAATAAGATAAAAATAAGTTATTTTTATTGGCAAATATACTTATAAAAAAATATTATTGATTACTCAATACTTTATTATAATATAGATATTTTTTCCATCTAGACGGATAGTGACAGATTGAATAAAAAAATTCCATCAGGCATGTCAAATAATCAGCTGGTCGATTCATGTCTGTAAGTACTTATTTCATATCTAACTTAATTCCTCATTTGTTTTTATTTATATCCCCGATTAAAAACTCCGATTGTATCCTATTGACACTCAATCAAATTTAAATTGGAGTGCATAAAATATTATTTTTCATTTGAATCCAATTTAATCCGATTGAAATATTTTTATCGGAAACTTTTATATATTTTTTCTTTTTCTATTATTTACCGATTGAAACTTTTTAACCAGATTGAATCAGAGTTTTTAATCAGGGATTTGGTAATGGGGGAGGATCTTGATAACATTTTCTTAATGAATAAATACAATTTTTCCTGAAAGAAACTATAATAACATTTGGCTATTGATTTTTCTTCTCTTTTTTATGCGCTATGTACATTTAATACTAAAAAAGAGATAAGGTACCGGCAGGTAATAAGGCCTAGATAAGGGAGATTTTGAATAGAATCGAAAATATTGCATTTAACTATCGAAATGTATCATTAATCTTTATTTCGATACATTAGCCATAAAATGTAAAGGAGTAATGGTAATTTTTACCATAAACAAACAAAAAATTATACTTTTACAAAAACCATACGAATAGGCCATATTTTACTACGGTAGGTAATAATAAGGTAATGGTAGTAATAAAGCCTACGGGTTAAACAAACTACACTTATCCAAAAAATTAAGGGAACAAGAAAATTTTATAAAATTTTTAGCAATTTTTGTAAGCCTGTATTTTCGTGAAAAATGATCGTATCGAAAAAATAAAAAAAGAAAATTGAAGCTTGGAATCTCTAGTTTAAGGATCTTTCATCCAAATAATTTTCTGAGCCATGGTTTTTGCGGCACCATAAGAAATAGGCTGCAACAAAATTTTTCTAAATTTTCCGGTTTTGTTTTTTAGGTCTACGGGGCCGGGAAAATTTTTTTCGAAAAAACCAATTCATGGCTCGTTCAAGAAATTTATTCAGCTACAATTTTCTCTTTTGTGTTTCCCTGTACGATAATTTGCTGCTGAGATATCAGCATTCAAATGAAAAAGGATCCTTTTGTCTTTGATTATTGATATCTTAGCAACTAATGGTCGCACAGTAATTTAAAGGGTAGTTTACAAAACTTGGATAAATGCCCTACAAGTTCTATTTTTGATTTTTTTGAAAAAAAATTTTTTTTCATCCTTAATATCAATTTGAAAACCCCACGAAAAATGGCCATTTTCTGGTTTTTTAGTCAACTCTTCGCTACTTTGTAAATATCGATAAAAAAAATAATGTTGCCAGGTGATTTCACAGCTTAATGTACCCGAAAAACCCTGGAAATTTTCAGATTGATCCATCGAACCGTTTGTCCGGACCGATTGATCAAAGTTTTATAAAACAATTAAAGGAACAAGTTTTCCTCCTTAATTTGTGTAATCATTACCAAAATGAAAAAATTAATTTTTTTCGGATTTTCTTCCATTTTCACGTTAGTTATTCGGTAAATGTAAAGTAAAGAGAAAAAAAATTTGTTTTTTCAAAAAACGCGATAAAATAAGAGTTTTTTTTACGTTTCATTCGGGGGGTTTTTTTTTTTTTTTCGTTTTTTGAAAAAAATGTAGAATAGTTTAACTATACTTAATAAAATTGGTATTAGAGATGAATCATCACTTAAATTTAGCAGCAATACTTTTTTAAAGTCAGAAGACTAGATTGCTTTGCTTAACAGCACTTAAAACTATCAGTATCCTCTTTAAGAGTCAGAAAACTAGATTGTTTTTTATAATTTCTTCTGTGCTACGACAACATATGACGGATGATGAAGTATAGAGGACAGGGAACGTGGTATCGGGACTATAAATTTGTCGTAACATCTTTATGCAAGACCCTTCTACTAGAGCAGCCTTTAGCGAAGGTGGTTACTTTAAATATCATTTCTGTCACTTAGGCCTTATTACCCGTGGGTACCTTAGTGTTTCACAAAAACTTATTCTATCAAACGATGTTTTTTCGAGTCTCATGAAAATTTGTTGTTTTAACATGTTTTTCACAATATCAGCATCGAAGCTTCAAGTTTCAGTGTCTTTACAATCAGTAGAAACGAGTTAATTTCAGTCTAAAGCCGTGAATAAATTTTAGCAAACGCGTAAATTACGAATGCCTTAAGACAGCGGGCAGAAATAAACTTGTTCCCTAGGGAAGAAACAAATACTGTTTCTGCCCGACGACTGAAGGCATTTGCCATTTAAACTGATACTTGTCATTTATTTAATAACAATTTCAGATCATTAATTTTATTTACGTAAATGACATGCGAATCACAATTTACGCTTACAGTAATAGATGATGACGTAATTGGTTTTAAATTACCTTGTTCCTGACTGGCTGCTGACTTTGAAACTTTAGGTTCCAATGCAGGTAATCATGAAAAATCTAGTGTCCCGGGAAAAAATCACCAGACATGATCATGCATGATCATGTGTTAATCTCATGCATGATCTTGCATGAATATTCGCCAGCTATCAGCATGCGTGATCATGCTTGGTCAGGCATGATTATACTCTCTCATACATGATCACGCATGCTGATAGCTGGCGAATATTCATGCAAGATCATGCTTGAGCAAGCATAATCATGTTTGACCAAGCATGATCAGGCCTGCTCAAACACAATCCCTACCATTATTTAAAAAAAATAATTTAAATAACAATAATTCAACTTTAAATTAACTTATTTTGCTAGTATTGTCGTATAGTTAATGTTTACTGGCTGAAAAGTAATATTGAAATTTTACCCGTGATGGGTCTCGAACCCACGACCGTTGTGATATGAAGCACGTCCGCTGTCCACTAGGCTGCCCTGTCTCGTTCAGTTTACAAAGATTTTTAACACCTTTTAAAAACTCAGGGTTATAAAAAATAAAATATTATTGGAATTCAATTTAGATTTGTTCGTTAGATTTTTTTTTAACAATGAATGAAAAGAATTCTGGTTATAAATTACAAGCAAATCTAACACTTAAATTAATCTTTATTATTAATTGAAAAAAGAAAAAATGTAATTGTATTGATTATTATTATCAATTTCGCAAAACTTTATTGATTCAATTCTCCAATTAATTAAAAAAAAAATGTAATTAAATCTATTTTTATCATTTTTTGGAAAAAAAATTAACTTTAATTATTAACTGAATCAATAATTATAAATTGAATTTATTTTTATCATCGATAAAAAAAACATAATAATTCTAACTACTATCACCAAAATTAAAATAAGTGTTTTATTATTTAAAGTTTTTCATCAAAAATATGTGATTATCCCTCATTAAAAACTTTGATTAAATCCGATTGAAGCTCGATCGGATTTTGATTGTATTTTTTTGCATGATCAGACATGACTTTGCATGAATCATGCTTGATCGTGCATAATTCATGCGTGATCCATACTTGATTATGCTTGGTCTTGCCTTAATCATGCTTAATCATGCATGCTGATTTTATCCTGAAGGGGGTAAGTCGTTGATCATTAATTAGACGATAATGAGTTACATCTATTTGAATCACTCAGTATAGACTCAAAAAGGTTACGAATTTATAGCAGAGCAGAAATTCAACGAAAACTATTTACTTCTGATATTTATAAAACTATAAAAATAAATAGATTTACAGTGAAATTTATTTTAATTAACAATACTGAAAATTATGGATCAATAAAATTTTTTGTAGAAATGAATAAAATTGTGTGTTATGTTTTAGAGAAATTTGTTATTGAAAAAAAGAAATTCTTTTTTAATTAAAAACACCAAGTTAAAATAGATCATATAATACCTATAATTGAAAGTAAAAAATTAACTTTTTTTATTATAAATCAAGTGAAGATGATAAGTCACGTATTGCGTATAAGGAACTTTGTATGTGATAATTTTAAATTATTAAAAAATAACTTTTAGGTGTTTAATATTTTATTTGTAAAAAAATTTTATTTTTTTGTAATTAGTAAGTTAATATATTGGAGATAAATAATGAAATAACATGATTTTACTGTTTTAATGTTCTTGTATGACTATAATTTCGTATGAGTATAAATCCGTATAAATATACCCAACCATTCAAACTCATAAGAACTCTTGTAAGTACATGCATGATCGATTCATTGACGTAAAAAATGGTTGAGCATGACCAGTCTTGACCAAGCATGAATTGTGTACGACCATACAAAATCATACGTAATCATGCAAGCTCATATATGATCGTATAAAGCACGCAAAAAATAATTGTGCATGATCAAGCTTGATCAAGTCTTATTTTACATGCTCATACAATGCTATACACGGTTAGGTAGGCTCAAGTTCGATCATTCTAGCCGCTCGAAAATAGACATGGATGGTCATGTATGATCATGGATGCCCATTCAAAGCCGTGCGCAGTCATGCATGATGGTCTTGACTGTGTTAAGTGTTATCGTGCATGACCAGGCTTGACCAAGCATGAATTGTGTATGACCATACAAAGTCATCCGTAATCATGCAAGCTTATATATGATCATATAAAGTACGGAAAAAATAAATGTGAATGATCAAGCTTGATCAAGTCTGATTATGCATACTCATACAAAGCTATACTCGGTCAGGTAGGCTCAAGCTCGATCATTCTGGCCGCTCGAAAATAGACATGGATGGTCATGTATGATCAAGAATGATCATGGATGCCCATTCAAAGCCATGCGCAGTTGTGCATGATGGTCTTGACTGGGTTAAGTATTATTATACATGACCAGGCTTGACCAAGCATGAATCGTGCATAATCAGGCTTGATCAAACGAAAATCATAAATGGTCAGGCAAGAACAAGCTTTATTATGCAGGCCCGTGCACAATCTTTGAATTTCTATTGTACATGGTCGTGCACTGTCAAGAATGACTGTGCATGAATCATGCAAGTTCATGCATGATGGTATATGACTATTCATGATTGAAATATATGGTTGAGTAGGACTTTGCACAACCTTGCATGATTCATGCATGCCCGTGCCTGATTCATGCACGATCATACATGATTCATGTATGATCATGTCTGGTTCATGCTCGATCAAGCATGGTCTTGCATGCTGATTTTTTCCCGGGGTGTGACAAGATGAAACACGATTTCAGACTGCGGGTATTGTCAGTCTTCGCCTGCGGCTCAGGCAAAACTTCGCTCTGGTCTGATGTTGTTTTATCCCTTACCACACAATAAACTATTAAGAACCTTCTCCAAAATCAGCTCGATAAAAAATTTTTAAGAGATCGCTCACGAATTTCAGAAGTTACAAAAATGATTGAAATTTTGATTGACAATCACACTTAATAAAATAAAGAATAAAAATTAGTTTCTTATAGTATAACAGAACTTCGAATAAAAGGACTGGAGAAATTTGATAAAATTGTGTATGAATTATAGTTTCAAACAAGAATTTTATTAAATATAATTTTGAGTAGTAAATTTAACAGTTTATAATGTGCTTGTAATTAAACTTTTGGTAATTTCCTGAAATATTTGATTGAAATTTTAATTTTATCTGTGTAATCTACATAGAAAAAAAGATTTTTTGGCTCAAGAAAATTTTTTCTCGCACCGCGAGAAAATTCTCGTTTTCAATTCATAATGCAAAAAATTTCGTAGGGCAAGTAAAAATTTTTTGCACCAAGAAATCCTTCTTTTTTCGTGCAAAACTAAAAAAAATTAATATTTTGGGAAATTTGACTGGATGGGTTACTTACAATTATGTGTATGACTAAAAATAGTACGATGCTTAAAATTTTATCATAGGCTGGTAAATCGAAGAATAGAGCAGAGACAAGAGCACAACATAACGCGTATCGAAATAAAACAGAGGTGACTAAGTTTACTAATACTAATACTCGTTTGCATGAATATATGTACGCATTGTTTTATTACTCTAATTTCTCTTTATTTAAAATAATTTAAATAAAAATTTCTATGACTATAAAATAAAAAACATTTTTGTTTTGATGTCAAACAAGAAATTATTTTATGTTAAAAGCAATTGGATATTAATTTATTAATTATATGTTCATTAAATTTAGTGGCCCAAATGAAACAGATTATCATGCCAGTAATGGACGACCGGAAACGCATTCCGTGCACTCTTCTCAATTGTCTGTACAAGATGATCCTTTGGGCGTAAGGGGGCATAATCAACAAACATCCCAACATGTATGAAATATTTAATCATATCAAAAGGCTTATCCATTTTTAAATTTAAATTAATCGATCTGATCCTTGATTAAAAACTCCGATTAAATCCAATTGAATCTGATTGAATCTCAACCGAATTTCTATCAGATTCAATAGGAAACAAATATTGGTCAGGAGTGTTTCAAGTATCCGATTAACTTTAAATCTGATTCATTCGGAACTTTTGTATTAAATTCGATCAGAATTTTCTAATCAGATCCAAACGATGTTTTCGATCAGGGATTGTAAATAATTATTCGTTAAATCTTTCAGATGACGTCTGTTACTAAAGTAATTCGTGAAGTATCACACGTAGCCTCAGAAGCAGGAGGAGTTAATTATATTCCTGTACCACTAATGTCGCAAGATTATTCTCATGGGAATCCCTGTTATGCTGCTGATCCATACATGGTCAATTTTGATCATTATGATTCTTACGTAGGATATAATGCTCAGTCAGATTATCCATCACATAGCGCATATGCATCGGATTCACGTTCACCCCATAGCCCACATAGCCCATCAGAACATAGTCGTACAACACCACCACATGGTAGCTATCAAATATATATATGAATCATTCTACAAAAAAATTCTTTTTTCGAACCGTTACTCCCGGCAATCTTTTGAAATTTTGCGGTTACTATCCTCATAAGGATAATAGGGGAGAGTGGGGTCAATTGAACCAAAAATACTTTGACATTTTTTTTTTATATGAATAAAAGCAAAATGATAATTTTTTTTTTTTTACGAAATTATAATTTATTATATAGACTATCATTTCTCATAAGCACATAACTTAACAAAATGATGAAAATTTTCAATAAATACGAAATTGTACAGCTGCATCAAATGGTTCAATCGTCCCCTTTGCGGGGGCAATTGAACCACTAGTCGAGGACAATTGAGCCAAGAGTATTAAAACCACAAACAAATGACTTTAATGAATAATTTACTATTCATTACAGCTTAAAACTAAAATTACAATACCTCTAATAATATTTATTATTTTATATAACATTATATGTTATAAGAATCACTTTTAAAACTTCTGCCAATATAATTATTTTTTTTCTTGGTTAGTTTAGATTGTTTTCACATTCAGTCAAGATGCGCGCGTATGTCTGATGCTCACAGTGTGATTCGTGTGGTTCAACCGTCCCCGAAAGTACTGGTTCAATTGACCCCATATGATTTTATTGAAATAATTAGTTTAAAAAAAAATATTCAAGAACTATTTTACTAGAAGCAGAATTAGAAATTTATGACTAATATATGTATGAAGGTATTACAAAAAAAATTTTAAGATTAGATTTGAAAAATAAACAATTATTAAACAATTTGTTAAGAGCTGAAAAAAAAGTTCAGGTGCCTAAAAACACAAAAACTTGAATTTTTTAAAATTAAATCATTATATTGGTTCCAAATTTTGGTCAGACTAAGGTTTAGTCTATTAAAATATAAGTCCAAGAGGACGACTCATTTTTATATTTTTTTCGATTTTTTAAGCTTACTGGTTCAATTAACCCCACTCTCCCCTATTACTAAAAATTTCGGCTCATTATTTAAAGTCATTTCATTGCAATCATTTTTTTAATTTGTTGATTTTTTTTTTTTAACTTTTTTATTAGTTTTTCCGAGTAGATTAAATTTTCATAAAAATAAAAGCAATGCAGTTTTTTTTTTTTTAATTAAAGAAAACGGAAAAAAATATTTATTTTCTATCCCAAATTTTAATAATTTTAATTATACAAAATATGTCATTTCCATAATAAAATTTATTTGTTAAACTGTAAATAAATAAAATAATGATTGTAATTAATGATATTTTGATACTATCAGAATATATGCGAAAAGGACCTTCATATGTTGATGGTGGATACAATGACATGGGTCCAGTACTTAATCCTACATTGCAAGATCATTATCGAATAACACCGAGTCCAGGTGGTCCAGGAGATCAGTATGGTTAGTGATATATTTTTGAATTTAATTTTTCGTCAATCATTTTCCATATCATTCAACATCACTTTGTTTAGTTTTTATTCCGAGTTGATAACATATATTTATTTAAGTATGTATCTATTTTGTAGCTGTATTTTTTTCCTTCTGTAGATCCTATCACTGATACGTGGAATATAGACGATTCTGGAGTACCTACACAACATTATAATGGTAAAAAAAAAAAAAATAAAAAAAAAAAAAATGAATCGTCTCAAAAATACTGGGCATTAAAATCATTTTTCATTTTTACATGAATGATCATCTTATATTTCGAAATAAAAATATAAGCTGTAATATTTGTCATTAAGAATTTTGAATTTGTTTTTATTTTTAGATGAAAACAAAATGGCGTATGGTTACGTATCACCATCTCCGTACGGACCAGTATCTTACGGGCCTAATATAGGAGTAGTACCAGTTCCACTTGTAAGCGACGGGCCTTCCTATGATGATTCTCACCCTGTTACACTGCCTGGAAATTTAGCACCGGGTATTTTCGAAGATGATGTACACCTTCAGCGATTGCAAACACGGCATTCAGTGCCTGGGATGGTCAGCCCATTGGGTGATGATCCAAAGTCAATGCGTTGGAGAGATCCAAATCTTTCGGAAGTTATTGGTTTCCTTAGTAATCCAAATAACATCATAAAGGCGAATGCTGCTGCGTATTTGCAACATCTTTGTTACATGGACGATCCCAATAAACAAAAAACACGGAGCTTGGGTGGTATTCCTCCATTAGTCCAGTTATTAGATAATGAAAGTCCCGACGTATACAGGAATGCATGCGGAGCATTACGAAATCTTTCTTATGGCCGTCAAAATGATGAAAATAAACGAGCGATTAAAAATGCTGGTGGTGTACCAGCGTTGATTAGTTTATTGCGTAAAACTTCTGATGCTGAAATAAAGGAATTAGTGACTGGTGTACTCTGGAATCTATCATCATGTGAAGATTTGAAAAAAGCAATTATCGATGACGGTGTTACTCTCGTAGTTAACAATATTATTATTCCCCACAGTGGATGGGATCCAAGTGCTTCCAATGGCGAAACTTGTTGGTCAACTGTATTTAGAAATGCGTCTGGTGTCTTGAGAAATATATCAAGTGCTGGTGAATATGCTCGAAAAAAATTACGTGAATGCGATGGCCTCGTTGATGCTCTTCTGTATGTCGTACGATCTGCTATTGAAAAATCAAATATTGGAAATAAAATTGTCGAAAATTGTGTTTGCATTTTACGAAATTTAAGTTATCGTTGTCAGGAAGTTGAAGATCCTAATTACGATAAACATCCCATTCAATCAGTTGTCCAAAATCGTATAACAGCTCCTGTGAAAGGTAAAAAATTATATTTATTAATAACTTCAATCATAAAATGTCTTAAACAATAGTTAGGTAATGTGATACATTTTATATGATTAAGGTGAAAATTTAGGCTGCTTTGGCGGGAGTAAAAGGAGAAAAGATGGACAACCACCGCAGAAAGAAGTAACAACATCTAAATCAGTCAACGCTCGAACTGAACCAATTAAAGGAATGGAACTTTTATGGCAGCCTGAAGTAGTTCAATGTTATCTCAGTCTTTTACAAACTTGTTCCAATCCTGAAACCTTAGAAGCAGCCGCTGGAGCGCTACAAAATCTCGCTGCATGCTATTGGCAACCAAGTATTGAAATTCGTGCTGCTGTGAGGAAAGAAAAAGGCCTACCAATTTTGGTTGAGTTACTAAGAATGGAGGTAATTTTAATTGCACAAACATCAATGTCGGTACTTTAGCTGTCCAATCACAGTAATTGTCTTCGCTATTTTTTAGGTCGATCGGGTAGTTTGTGCTGTAGCTACAGCTCTTCGAAATCTTGCTATTGACCAACGTAATAAAGAATTGATTGGTAAATATGCCATGAGGGATCTGATTCAAAAACTACCATCTGGTAACAATCAACATGATCAAGGAACAAGTGATGACACAATTGCTGCTGTACTCGCAACGCTAAATGAAGTTATTAAACGGAATGCTGAATTTTCAAGGTCACTATTGGATGCTGGTGGTGTTGAAAGATTAATGAATATTACAAAACAACGTCAAAAATATACTGCACGTGTCTTAAAATTTGCTGGTAATTTCATAACTTTATTTTTTTTTAATCCTGCCGGGTCATTCCCTGTCTAGTATTTGCAATCGATCTCTTTCAATTTCGGTGAACTTTGGTGGGAAGTTTTCTTTTATTAAAAAACGAAGTTCTACCGAAAGAAAAAAGTTATTTTGTAAAAATCTCGAAAATTTCATAGAAATTGAAAGGACTAGATTGCAACCATTGGTCGATTTGACATAAAATAAAAATTAAGAATTTCCAAAAAAAAAGGGCACGTTATTTGTTTCGTTGACGTTTCAAGGTCCAAGGAATCATTCGTTTGTAAACTAATTTTTGTCTTACTAGTAACCTTTCAGGTTTACAGCTCAAGGAACGCGAACACAACGGGATATTTCGGGGCTGAACGACTGTTTTCAAAACTTCTTTTTGTTTTTATGTTTTATTTAATATTTTTAATATTTAATTTTAAGGCCAAGTACTATTTACAATGTGGCAGCACACAGAATTACGAGAGGTTTATAAGAAACATGGTTGGAAAGAAGCTGATTTTGTAACTAAGACAGTAGCAGCGCGTAATTCTGGGCTCAATTCGCCTAATAATGCCAACAGGTAAGAAAATAAACAGTTTTAATTAAAGTACTTGCTAGTGAAAAATTTAAAAAAGAAAACTTATCAGAGAATACCATGATTATATACACATTATAGTTATGATTTCAGCACATTAAATAGACCAATGGCAAGTCAAGGAAGCACAAGATATGAAGATCGAACAATGCAAAGATCGAATATGAATTCAAATAATGTTGGATGGCAAGCAGCTTATCAACCGGTAAATATTGATTAGTAGTCAATAGAATTTGACTTGTGTGTCACATTTGAACAATTTTAGAGTATTCACTATTTTAATCTAGACTTTTATATTCTTTTTATATCAGCATCAAAACTTAAAGTTTCAGTGTCTCTACAGCCAGTCGAAACGAGCTAATTTCAGTTTATTGCTGAGAACAAATACTAACAATTGCAAAATTGCGAATGACTTCAGTCATTGGGAAGAAACAAATGATGTTTCTACTCACCGACTTAAGGCATTCGCAATTTAAACTCTGATACTTGTCATTTGCTCAATAGTAATTTCAGATCATTAATTTTATTTCTGTAAATGACAGTTCCGACTTTGTGATTAAGTTTTATAAAAAATAGTATTTATAGGCTCTGATTAGTTATAAATTGCAAGTCACAATTTAATCACTTACACTAATAATTGGTCACACCATTGGTCTTACATTAACTTCTTTCTCACTGGATACTGACACTGAAACTTAAAGTTCTAATGCAGGTAATCATGAACAATAAGGTGTGTGCACAATAAAAAATATTGTGTGTCTGTGTTAAAAACGGTCCGTGGTAAATTTTTTGTGTTGATTGTGTTATGTTAAATCACCATATTCCATTGTGTTACTTAAAAATTTTAAATCGATTTACTATTTAATATTTAACACCTTAAAAGTGTTACTTGTATAGAAATAAATTATCAACATTTGGTCGTCATGGAAGAATTAGAAAAATGAAAGTGAAATGACATTTTATAAACGTCAATTTAACTTAAAAATTATTATTATTAATATAGTAAATTTACCATTTACTAAAAGATGGAATTTATATCATTCTAACAAAAAAAATTTCGTTATAATTTCGAATTATTTCATGCAATGTTAAAATTATTTTTTCGCTAAATCCCTTATTAAGAGAAACGATTTAAAACGATTAAAAAAAAAAAATTTTAAATACTTTTCAATGCTTTTGAATCGCCCTTCTTACGGGCTTTTAATGTTATAAATTGTTTCGAATCGTTTCTTATAACTAGGGATAAAAATGTACTTTTGGTTTAAAAGAAATTAACTAATTTACTAATTACAACTGGTATGAAATATAACGTTAATTTATTTTAATCTTGACTCTAATAAAAACATTGTTTACTATAGTAAACAATATGACATATCAATGAATAGTACAATAATCGATTACCTCAAAATAATCTATAAATTATATTTACTAAATATCCATGATACAAAAATAAAATAGTAAAAGTTAATATTTTTTTTTTGTGTTGCCGCTATTTAAAAAGGATTGAATTCACTACTCACATTACCCGAATTTTATGTTGAAATTTTAAAAAATAACCCAAAATTTTCAAACAATGTGGGGACCGTCTCTAACACATGTTGATTTTAACACAATAATTTTTACTGTGTGACACAGGATGAAACAAGATTTCAGACTACGGATGTCAACTTTACCCTGGTCTGAAATCGTTTTGTTTAACCCCTACCTAGCGGATCCGTACTACGGTAAATTATCGTAATTTACCCTATTCGAAAGAATTATGGGATTTTATGGTAAAATAGGTATTTACGGTCAATGCACGGTATTTCACAGCAAGATTGCGGTATTGGGAACTGACACGGAGGCGTGGCTTAAAAAACATGGCAGATGATTGGGTACACTTTCAAATATGTAACCCATGTTATAATAGGACTTATAAATAAAATGTTACTAAATTTATTAGTTATCTTACCTTGGACAGGTAAAAACCCAAAACAAAAAATTATATGACGCAGAAAGAATTTTCTCTGTTGGTTATTTAATAATGAGTGAAATAAACCGCAAAAAAAGCGTTAAAAATATGACCGTAGTTACCGCGCTTTCCATTCAAACGAGTCATAAAAAAGGAAAATCCCATGAAATCAATGCTAAAATATCTAACAGTGGAAAAATAATTTTAATAACTTGTTCTTGTAATAAAATGTTTATTTATTTAAAAGATTATAAGAATCATATTTTCAGTTTTTAATATTTAGGTTAAACTTTACAAACGTACCTGGCAATATCAAATAATCTTTTTTTTGAAATGTTAAGAGCAAGCTTTCATGTGAGGAGTAATTTTATTTACTTTTAAATAACTTCTTCCTCGCTTCTAATTTATCAACTTTTTCAAAATTACCAAAATAATTTTCTAATATCACTGAACTACCATCAGCTTTCGGAAACTTATGGAAAACCACGTTTAAATTTTTATTTGCTTTACTCTGACAATCTCTAACTACACAGGATACTTTACTTTTTGTCTTTTCACATTCTATAAATATTCCAAGTTCCATTTTAATATTTATTTCTTAATAATTTCTTGTAAAAAAATGATTTCTTGTGTTTACAGCATGCATTTGCTGCATATTTACTCGACTTTTGTAATCCATCATTATTTTGATTTTTTACCACCAGTTTGCGTGACCTTGTTTGTCAGTTCCCAATTCTTGCCGTAAATTTGCAGTAAGATAATAATAATTTACCGCAACATTGCAACAAGCCTGCAATATTTTACCGTAAAGTGAAGTATTTCACTGTAAATCAACGTATTTTTGCGGTAAATTAGGGAAAATATGGTAAATTACCGTAATTCGGATCTGCCAGAGAATTGTCCAGCAATTTACTATTTTCTTCCCATTTAACTTTGTACTTCA
The DNA here is from genome assembly GCA_030273425.1 of Microplitis manilae. NCBI lineage: Eukaryota > Metazoa > Arthropoda > Insecta > Hymenoptera > Braconidae > Microplitis > Microplitis manilae. The sequence goes on from CP092729.1 coordinate 710,092, forward strand.
ATATCTCACAATTGTTATTTTTTATTAACAATTATTAACTATCATCAGTAACTTTTAAAGAGTTTTTAACTAAAAAATAATTATTTTCAGGGCTAATTAACTGCCGGAAACTTTTAATATCGGCTGATGTATTGCGTAGTATTTTGCAATATAAAAACATTTTCGTATGGAAGATATTAAACTTCACATTAATAAAATATGGACTGAATAAATAAATAAATAAACAGAACCTAAACTATATAAATCACGATAAATTAGACTTTTTCATTATTTATATTATAATTTTAAAAAATATATATAATCAATTTGTAGTACTATTGTAATAGCTAAATAGATTAAACTAGTAAGGTCATTATAACATAACATTGTCATGACAGTTTTTAAATTATTTATTATGAAATACTCTAAAGCTTAAAAAAAGAAAATTAATTGAATATGAACCGAATGTTAAATGAGATCTTAGTAAAGCCAAATAAACCGAAAAATCAATTTGTTATAAAATCGTAAACATTGTATAATAATTCACGTATTAAGTATTTAAAATACATTTATAAACGTCCTAATGCTAATTATATATTCTTAGATTTATAGAAAATAGTATATATAATTATGTAAACATTACTAATATTATTATTATCATTATCAATATTATTAATATTATCATTATTATTATTATTATTATTATTATTATTATTATTATTATTATTATTATTGTTATTGTTAAAGTTGTACATAAGTATTCGCAACATGAGCATAGTTTTTACGAATATTACAATATAAGTGAACTACGATTTCATTTTTTTATGTTTTTTTTTTTTTTTTTTTTTCTTCGTTACCTTTAATTACTAATGATCTAGAATGATTAAAAAAAACCTCTACAATATATAATATAATAAAAAATAAAAGAAAGTAATTGATACCTACCAATCGTTAGAGGGGATTCCCAATAATAATAAATTGAAATAAATCGTAGGTTCAATAAAATTGAATAAAATCTTTGTTTTGGATTGGGAACTTCAATTTGATAAAATAAAAATTTGTTTGAGAATATTTATTCGAAAATATAAATATTAAATTATGTAATGTTTTATAACTTTTAAATATCAAAATAAAACTGTCATTTGCATTTACAACTTGATGAGCTTAACATAAAACCTATATGGCGAATATTAATAAAACTAATATATCAATCGATCATTGAATACTGTAAAAACATATATACCATTATAGAATTAAAAACAATTCATTTGAGTCATCAACATGTAGTTCCATATTTATTGCCTTTTTTCTCAATTAAATATCATACTACTCATTATTCTATTTATTTTAATCTCACATTCTTGAAAAAAATTATTTTGTCTTATCATATATTATATATGGTCATATGTAGTAATCATATCAACCTTTATATATCATTATGTACCTATGAAAAAATATTTTTATAAAATTTCCTTACTAAGTTTTGTAAAATTTCGTACCAAAAGTGGCCAAGTAAAATTTTCTATATTTTCATAAAATTTTACAGACAGTAATTATATTTTTATTTATTTATTGTTTTTTGGCCATGGAGTCTAGGTTCCTAGGGGCCATCACGAATACAATTATTTAACACAAAAAGTATATAGCATAAATATATAATCATACATAAAGGTAAATATAAAAATAGAAATACACAAAGTAATTATACACTATCATCATCACATTCAGAAGAAATTGCTTAAAAATACATTCATTAGTACAGTCACCTGGTAGTTTGTTCGACGCCCTTATTGCACTTACAATGAATGATTTATCGTATTTAACACTGTGACGATTAGGGAGTACTAGTAAGTCTTGTCTATCATCGTCTCTCTGGAGTCTAGGTTCAATTGTAAATAATTCGCTATGGAATAAAGGCATCTGACGCATTTTAATTGCCTTATAAATCAAGCAGCAGTAACAAAACTCACGTCTAGTTTCAAGTGTAAGACAGCCTAAATCACGGTAATACGGAGTAACATGTTCATATCTGTTTATTTTAAAAATATAGCGCATACAAGAGTTTAACTTTCTTTGCTTTTTGAGTTGTTGTTGTGTAGTTATATCGCTATATATATTGCAGCACAATAATCAAAGATATTTTAAATAAAAAATATTAGATCGCGAAAAAAAAAGCTTCAATTAGATCTTAATAGACATTGGTCTAGTGGATGAGAACATTAATGAGACGAATGCTGCTGTCCGCTCTGATTGAAAGAAGTGATTAGAAAAGATTTTTAAAAAATTTGAATGTTTTGTAACCTTTCTGAATTCTCAATAAAAATCAACAAGTATTTGATGCGATTGAAAAAATTTTTTAGTGATTAAAAACTATTGGGAAGTACTGAAAAAAATTGAGTACTTTCAAATCACCCTAAATAGCTCCACAGACCGAAATTTCACAATTATTTATTAATTAAAAGTCATTTAAAAGTGTTTATAAACTTTATTGATTTCAACTCGTTTCAAATTTTGCTATAAAATGAGATCCATCTCTTACTTTGTGATTTAAGGGGAAAAAAGGGTCTGAGATACAAAAAAAAAGAGCATATTTATGTGATTTTTTTTTTCAGAGTACCTTCTTTATTAAAATTCTTAGGATTTGTGAAATTGTTAAGCATCATTTCAAGAATTTTCTGCTAAATTTTCATTAAAAAAATATTGAGAAATAAGGCAGTGGTAGTGGATAGAACCGAGTCATTTTAAAAAAAAAGTCTTCATGCGGTAGGCAGGATAAGTTATGACTGCTTCATCTAAAATAAAAAAGCCAAAAAGATCCTTGAGTACATAAGTTTATCTTAGATTTAAACAAAGGATTCTTTTCAATAACTGCTTATTCTTTAATTAAACAAGAGGAGCAATTTTTGGTAAAAACTTTCTTTTATTACACCTTTACAAAAAATTCAAAAATGAATATTTTATTCATTCCTTCATTCAAATCCGAGATAAACTTATGTACCCAAGAAATCTTTTTGGCTTTTCGATTTCAGATGAAGCAGTCATAACTTATCCTGCCTCGCATGAAGACGTTTTTTTTTTTTAAATGACTCGGTTTTATCCACTACCACTGCCTTATTTTTCAATTTTTTTTTATGAAAATTACGAGAAAATTATTGAAATGATACTTAACAATGTCAGAAATTTCAAGAAAAAAATGAGTTTTTAATTTTTTTTTAATTGTTCCACCACTTCAAAAAATTCAAAAATATTCCTGAATGTAGAGGAGTATAAAAGACATTTTCTGACGAATTTTGGTGAGTGACATATTTCAAAAAGGCAAAAAAAAGATGGTAATTTTCTTTTCTCCATTAAAAATCGGCAGCCCGTGAGAATCTTGATCATATGATTTTTTCATGTTTTGGACTCATAAGAATTAGGGCAAAAATCATCACTGATTAATTCTGAATTTTACTATAAAAATAAAAATAATTTCGAAAAAACAGGTTTTTCTGAAATTCTCGAATACCGTTTGATTTAAAGAGCTAAAAATTGAGGTGAATTATTTTGATTCGACACCAAATCGACCCCCTAAGTATGAGTCAAAAAAGCCATGGGGACAGAATTCCTATATTAATCCGGGATATTTTCTTAATCTTCAAAGATGTTTTCCATTAAACGAAAATCTATAAAAGTTTAAAGACCGGACTAAAAGAAAATATTTCAGTAAAAGAAATTATTAAAATGTAATTTATTTTATTGCCGATGCGATTAGTCGAGAAAGTATAAGAAAACATAGCAAACAATTGAAGTGAGAAACTCAAATACAACATCCTTTGTTCTATTTCTCAAGCTATTGAAGTCTACATTATAGAGAGGCTATATCGCGTTACTGATGCCATAAGGGCGTATCTGCCTATTATACGCCCTTATGGCACCCGGGTGCCATAAGGGCGTACCAAAAATTTTTTTTTGGGAATCGATGTAGTTATGCCTAAAACGGGCAGAAATGCAAAAAAAAATTTTGGTACGCCCTTATGGCACCCAGGGTACCTACCGGGAGCCATAAGGGCGTACCAAAAAATTTTTTTTTCGGGAAACAACGTATTTTTACTTGAAACGCGTAGAAATGATGAAAAAAAAAAATTTTCAAATTTGAGATTTTTTGATACGCCCTTATGGCACCCGAGATACCTACTGGGAGCCATAAGGGCGTATCAAAAAATTTTTTTTTCGGGAAACGACATATTTTTACTTGAAACGCGTAGAAATGATGAAAAAAAAAAATTTTCAAATTTGAGATTTTTTGATACGCCTTTATGGCACCCGAGATACCTACTGGGAGCCATAAGGGCGTATCAAAAAATTTTTTTTTCGGGAAACGACATATTTTTACTTGAAACGCGGAGAAATGACGAAAAAAAAATTTTCTTCGAATTTTAAATTTTTTGGTACGCCCTTATGGCACCTGAGGTACCCACTGGGAGCCATAAAGGCGTACCAAAAATTTTTTTTTTCGGAAAAAACATATTTTTACTTGAAACGCGGAGAAATGACGAAAAAAAAATTTTCTTCAAATTTTAAATTTTTTGGTACGCCCTTATGGCTCCCGGTAGGTATCCTGGGTGCCATAAGGGCGTACTAAATTTTTTTTTTGCATTTCTGCCCGTTTCAGGCATAACTACGTCGTTTCCCGGAAAAAAATTTTTTATACGCCCTTATGCCTTTTCAAGGGTATTTTTTTGCAGATACGCCCTTATGGCATCAGTAACGCGATATGATCTTAATAATTTTTCGACTAATTGTTAGCAATACTTAATATGAAAAACTAAGCTGAGTATATATGTTCACAATGATTGTAAGGCAACTCTGTTTATGAACACCTGTTCGGATAAATGGGGAGACTATTCCCCCTTACCTGTCCACTTCCTGAGTGTCTGCACGGTTCTGTTTGTAATAAAGTCTCGAAAGCAGACCATTGTATGGCCCTACGGTCAGTCTTATTACCGGACATTCACGGTATGCGTTATTATAACGCTATTCTTTAAAAAAACTAAGTGAAATTTTTTATTAATACTTCCATTATAATTTTTAATCAAGTTAAAAAATCATTTACACTACAAATATTTTTTAACATTGTGATAATTTATATAAACAATAATTCATTATTAGATCTTATATTAATAAAGTCGCCTATAATTGCGTTAATAATTTAAATTGGTGTTGGTGTTCGTTACGTGACAAAATTATTTTCCGTAGTGAGTGAATAATATTAAATTAACCAAATATTCAAATAATGATTTATTATTTATAATTGCAAAAATATTTTATAGATGGTGCAGGAAATGAGTTATTGGATAAGAAAATATATTCAACTAGTTTGTAAAATAAAATGCTGAAAATATTGTTTATATTATTATTCGTATTATATATTAGTTACGGGCAAAGTAAGTGAAAAGTTTTATTTAATTATTTGTTTCGATGCACTGAGAAAAAAAATTTATATTTTCAAAAAAAAAATGCTTCATTTGAGTATTTTAGTGCCAAGTAATTATTCTTCCATGAAGTAAAATAATTACTTTATTCAAATATTTTATTTACTTGCTTAATTTAAGAAAACAATTTGGTTTGTTAAAAAACTATTATTAGACATGCCTTTTTTAAATCTATTATTTAGATAAGTTTAGTACCTCGACAAACATTTTTTTTATAAATAAATAATTTTACCCTACGTTAGATTCGAACCTAGACCGATCATGCGAGACTTATGACCTACAGCACACTCAACCACGGTGGCTTTTTGGAAGTCATGTTTTTAATAAACTCTTAAGTTATTCGTCGATGTTTGTGTTTAGATATTAATTTACACAACGAAATAATAAAATTTAAATATTTAATAGTTTATAGAAGAGGCTCTCGAAAAAATTGCCATATTCTATATTTTTATCAATACCAATGAGAAATTTCATTTTGTCATAAAAACAAATTTTTTTCTTCAAGAGGATAGCCACTGTCAGGATCGAAAAAATAGTTGATTTTCGGGAATTTTTTTGACTGGGATAATAAAAGAATTTGGGGATCAGGTTTCTTTTGTTTTATAAAGTATACACTGAAGATAATTCTCCTAAATTTTTATTAAAAAATATCGTGTTATTACAAAGTTATAAATATTTTGTGGAGCACCAAAAAAATTTTCCCCAACCATGGTGTCATCTCTAACTCAAAAACGGATTATCTGAAACAAAAAAACCAAACCGCGTTGTAATCTATATGCATGTGGTTATCGTTTCACGCAGGGGATTTTGAAAATTTGGACTTGAAAAAAAAATGGCGGCCTTAAAAAATCTTAAAAATCAAAATTTTCAAAATCCCCTACGTGTAACTTTAGGTACTGAATAGACGAATACGGGAAAAAAAAGTTGCAAATCGGTTCATATTTATGCAAATTACAGATGCCACCAGTTCAAAAAAAGTAGTTTTGAGAAAAACGCGTTTAAAGTTTTTAGTTAATGCAACGGTCAGTTGACGCGCTGTTACAAAAATGACTATATTTTAGAAAAAATTACTTATTTTAAGGTTTTATGTAAACAAGAAAAATAATTACTTGGAGATTAAATTTCTTTTTCTCTCAGTGTGTTATTTAAAAATGATTTTTCTATTAAAGTAATTAGAGATACAAGATGTTTTTTGGAAAATGGAGCATCAGCTTCTCATCTTTTCGTGAGCGAAGACAAAAGTGTTGGGGATACAATAGGTGTCCTTGGAGTACTCGGAAACCCAGGTATTGATGGAGATATTGAACTTAGGCTACAAGAGCGTGATAGTCCAATTACCATACTACCCCATTCGCGTAATTTAACCCTTATTAAAACTCTTGACAAAGAAGGAATCGATGGTCCAGCTAGTGTTTACATCACCGTTATTTGTGAAAGACGCCATACTTTAGATCCTGTAAGTTTTTAACTACTGCTTTATTTTTTTACTAATTTTATTTTATGCTTTTAAATCTTTTATCAAATAAATAACCTCAGTCCCAGGACTGGACAAAGCATGGACTTTCTACTACTTTCTAAAACTTAAATAATCTTCTGGTCTAATATATATGAAGCTGAAGCTAGGGCCGTAATAAGTAGCGGCCAAAATTTTTTTGCGTGGCCGCTACTTATTACGGCCGCTAGCTTCAGCTTCATCATACATTTTCGCAAACGATTAATAGTGATAAAATAAATTAATTTCATTGAATATTTCTACAAATAAAATAAATAATTAATAAATATGCTATTTTATTTAGGTCTTTTCCATTCCGGTAAATATACGAGTTACTGATGCTAATGATAATGCTCCACAATTTGTCAATGCTCCGTACATTCTAAACATTTCCGAAGTAAGTAAAATAGAATAAAAATATTCGAGTAAGTTTTGAAATATTTGATTACTTTTTTTGTATAATTAGGATTGATTAATAACATAATTAGTGATAATAAATAAATTAATAATAAGGTATAGAGGTATATTAAAATTAAAACGAGGAAAATTTCTTTGAAAACGTTAAAAGATAATTTATACCGTAGCTTTGCAACTTTCATTGTTGAGCCATTAATGCATGAAATGCAGCAAAGCGTAACTTAAACGACCAACAGGTACAAAGTTTGTGATGATAGTGCGCATCCGCTGTGTTAGTGTGGCAGTGACCAGAGAATGGTCCTAGCTTCTATACACCGAATACGCGTAGCACCGCACACGTCTCGCCGTCTTACTTTATTTTAAAGTAGGAGAACTTTTAGCTATAAGCATTCACCCGCGCTCACCGTTATAATAAACGTTTTATGATGTTAGATAGATTAGTTACCGTATTAAACTATACGTTTGGATTATAAATAATCTAAAAAATTAAGGGAACAAAGAAATTTTATAAATTTAGATTTTTAGTGATTTTTGGAACGCTGTATTTTCGTTAAAAATGGTCGTATCGAATAAATAAACAAAGCCATTTGAAGCTTTAAATCTCTAGTTTTAGAATCTTTTAGCAAATAAATTATTTGAGCCACGATTTTTTGAGTCTACGGAGCCGGATAAATTTTTTTCAAGAAAACCAATTTATGGCTTGTTTAGAAAATTTATTCAGCTAAAATTTGTTTTTTTTTTTTTTTTTTCTACGACAATTTGCTGCCGAGATATCAGCCTTCAAATGAAAAACGATCCTTTTGCCTTTGATTATCGATATTTTAGTAGCAAATAGTCGCGCTGTAATTTTGAGGACAGCTTGAGAAACTCGAATAAATTTCCCAAAAATCTGATTTTTGATTTAAAAAAAAAACAACTTTTTTTCATTCTTAATGTAGACTTGAAAAACGTACGAAATTAAAAAAAAAAGTGGAATTTTATTTATTTATTTTTTTTTATTCTTCAGAAGTACTATTTTTTTCTCTTTACCTTACGTTTACGGAGTAACTAACGCAAAAACGGAAAAAAACCCGAAAAAAATTAATTTTGTTTTACGTTTTTCAAATATACTGATTTTTACACGTTTTCGAAACACTCGAATTTTTTTTTGTAAAAATTTTGAAAAGTATTGAGCGGCTTTTTAATTTTGAGTTTTAAGCTTGAAATTTTTGTAATAAGTTTTTATCACCATATACCTATTTTTGAACGGTAAAATAAAAAAAAAAAAAATTTTATATTGGTTCAGCCTCATAAATATATTCCTAAAATATAATATGATCAATATTGTTACATGTTTGTGCTTTTACTTAAACACATTTCTATTTCTTCTTTCACGTGACTGACATCTAGAGAATTTCATCCTGGAGAAACCCCTCCGTCACCTCAAACATTCCCGAGAAAGCACCCTCAGATTTAATCTGCAAAATTGCTTTATCGTATAAATTTTCATGATTCTGATGAACTTAGGGCTAATGCCCAGATTAAAAAGTTTCCTCTACAGGCTGTCGTTGGTGCACAATAAACAAGAACAATTTAGTTACCATATTTGTGTGTGTGATAACACATCTTTATTTGGAATTTTTTTCAACCAAGATTTGTTAACTATAAACAAATATATATTTGAATGAAATAAATAGTTTGTTCACTTACATAAGCTTATTTATTTGGCTCAAATAAATTGTTCTCTCAGCGTACTGAAGTCGATTCGCTGATAAAAAGGTTATCGGAGACACAATAACTTCATCTTTTTCTTCACTACCTAAAAACATTTTGAAGCTAATTCACTTCAGTTCACTTCACAGCAAATGAATCAATTTCAACCCTGATTTAGAATCTCGGTCGAATCCAATGAAGTAGGATTCAATTAGAGTATAGTAAATTTATGCTGTACCGTGTAATTAAGTAATTAAAAAAATATGTTGCATTATAACTTTATAAAAATAATTTTTTATTCCGATACTATCCTTGATTGGAAATTTCCATTAAATCTGATAGAAAAATTCTAATAGGATTCAATCGGAAATTTCCGATTGACTTTTAATCGGCTTCAATCGAAAAAATGATAGATAAAAAATTATTATTTTTCCGATTGAGTCTAATAAAGTTTGATTAAAATTTTTCACTCGAATTCAATCGGAGGTTTTAATCATCAGAGATTAGAACATTTGCTATTAAAAATTTAGCTGAAAATAAAGTCAAAACTTACTCGAATGTTCATTCTAGTTACAATAATTAAACATTTTATGTACTCTAATAAGGTCACCGTGGTGGGTACTCGAGTTTTACAAGGAGTAAGAGCTGTGGACATAGATCAGCCTGGACCTTATTCAATTGTTCAATACAGCATTCTTCCAGGCCCACATTCCGTAATTACACCATTTATTACTTTTTAATTTTATATCCGAATTCGTATTTTTAAATATTTTAACATACAAAGTTATTTTTAGGATTATTTTTTTTTCATAAATGCTCTTGAAGGAACACTGGTACTGAAAAAACCACTGGATTTTGAAACTCTAAATAACTTTTCTGTTATTATTCGTGCCCAGGTATTTTATTTATATTATATTTATTTTATGCATAATCTAAAGTGAAGATTTAAATGATCATTACGCTTTCGCCAACAGGAAAATCTTTTTTTTTTTATTAATTTTTATTCTGACATAAGTAATGTAAAAGGTCTAGTACCCGATCACTTTATTAAAAATTTTTAATCATCCCAAATGCTTTCTAATTATAAAAATATTACTGGCAGAAAAGAAATTCCTTCTTAAAAAAAATCTTTTCAAATTTTTAGGATCAAGGTAGTCCGCCACAGTCATCTCTTACAACGCTGTCAGTAAACGTAATTGATGCTGATGATCAAAATCCTGTATTTAGTCATGATCAGTATAGAGTTATTATACCTGATGGATTTCAAAATGTAAAAGATAACATAGCGTTAATTTTATTTTTAAATAATAAGTTTTAATTGTAAAAGAATTACAATAATTAAATTTAATTTTTTTAGAAAAAAATAATTTTGCCTGTAGAACCTGTGCCAATAAAAGCTGTAGACCAGGATATTGGTATAAATGCACCTATTAAATATACAGCTCAGAATGGTATTTTGCCATTTTTACATTTAAATTCTCAAACTGCTGAAATTACTCTAATACGTAACTTATTGGATCATGAATTACTTACACCATCTACAATAGTTATCAAGGTATATACATATATCAAAATATAGTAAATATAAATTACAATGTTTTAATTATGTTTTAGGCGACACAAATAGATAATCCAGACCGATTTAGTTTGGCAACTGTTATAATATCAAGAGAAAGTAGTACTAATGCGATCCCTACAGTAGGTATGTACACGAAGAAATTATTCTTGTTTGAAATGTTATTGCCCTTATGGGTAATCTAATCCAATCCAAAACTTCTCATAGAATCCACTAAAATGGGTCAACAACCGCATAGAAACCTAAAGGCTTGTATTGGTTTCCGCGTGGTTTTTGACCTATTTGAGTAAATTCTATTGAGAACTTTTGAATAGGGAAAACAATTTACAGCAATTTTGCCCAAGCTTAATCACCAGCATCTTAATGGTCCACGTCTTTATATAACTATTATAAATATTGCTAAAATATCTTGCTCGAGATGCATTGGTACAGTGATGAGCTAATCTTGCACCGAAAATTACTTGCGTATATTACTAACGCATATTATGTGGCAAATCTGCTCAAGAAGTCTCATATTATGCTATCCATCTTACTTCTATCTCTGCCACTTTACCCTTTCCATTGGTATATGACACAGGATCCTGAAGTAACAGAGACAGAAGTGAAATAGATAATGCAATATGACACTTTTTGAGCAGATCTGGCGGAAGGAATGCGTTAGTGTCTGTAAGTAATTTCTGGTGCAAGATTCGCTCAAGATACCCTCAAGTAACTTTACTAATAAATCTTGAGCAAAACATCTTCAATTTCTTTTTGTACAATATCATAGGCAAGTTCTACAATAATCTTGTGTTAGAATTTTGCATCAATATCTTAGGCCAGTAAATAAAGCATTTAACCTCGCACTAAATTTCCGATCCAATTTTATTTTTTTTTTAGGTTAAGGGTCTCTTACTGACCATAAAATCACAAAATGCTGACAGATCCAGGTGGAGCTTCGATCGCAATTTTGAAAGAAAGTTTTTGGCCTATATCTCGGAAACTATGCACTTTAGGGCAAAAGTTATTGAAACCATTATTGTAGAGAATAAAATTTTGCATCTTTTGTTTCCTGTAAACTTTTTTGTAAAACTTACCGTTTACGATTTATGGCCTATTTAATGAACCGGTTTTTCTATTTCGGCCGATAACTTTTAAAATATTGGATTAATCGATGAAATGCATATATTCATTTTAAAAGATCAATTAATTCTCTACAATTTTTGTTTGAAACATTTTTTATAGTGGCTATACTTTTTGAGCTATAAGACGTTCAATATTGGACCAACGGGTGTAAGGTCGAAAATTTCAAGGCATGCATAGTTTACTGGTAAAAATTTGGTAGAAGCTACCGATTAACAACCGGTTGCCTGTATTTTCTGTAAAAATCCTAAGTAACATCCCTCAAAAGTATTTTTTTTTCACTGCTGAAACCGTTTAGATAACAGCTACCGATTCGTAATTGGCTACTATTTCCGTACGATATACCGAAATAATTGGTAGCTAGTGCCAAAAATTTTCCGGTAGCAGCTACCAATTACAAATCGGTAGCTGTTATCTAAAACTATTCAGTAGCAGCTACCGATTAAATTTTAGTACCCGATACTGAAATAATCGGAAGCTGCAATCGATTATTTCGGTTCTACTGACCGGTTTCAGCAGGGAAAAAAAACTACTTTTGAGGGATGTTACTTAGTATTTTTACAGAAAATACAGGAAACCGGTTGTTAATCGGTAGCTTCTACCAAATTTTTACCAGTAAACTATGCATACCTTGAAATTTTCGACCTTACGCCCGTTGGTCCAACATTAAACGTCCTAAGCTCAAAAAGTATGGGCACTATAAAAAAAAGTTTTAAACAAAAATTGTAGAGAATCAAGTGATCTTTCAAAATGGACATATGCATTTTATGGATTAATCCAATATTTGAAAGGTTGTCGGCCGAAATAGAAAAACCGGTTCATTAAATGGGCCATAAATCGTAAACGGTAAGTTTTACAAAAAAGTTTGCAGGAAACAAAAGATACAAAATTTTACTCTCTACAATAATGGTTTTAATAACTTTTGCCCTAAAGTGCATAGTTTCCGAGATATCGGCCAAAAACTTTCGTTCAAAATTGCGATCGAAGCTTCACCTGGATCTGTCAGCATTTTGTGATTTTATGGTCAGTAAGAGACCCTTAACCTAAAAAAAAAATAAAATTGGATCAGAAATTTAGTGCGAGGTTGACCAAAAAAAACGGCTTTATTTACTGGCCTATCTTATGACAGATTGATATAGGAAATTGAGACGTGAAGTTGTGATAGTAAAATTGACAAGGATTAAATCACAAATTACTGTGAACATTGTAATTTTACTATATGGTCACAATAATTTTCTCATGTGTTTTTTCAATTTTCGTCAGGTGGTCAACACAGTCCGACTTTACCATGACACGATAATATTTCAAACAAGAATAATTTTTCCGTGTAGACAAAATTTTATTTTAATTTTTCAATTTTTAATCGCTGAACTATATCACGTATTTATATATTCTTTATAATTATGCAGTACAAGCACTATCTCAGTGCTCGCTTTTTTTTTCTTTAGCAAATAGGTGTTTACCCATTTAATTGTTACTACGACTTTTGCATGTTTTGTATGATTATTTGATTGCAGTAATCACTTGCCGCACAAAAATCATTGCACGGAAAAAAAAACTCTAAAAATTACTATTTGAAATTATAACTCGGAACCCGGTTGTCCATATGGAGAATTTTAACATTCAAATAGTAAATTTTATGATACGTGTCGTCTATTTTTTAAGTTTCAGTTACAATTTTTAAAGTTCAAATAGCAATTTTTCTTGCATAGACAATAAATTTTCCTACTTATTCTGTAATTATTCACGTTTAAATCGTAAATGAAAAAATTACTATTTAGAATAATAATATTTACTGATCACTTTATCATTATATTACTTGTCATTCTCAATTTTTATAGTTCATTTTTTTCCGTGTGTAGGCAAACACCCATTCGACGAATAAAGAAAGTGAGCACTGAGATAGTACTTATACCGCGATAGTACTAATAATGACAATTAGTATGTGGATTTCGTGGTGTTGTCTATTACTCACTCGAACGGATGGGCAATGGACAACATAGCGCATTTATTGCACAATATACTATAATAACAAATATGATACAACTGTGATTGGCAATTGTTTTTTCTGTTATCAGACGTAAAACGGCCAGTAAAATTTATTCTTCAAGATTTTACGATAAACGTTCCAGAAAATACACCGCGCGGTAGTGTAATTCTTTCTACTGGTCTTAACAAAGTTGGTTCAGTAAGTAAGCGATTATTTTACAACTACACTGAGAGAAAAAAAAGTACAATTCAAGTAATTACTTTTTTTTGTTTTCATAAATAAGGCACCCGTGGCTAATAAGGCCTGTCGGGTATAACGGTGGGCCCTGACTACTTCGTGTCCAATAGCCACGAACCACTGTTCATTAAATTTCCCGAATAAATTAATTTAATTAATAATAAATTATAAAATATAATTATAAATTTAAGATTATTTTGTTGTTGGTTTGGAAAGACGGGAAATAGATCTCAGGATGTAGGTAGACTCGTTCTGATCGGACACACGGCTGAAATATAACTTATTCTAAGAGACGCTGGTGATAAGAAATTTTTGTTCAAAGAGACTCAATTAAATTATGTATAACAAATTTTATTTAACCAAGCTCAAGTATATACAAAATAGTTTCCCCTTTTATTAATTTTATTTGTTACTTTATTGATCAAGATTTAACGTCCAGCATTTAATTAATTTATCACAAAATTATTGGACGTGGGGAATAAAGTTTATAATTAATTAAAATAACGCTATGTTGAAGAGAGAGAAAAGATGTGTGAATAATTTGTCGAAACTTATCTGGTTGTACGTGGGCTTACTACTGGTGATACTCGTCTCCGGTTCATTACAGGCTCCTTGGACTCGGTGTCGATCCTCTTCAGTGAATCCTCGCGGGCTCCTTGGGTTCGATGTCGATACTCTTCAGTAGACGTTGCACACCAAACTACCACACTCACTTAATACTCGAATTTGGTTTTTCTTAACCAGACGAAGGAGTCGCAAAATCTTGTTATTTAATAAATTCGACGAACACAATTATCACTTATAATAAAATCAATAATAGAGTTTAATATAAAAGAAACGTCTCAATAAATAAAATTATTTAGGTAACAGACCAACCGAGATAGAACTGAGTGTTGGAAATAAATGACTAAATATAATAAATTGATGGACTAGATATCGTTAGGCCGACTCAAATAAATTGTTGAGTCCTGGTGCTAGAGTAGGACCTCGCTAAGCGTCCTCAGTCCACTCTAGGCGATGGCCAGGGCCTAAGTCTCCGAGCAAGTGTTTGCTGGCCCTTTTATATCCTAATTTTGGAGGGGTGGAACTACCCCACTATTGTCTACGTTCGAATTCGATATAGGTGGCCTCTAGCCTGGCCCCAAGTGACTGGGAAATGTTAATTAATATTCAATTATAATAATAGATGACCTTGGAATCAATTAGATTTTGCGCTCGATTTTTAAGTCGTCAAAATCAAAACGCACGTTCACACGGGTAATAAGGCCTAAGTGACAAAAATGATATTTAAAATAACTGCCTTCGCTAAAGGCTACTCTAGTAGAAGAGTCTTGCATAGAGATGTTACTACTATTTAAATGACTAAAATACTAAAATTAACCATTTTTTATTGACAATTCACATTTTTTTCTCTCAGTATATCTTAATGTCTACCTATATTTTCGGTGTTGGAAAATAATTTATGGTTTATTTATTAATTGCAGAATTTAAAATATTGGCTTGAAAGTACAGCAGATGAAAATGATAAATTTTCTGTTTCGTCTGTCGGAGAAATTATTCTCAAGGAACCATTGGATTATGAAAAAAAAATCATACATAATTTTTTAATTCATGTTACAGATGGGATTAATGTATGTATTTATCTATTTATATTAGGGTGTTTAAAAAAATAACAATTGTTTTAACTTCCTGCGAAAAAAATTGAAAATTTTCAAAAACTCGGCAAGTTATTAGTTTCAGTCCGATTTTTGAAAACCGAATTTCAATCAAATTTTGACGTTTTGAGGTTCTAGGAAACTATTTTGACTAATTTCATGATGTGTAAGTGTATGTTTGTGTGTGCGTACGTACGTACATATGTAAATATCTATAAAAAATCTAAAAAAAATAATCTTCTGATTGATTTTAAGAGCTTGACATTAAAATGAAAATAACTAGAAAACAATATGGAATTCGAAAAAACTTTTTGGATAATAATTTGTAAAAAATAAAAATATCTACAAAAAAGGTACTATAATATTTTGTGATAAATCTGATAGTCTCGCCGGAAAAGTAAAAAGATCTCAAAATTTACTCTAACTTGACTTCAAGCTCCAATAACTTTTGAACAAATGGATTTATCAAAAAATGATAAAAGACTTTTTTTTGTAGAACATTCAATTCCCTACAAAAACATGCCTTCTAATTTTTTTCATGATTCATTATTAGCTAATTATAAAAATCAGAAGACGAAAAAAAAATTTTTTCCATGTTATTCTTATGGAAAATAAAAAAGTGCAATGCGAAACCTCTCAATGTTAATATTAAGAGTTCTAATTTTTACAGGCGTCTTTGTATATCTAAATGAAACTTTTGAATCTGTTTCCGAGGAAAAAAAAATTTGTTATTTCTTGTATCACCCTAATATATATATATATATATACTTAATGATAAATGATAATTGACTCACGTACACAATAAAGGTTTTTTGGTCCAAGAAAAATTATTCGTTTGGAAATGAGAATTTTTATTTTCATAGAACTAGAAAAAATTTCTTGAAGCAAGAAGTTATTTCTCGCCCGAAACATACGTAGCGCAAGTAATAATTTTTTTGAGGCGAGTAAAAATTTTTTGCGCCAAGAAATCCTTTTGTTGCTGTGTAGAACAGAATAATTAAAAATTATAATGAATATTTTAATGAAAATTATAGAATGATACAGCACGTGTGCATGTGGCAGTAGAAGATATTAATGAGTGGGAACCTAGATTTCGTCATCCAAGATATGAATTTCATGCTCATACTCTACGGGAAGGATCTATTGTCGGCGAGTTTCATTAGATATAATCATTATTTAAACATTAAATTACAAAAAACCTATAATTTTCTCAATGTATAATATACAGGAAAAGTTGAAGCAGCCGATGGTGATAGAGGCGATAGAGTTACATTATCATTAAGAGGACCTGACGCTCGGTATTTAAACATCAGAAACACACTAAAATCTTGAATTTTTTCCAACATGGGCTGTTTATGCAAAAGATTTATGTGAACCGGAAGTATAAGAACCTGTTTTTAGCAAACGTTTCAGTATATGATGAACCAATTTCGGGAAACCAAATTTTCGTTTTGTGAAGATAGTGCTGTCGGTTTTAGAATTACTATTCAGAGTTAAATGAAATTTTATATATTAGTAAACAATAATAAGAAGAAGTCTAATTAAATTTCTTAAGAGCTATTCTTGATTAAAAACTCCGATTAAAAATGTCTAATCAGATTTATTTGGATGATTTCTAATGAATCCGATTGAAAGTTGATCAGCAATCTCCAATTAAATCCGACTAATACCGATTGCAAGTAAATCGAAAATTTCCGATTACACTTAAATAAAACTTCTAGCTTCCTAGTCATATATGGCCATACATGGTCATGTATGATTATATATGAGCATATATGGCTATGTCTGGCCAATTTTCATACATGGCCATGTATGGAGCATTTATACATGGTCATGTATGATTCTTTTTCCACGGGGAACTAAACGAGTGTCTGTCAAATTTGATTAATTTCTGAGCGTTAATTTTGAAACCGACAGTAGTACCTTGATTAAGAAACATTCTCATGTTTAAAATGTATCCGTTTTGTAAATAGTTTGCCGGTTATGAGTGCTTCAACAAAGGTTATTTTTAAACGAAAATTTTCCTGTGCCCTAATACTTGCGTATTGTCGGATATACTGGTACAGGAAAGATTTTTAAAATTAATCTAATAGGCAGTTGGACCTATAAACGAAATAAAAAAAGAGGCGACTGGAAGAAAATCGAGATTTTACTGTAATTTTAGTAAATGACTTTTACTATTGTCTAAGTGATAACTTAAATCTAATTGTTTTTTTTAGTAATTTCCAAATAAGAGACAATGGTGAGCTCATTTTAACATCTTCAGGACCATTCAATAGTACATTAGCCCGCTTAGTAGCTGTGGCTACTGATTCCGGAAAACCACCACGGTATCATTATTTTATTAACTATGTTAATTATATAATTTCAACAAAATTTTATAAACAATTTATATTAACTCATAGGACTAGTATGATTCCATTAATTGTACATGTACCAAGTACACGGTCCAATCCAATCGCAGCACGTG
This sequence comes from Microplitis manilae, assembly GCA_030273425.1. Classification (NCBI taxonomy): domain Eukaryota; kingdom Metazoa; phylum Arthropoda; class Insecta; order Hymenoptera; family Braconidae; genus Microplitis; species Microplitis manilae. The sequence goes on from CP092729.1 coordinate 728,193, forward strand.
CAGCCCCAGCTTGGCTAAGTGGGAGCATTTTTCTTGTAGCTGGGTTTGGAGTTGTACTTGGTCTACTTGGGATCGTTATATTAATTCTAATTTTGTATATTTACAAGCAGTGAGTAAAAATATATCTTTTTCGTAATATCTATATTTACATATGATAGCATATTACATACCAAGGGAGATAAGTATGACATTCCCCTGATTGAGAGAAGCGATTTGGAAAAATTAAAAAAAAAATTTTTTAATTCTTTTTGATTCTTCCATTAACGTTAAATCCTAATTTTTAAGCAATGAATCCTTTTGAAAAGTTCCGAATTACCCGTTATTCAAGAGTTTGTGAAGAGATTTGAAATGATTTAGGAGGTCCTATTTTTTGGAAAACCTGATTAGTTTTCGATCACTAAAAAATTTGTTTAATCACTTCAAATGCTTTTTAAGAATTCAGAAAGGTTAGAAAACATTGAAATTTTGTTAAAATCTTTTCTAATCACTTTTCTTAATCAGGGTCTTACCCGCGAGTGCAATCGCCCGTGGCAAAGACGTGGATTGGGACGTCCTGCCTTTCTCTGTGGTGTGTATACGATTTTTCACCAGATTTTCACCTGAAAGTTTAAATTTTTGCATCTGTTTGCGGGAAAAATGGCGTATGCGCTGAAATTTATTATTTGTTTTCCCATAAAAGAAAAGAACGACTTTTTTTCCTCTAAGCAGGACAGGAGTTTTCAAATTTTGGTGCAGGTCTGGTAAAAAATAACTTAAAATATATCTATTTGTAGAAAACGACCAAAAAATGAAGGTTTGGTAAATTCAATTGGAACAGGATATAGGGGTAAATCACCAGTACCTTCTGCATTAAATCCAAGCCCTCAAATTTTGGGTGCAAATGTTATTAATGATATATCAGAAGATTCAAAAAAAAAGTCACGATCTAGAAATAAAAATATAAACAATCCAGTGTTTGGCAAAGATAATCAAAGCTTATACAATGCTGCGGGTAAACTCACTTTTTAAGCTTATACGTATATCTTTATTTGCTCTATATATTTATCTATTCAATGCATGTACGATTATCCTGTTTTATCATAGCTGCAAAGCGAACCATAAATGACAGTTTATCGACAGATGTACTATAACAAACGAGAAAGTAATGCAGATTTCTACATTTTCCACCAGCATGACGTATTGAGCTCATAATAACACTCTTGGAGCCATTATTGAATCCTTTTAGTAGATTTTATAAAAATCTAACTGTTGTATTTGTCCTCATGACGCAACTTTTCAAAAATTTTAACATTTTCTATCTATTTGAGTCAAGTAGGTTCCAAAAATACTATTAGTGAAAAAGTTTATATATGTATTTATATATATATATATATATATATATATATATATATATATATATATATATATATATATAAATATACGATATAACGCGCGGTTCTCCCACGATAGCGTCTACAATTCTGTACCGATCTTAATGAAATTTTTTTTTACATATTCTTTAGCTAAAGAGCTCGGTTCAGTTCGAAGATGAGCTCAATCGGCCAAAAAGTTTAAAAGTTATAGTCGTTTAAAGATTTTTTAATTTTTCAAAAAATTCAACTTTTCTTGATTTATCGTTAAATAACTTTTGATCCTAAAGAGATAATCTATTTTTGGTGATTTAATCTTTATGTTCATTCGATTTGCTTTAATTTAGGCTATGTTGCTTACTCTTTTGATAATTTTTTCTAGTACTTTGATGAATCTCAAAATTTTCAGAAAAATCGAAAAAACTATTTTTTTTTTACTTTCTCATTTAATAACTATCAAGTAATTCATAATAGTTGAATTTTGTTAATATTTTTATGTAGCTTATCTAATGAGCTTTATATTTCAGTACTATATTTTTATGTACAACGAAAATTACCTATTTATTTATTGAAATTTAGCTGTTGCATTCGTTCTTCCATTTTTCAATAAATTCATGTAACTGTTCCAATTCTGATTACTGCCATGTAACACTTTTAAAATCTCAACATTAAAGTATGCATAAAGTATTTTTTAAAAATTGACAAGCATCAATATAATTGATCTTATAACTTTTAGATGAACCTTTAAACACCACCGTCTATCTTACAGATTTAAATAATTAAATGAATAATGAAAAATCTACTTCCATTTCGGCTGCCGAATGGCCTTTTTTTCAAATGCACTCTTGTATTACAAAGTGTCGACGCCAAAGAGTTTTATAATAACATATGCTAGCATATTTATGAAATTTTTATTAGTTGTTCATATTCTATAGTTTTCATGAAATATTTTTTTACAGCAAAATTTTTAATATCTAATAAGCGCAAGTTAGCACCGTTTCACTAAATGGCTACTGTGACTTTACTTTACAGGCTTGCTAAATCAGGATAATTAAACAGACGTTAAATAACGTACATTGCAAAATGCGTGGTCTTTAGTACTCGTCTCTGGTGTGGACTAAGAACTAGCCTATGACTTGTACTAAAGTCATTGTGCTTGACGAATAATGACTGACTTAGTCCACTTGTTACGCGATGTACTATTATATAATTTATTTGTATTACAGGAGCATTATCGACGCGACATATGCCAGGATATAATCGGCATAAAGTGGCTCCATTACCAGTTCTACCTTCTCTATCAGCAACTTCAAATATACCAAACATAGGCGATTTAGTACAAAATATGAATGATTTAAGTACAAGAGCTAATATTGATACTGTATCACAAGATTCTTCAAACTATTCAGTTGATCCGCCCGATTCATTAATTCCTGTCTGGCCAGCAGAGGATTCTTCGAGACACGTAAAAAAACTGTCTTGGAATGATGACAGAGTAACTATTTATTTTCAATTAAATATTAATATATGTATGGGCAGGTCTATTACTTTTCGACGAAAGTGTGCGTGCGTGGATCACCGATTTGAACGCCAATTTTTTTCTCGAAAGTAGGTTGGAGAAGAAAGTGATCCGGAAAATTTCCCACTCCAATGGGATACAAAAATATTTATCAAGTCTCAACTGGTCCAGAGAAAGAAGTAATTACTGTTCTACTTTTTTTTCACTGTAAGTTTATATGAAGGATGGATTCTCGGAAATCAGAGTCTGGCTGGATGAAAACAGATATATTTTATGATTACTTTGTCAAATCATTGAATCCATGGTTAACTGAAAAAAAAATTAAAAGACCAGCTCTTGTATTAGTTGATGGACACAAAAGCCATCTTACTTTAAAAATTAGTGAATACTGTGCTGATAATGGAATAATATTATACGCTCTACTATTCAATACCACACATATGATGCAACCTAAGAGGGTACATAGAGAAGAATGCCGCCGAAAAAGTCTCTCTAAATTATATAGAAGCTGAGATACAAATTTTAAAAAATAAACAAATGTGGACTTTTCTCAAATTTCAAAATATTTTCCAATGTCCGGATTTAGGGGCATTGAGCTCAAATTTTCAGGATAACCTTCTTTTCCAACTTACTTTTGAGAAACAAATCGATGATCCACGCGCGCACACTTTTGTCGAAAAGTAATGGATCTGCCCGTATATAATATCCTAAAAATTATTTTTTTACAGATTGCAGATAATGTTACAGACGATAAAATAGAGCAGCAAAATGAAAATAATTATCAAGGGCCTGATAAATTAAATCTGACTGTTTATTTTTGAAATAATTTCATCATAATTGAAAATAAATGTTTTTTTTGACAAAGTGTTTCAAAAATAAAATTACTTATTCACTTGTGCCTTCTATGTTTATTAAGCATCTGTCAATAATTTTATTTAAAATTAAATCCTCTAAATTATTAGTCCATGATATGCTGTAGAACCAGGCACCCGTCGACTTTCGTGGTCTTGAAAACGAGGCTTATCAGACCACAATTTGAACACATTTTAAACTTAAAAGTTCTTAGGGCGCCACTGAGAGTAAGTTACACAATCTCTCAGTATCGTGTGCAAGGCAATAAAGCAGAGAGAAAAAGAAATCTCAAGGACGTTCGAAAATTTCCTTATCGTGGATGAACTACACAGCTGCAGAGTTAGGTTCCAACAAATTCAATTCCGTAATGAACGGTCAGTAGACTTAGCGTCATTAATCGATCGAGAATAATTATTTCAGTAAATTTAATTTAATAAAATATATCCAAATTTATTTATAATAATTTTGTGGCAACAGATATGCTTTCTAATTTAATATTAAATATCTTTAACAAAAATAAATCTTTAAATTTCCCGACAATATCAACGTATTTTTAAATTTAATTGTTATTATTATTATTATTTATTTATTTATTTAATTGGCCATGGAGTCGTGACTCCTTGCGGCCATCCAAAATACATAATTTTACATAATAGTATATATAGTGGTTAAACGAACGATATTAATACAATTGCTTAATGTTATAAATGTAGAATATTTTTTTTTTTTTTTTTTTCAATATAATCATTTCATTCATCATTTATTAGTTAGTCATCTTATTCAAGAAATAATCATAACAGGCTTTCCTAAATTCATTAAATAATAGGCTTTTGCGTACAAGTAGTAGGTAACTCATTCCATATTCTAATTGCGCTCATTAAAAATGAATTATCATACTTCGTGCTGTGACAATTTGGTTATATTAAATAATCACGATGGATATCGCCTCTTCGAAACCGGGGCTCTAGCACACAAAAATTGTTTGAAAGCAGTTGTTTTGGATTCAAATACAATATTTTATAAACTAGACAACAAAGAAGAAACTCTCGCCTTAGTTTCAAAGTTAGCCATCGTAGATTATTGTAACATGCTCATACTTCGAAATTTTAAAAATATAACGGACACAAGCATTGAGTTTCCTTTGGAGCTTTAGTTGTTGTTCACCCGTTATATCTGTATATATATAGCAGCACAATAATCAAATATAGGGAATATAAGCGTAGTGACAAGTTTTTTCTTTATCTTTAAATTCAATACATCGCCGTTCATTTTGAGTTGTGCAAGTATCCTCATACTCCGTTTACAAACATCTACAACTTGCTTTGACCAAGATAGTGTATTGTCTAAAATGACGCCTAAGTATTTAACTGATTCATAAAACTCAATTACGTTACCCGAGTAAAAACGTAAAATAGCCGCAACACCGCTGCAACAGCGCTGCACGGGCTCTCAATGCCCGCAACACCGCCGCAACACCACAGCAACAAATTTGTAACGAAATAATAAAATTAGAATTTCCGCAACACCGCCGCAACACCGCTGCAATACGATAGCATTATATTAATATTCTCTGAAAAACTTCCAAAATTCCGCAACACCGCTGCAACAAGTTTATGATGAAATAAAATTATGATTGCCGCAACACCGCTGCACCATAGCCGCAACACTCGACAGACGAATCATATATATTTTATCATTTTTGAAACAATTTTCTAAGTCGCATACCATCATGTGACTTATTTTGAAGTTCAGATTAAAAATGATCAGCGAGCCCCAGGTGAAAATATTTCGCCAAAAATATGCCGAAATAGCTTAATTTGGCCGAAATCACGCCGAAACTGTAAAATTTTATTGAAAGAGGCCGAAAACCGGCCGAAAAATTTTTATTCTGCTTAAAGATGCCGAAAATTGGCTGATATTTTGCCAATAAATGAATTGGCCCTTTTTTGGCCAGATTATATATTGTTTTTTAATAACATTATCGCGAGCAAAAATCTTTGGCCGAAAACAGGCTGAAAGTTAAATCGGCCTGTTTTCGGCCATAGTATTTTTTTTAAAATAAAATTATGGTACTTAAAAAAAAATTGCATGCAATTCAAAATAGAACATAAAAAAATTTCAAGTTGTCGAACTTAAAAACATATTTCAAAATTTTGAGAAAAATTATGTTTTAAATTTATAAAATGTTTTAGTAACTTACTAAGTTATAATTTTATATAAGATATAGTGAAAACATTTAATCATTGAATAGTTATAGTGACATAATTTTCATGGGAATTGCTTATATTTTGGTACAATATACAATTTTCTTTCGTGGTATCATTGATGGAAGTTGTATGACAGTTCATGGCTGAGTGAAAACATATTAATCAGCGAAAATGAAAAATCGATTTCTTGAACTTCATACGAGCAAAATTTTTTATTATTAACAGATTATAATTTTAAACAATTATTTCTTATGGATATATGTAAAGGGAGCTCGTAATTATTCCGTAGTCAATATAAATGTCTAAATATATAAGACCTAACTTCACTATGTATTAGTAATTTTTTTTATAATTCATATATTCTAAAACTTCCCTTCGGAATGAAATTCACTTCGGGGGGACAAAAGAAATAGAAAATCATTCACTCCACGTTCACTCCGTATTCATTCCGCGTTTACTCCGCAATTTTTTTACAGTGTAAGCATAGTAGTTAATCGTATAGGAAAAACGAGTTACACATGACCATACATGGCCATATCTAGAGCCAATATACTTTTTAAACAATTTTATACATAACTATATAACCAAAATTACACATATCGCAATTACTTACATACCGGATTTTATAGCACACGAAAAAAAAAAATAAGAAATTTTTTTGTTATTCATAATAATAGATTTTCAATTATATTTTGCTGTTTTAAAAATAATGTATTCTTTCAATCTCATATAGCACAAGTAAACTCAGTAGTCACTGTCGTAGCCTAGTCGTTAGTGCGTCGGTCTTTCGTTCGTTAGGTCCCGGGTTTGAATCCCACTAAAGCGTGCGCGGTTAGTCGATATTCTAGCGTTTTTTCGCGTAATAAAAGATTTCTACTAAATGAGATATTAAATTAAACACATATCGGATGATTCCCGCATCACCAAAATGATTGATCGAAAAAAAAAAAAAAAAAAAAAAAAAAATACTGTAACTGAAGTCTTTTTTTTAAATTTATTTGAAATTTCTATGCATAGCTATGTATATATTGGAGAATTTTAATATATGGCCATATATGAGTATTAATATAATTAAATGAGTATTTGATAATTACAATTATTTCTATTCTATTCAATTAAATGAAATAATAATAATAATAAATATTTTCACCTGGAGCCGCTGTGTTGCGGCGGTGTTGCGGCAGAGATTTTTAAAAAATTATGATAGCATGCAGCTGTGTTGCGGCGGTGTTGCGGCGACGGTTCGGATTAAAATAAACAGCGTGCAGCTGTGTTGCAGCGGTGTTGCGGCTATGCCGGCAGAGAATAAAAATTTAGCGTGCGGCGGTTTTGTCCTCCAAACGGCTGTGTTGCAGCGGTGTTGCGGCAGAAGATGAAAATTTAATTTTTTAAATGTCAAATTTTATTCTTACTCGGGTACCCTCTACCAATATTTTTGGCGCAAATTTATCACAATCATTATTTAACTTTTGTGCTGAACCAAAGATAACAACCGTTGTCTTTTTCGCATTTAATTTCAATCCATTTTTTGAATACCATAGCTGAATTTCTCTAATTTCAGTATTGAGAATATTTATTTAATGTGAAATGTCTCCTAATTTACTTATCTTAAATAAATAACTAGGTCATCAGCATAGAAAAGATGTTTACAATTTTTTAATAATACCCTAAGATTCGACATATATAACGAGTATAATAAAGGGCCAAGAACGCTCCCTTGAGGCACCACTCAAAACTTCATCCGCACTTACTGTTTCTTACAGCTTGTAGTCTGCCTTTTAAGTAAGAAGTGATCCAATTTACAGCAGTATCACAGAAACCCATTGCTCTTAATTTATAAATTAATATATCGAATATTACTGAATCAAAAGCTTTACTGAAATCAAAGAAAACAGCTATGGTGACCATTGAGTATTCAATACCTAATCTTATGTCATCACAGAGTCTCAAAATCGTATCGAGTATTCAAACCTTCCAGATAAGCAATTTGATAATCATCAATAATTTTATAATCCAATACATATTTTGTAATTTGATTATAAACACATCTTTCTAATGACTTTGATAATGTACTTAATAAAGAGATCGGTCTATAATCTGAGTAATCTATAAGATGGGCTCCGAAATTGTACTAGCTAGAAATTTGGAGGAGGCGGGATAAGACATTACAAGATGGGGTGATGAGAAGGTGGAGAAATAATAGGTGAGATTTTCTTTGTTCTAGGCAGGATAGGGGAAGTGTATGTAGAATAAGATAGGTAGCTAGGCCGGGGGGATAAGGAGTTATCGATAAGATAAGTCTCCCCATGCAGGAGCTGCCAGAGTTGAACAACGGGACCCTCCTTGGCCCAGCACTGGGGAACCTAGCTTTGGCTCACCTCTATTGGCCCGGGCTTGGGCCAGGACTGGGTAACCCAGCCTTGGCCATCCAATGGCAAGCCAGACTTGGGCCAAGACTGGGTAACCGAGCCTTGGCCATTCAATGGCAACCCATGCTTGGGCCAGGACTGGGTAACCTAGCCTTGGCCGACCCAATGATTACCCGGGCTTGGGCCAAGACTGGGCAACCTAGCCTTGGGCGTTTAATAACTAGATCATATAAATGTATCAGTTCAACATTGGTAGGTTCGTCCAGTAGCTACCGTTTGGGCCTAGCAATCAGAAGGACGGCAGTTCGCGCCCAGAGCCCAGCAGAATTTTCAACGAGTTTTTTTCACATCATTTACCTCCCTCAGATAATTTAAACGTTAATGATGATGAACTCTACGAGGTTAATAATAATAAATTTTTTTTTAATTAAATTTATTCGTTTCCTCGAAGCCTGGGCCAAGCCTGGCAAGAAGCCTGGGCCAGACCTGGCAACCAAGCATGGGCTAGGCCTGGCAACCAGGCTTGGCCCGAGATTATCATCCCAGACTTTTACCAAAACTGGGCCAAGACTGGCTTACAAGCCTGGCCCAAGGTTCTACAAAGTTGGGGCAAGACTGGGCCAAGCCTGGGCCCGTGGTACTTTCCTCTCTGGGTCGCGGCTGCCAGAGCTGGTAAGATTTTGAGTACAACAATAGCTGTTCTGGGCATTGTAATTTATAAGAGATTCCTTATTGTAATCTTGGTTTTATATTCAAGCTTACACAGCTGCCTCTTGCTGAGTAACGTCCTTCTCAATTCGGGGAATCGATACCGCGGTAATATTACAATTTATCTATCTCGGCCTCGAAAGCGGAGAAGCTGTTATCTACAGCTAGAACAAAGCATTGTAGAGAAAAGAAAGAGAAGCACTTACTGAGTTTAAACTTTACAAAAAACCGGATGCTAGTAAACCTCGATAAACATAGGGTAGTTAGGGGATGACTCACCGCGGGTAAAAGAACGCAGCTGAAGAATTCGGTTACTGTGGTAACTTAATTTATTCACATTCCTGAAACAACAGACGATCGCCTCATGCAGTTATACCCGTATAGCCGAATTGAATAATCTTTCATTGTGAGTGCTCGCGAGATAAGAAACACCAAGGTTACTGATAACGGAATGCTCACAAGAAGAGCCCAAATTCATTTAATATAATAAGACTTTAAATAAAAATTTTTCTGATCACCTCAGAACGTAACATTTACCCCAATAAATTTTTTGCATTGTGAATTGGAAACAAAAATTTATTTGAAACTAGGAAAACTACTTGGTGCAAGAAATTATTTTTCGCCAAAAAAAATCTTTTCGCGCCTCAAGAAAATTTCTGCACTTCATTCAAAATGGATAAAATTTCTTGATGCAACTAAAAATTTTTTGCAGCAAAAAAACCTTTTTTTCTGTGTATTTCATAAATTTAGTAGTGATATTTTGGCAGTCACGTAGTGTCTGCAGGCTTCTTGTATTAATTATTTTCATAAGTTAATTGAAAACAACGAAAAAAAAAAAAAAAAAAAAAAGATTCAAATTATTTGGACGTAAAATAATAACGATAATAATAAAGAATTAACATATGACAGGGTTTAGAAGAATAAAAATTTTGAATTCATTTGAAAAAAGTTTAATAAATTTATCGTTATAAAATAAGTAAAAAATTTAGTTATATAATAGTAAATAATATATATTAACTCATCAAGATTATTGAAAGTCAAGCGGTTGGCGAAACTAACTGTAATCAAAATCAATCTCAAGTCCTAGGTACCGCAGTTTACTAATTAGTTATATATAATTATGTATGATTATATATAAATATTTTTTCTCGGGAAATCATTTGAAGATTTAAAAATATAAAAATATTGAATTTTATTTTTTTATTTAATACAACGTAAAATATAAAAATACAAATAATATAGATATAAAGTTAATTTTATAAATGAATTTTAATTGAAATTGATTTGTATTATTGGATTTGGACAAAAAAAATTGTTTTTTATCTAATAATGAATAACGGTATAATAAACGTTCAAGAATCGAAAGTCTTTATAATATAAATAGAAAAAAAAAATACCAACAAAATGTTTGTAATAAATATAAGCATGCAATTGTCCCCTGGTAGGAAGGGACCATTGGACAAGGCTCGGACCAGGCATTGGCCAGTCGTCATGCCAGAGTTCCGAGCCTTGGCACCAGCCTTGGCTAAGCATTGGGCCAAGGCTTGGCCCAGGCCTAGGATGATAACAATGTCCCCAAGCCTTGGCAAACAAAAAAACTAGGCTTGGGCCAAGCCTTAGGAAACGAAAAATTGAGCCTCGGCCAAGGCTTGGGAAACAAAAAATCAAGCCTCGGTCAAACCTCGGGGAGCAAAAAATCTACGGCTCACCCAATGCTCGATCTAAAATATTATTATTTAAATTAATAAATATAATTAAAAAAAGTTTGATCACACTTTTATCGACATTACATTAGAGGGTAATTAACTAATTACTGAATTAATGGGAAATAACGAATAAAATTATTTGGGGGCTACCGGGGTTCGAACTGAGATCCTTCTGATTACTAGGCTGGGACGCTATCCACTGTGCTAAATCTGATGTCCAGATAATTATGATTTTTTTGCTTGTTAAATTATTTAAATACAATTTAATTCAAAAATATTAGATCGTAAAGATGAGGTGAAATGTAGTTTTATTTAATGAACTTAAAATTGTCTGATGCATTTTTAGGCCTACGCATGACACCTGGGGCAAAATGGACCATCCGAAAATTCTGAAAAAATGATTCATATTTTTATCGTCAAATTAAAAAAATTTAATATATTAATCCATTTTTCGGCTGATTCTCTATAGCCGGGGCAAATTCGGCCACTAAAAATATTCGAAAATAATATTTTATTTTTTAATTGATAAAATTTTTGAAATAATGCAAAATAATCTGTAATCTAAAAAATCAAAAATCACGTTTCTTGGGTTCATAATAATGACAAATAAAAAGTATAGAATTGTTTTTTTTTATTAAATAAAAAAATTAGTAAGTAAGATAATCGAGGAGAAACAATTTATTAAACCAATGATGTGAAATGTATTTTTTCTTTATGTATATTACATACAAAAATTTTGAATTTAATGAAATTTGATCAACTTTCAAAAATTTTTTTTTCAACTTATTTAAAGGGTACCCCATTTTGCCCGCCAAAAATAAAAATTTCATGTTAACTAAAGTTTTCTACATAGCAATAACTAATTAAATGAAAATTATTGATATTAATCGTATACTCGGTAGACGGTTATGCCCTGGTCTTCTCTATATACATATATATAGATACATGTAAAGTTGATAATTTTACTATTAAATTATAATTTAACCCAGGCTGAGGCATTGGCCAATGGTCAGCTGCCAAGGCTCGGCTTGACAAAAATTAAACTATCGGACCCAGCCTCGGCCGATCCTTGGGCCAATGGTCAGCAGCCAAGGCTCAATTTGACAAAAATTAAACTATCGGGCCTAGCCCTGGCCGAGGCTCAGGCCAATGGTCACTACCCAAGGCTCGGCTTAATTTAATGAAACCAATGGGCCAAGTCTCGGCCTAGACTTGGGCCAATGGTTAGCTACCAAGACTTGGCTTAACGTAATCAAACCATTGGATCAAGCCCTGGCCGAGGCTTGGGCCAATGGTCAGCTGCCGAAGCTTGGCAAGTGACAACAGGGCCAAGACTCGGCCTATTGTCAGCCTTGGCGATTCCTACCTGGGTCTTGGTTCAACCCAAGATAAATTTCAGTATGGATAAAAAAGTAAAATAAAAATAACATAACTACATATATTATTAATTATTTCTTTTTTGTTTTTTATATTAGTCTTTTGGTTTTTGTTATTAAGACTACGAGGAAAACTATCGTTCTTTTTTTTTTCTTAACTTTTTATGTTGATTATAATATAATTTATACTGTTATATATTAATTGAATTTAGTTAATGTATGTAGAAAAAAATAAAAGTTTTGGTGGAATAAAAATACTTAGGTGTTATAATTAAAAATAAATTTAATGGAAACTCGATAGAAAAATAATAACAGTATATTACATATATTTAATTGTTATTAAAATTTATATGTTTAGTATAAATTCTTATGGATTGATAAGATATAAAAATAAAAAGTATAAGAATTGTTAATATGTTTATTTATAAGATTGAAGACGTTTCTGCTAAAGACGCAGTGTGGGCCAATGTGGCCTGCTGCTATCATAATGGAGTAATAAAAACTTCACATAAAAAAACTGACTGATCAACATAAGACAAAAAAAAAATTTGGAATTCTACAATAAATTTATATGTTTACTAATAAATTTTTTTTATAAATAAACACGATTGTATCGAAAAAAACCGTTTATATTTTTTTTTTGGTTTTTCTTTTTTTTATCAATATAGAAAAATATTTATTTTTAATTAAAATGTTATGTCTCATCGGAGAATTACTTTGAAAAATGTGTTTAATATATTTGTGTTGAAAATCAAACGGCATGTAAAAAAAGTTTCTTATTATTTTATGGAAAATTTAATTCTTCAAGAGTTAATAAATGTCAAATTTAAATAAAAAATATATACAATGAACTATGAATTGTATATATATATATATATATGTGTATTTATATATATGTGTATTATTTACAGTAATAAAAACAATTGAAAAGTAATGATAGAAAAATGAAAATATGTTGGTTGATAAGCGTTGCTTGGTTGAGGCAAAGCCTTAATAGTGTTGGGCATCGAGTATAGTAGGTTTACTCCTGCCGTTTACTCGTGAGACAAAGATGTGTGTTAAAAGTTATAATTGAGTTTCACGTTTATTTCTAATGATTGGTATTTGTATTGAAATTAAAAACTTCATGTTTTTTTTTGAGAATTTACTTTAGATTCATTTCTCTACCCGGGAAAAAATCAGCATGCAAGACCATGCTTGATCGAGCATGAACCAGACATGATCATACATGAATCATGTATGATCGTGCATGAATCAGGCACGGGCATGCATGAATCATGCAAGGTTGTGCAAAGTCCTACTCAACCATATATTTCAATCATGAATAGTCATATACCATCATGCATGAACTTGCATGATTCATGCACAGTCATTCTTGACAGTGCACGACCATGTACAATAGAAATTCAAAGATTGTGCACGGGCCTGCATAATAAAGCTTGTTCTTGCCTGACCATTTATGATTTTCGTTTGATCAAGCCTGATTATGCACGATTCATGCTTGGTCAAGCCTGGTCATGTATAATAATACTTAACCCAGTCAAGACCATCATGCACAACTGCGCATGGCTTTGAATGGGCATCCATGATCATTCTTGATCATACATGACCATCCATGTCTATTTTCGAGCGGCCAGAATGATCGAGCTTGAGCCTACCTGACCGAGTATAGCTTTGTATGAGTATGCATAATCAGACTTGATCAAGCTTGATCATTCACATTTATTTTTTCCGTACTTTATATGATCATATATAAGCTTGCATGATTACGGATGACTTTGTATGGTCATACACAATTCATGCTTGGTCAAGCCTGGTCATGCACGATAACACTTAACACAGTCAAGACCATCATGCATGACTGCGCACGGCTTTGAATGGGCATCCATGATCATACATGACCATCCATGTCTATTTTCGAGCGGCTAGAATGATCGAACTTGAGCCTACCTAACCGTGTATAGCATTGTATGAGCATGTAAAATAAGACTTGATCAAGCTTGATCATGCACAATTATTTTTTGCGTGCTTTATACGATCATATATGAGCTTGCATGATTACGTATGATTTTGTATGGTCGTACACAATTCATGCTTGGTCAAGACTGGTCATGCTCAACCATTTTTTACGTCAATGAATCGATCATGCATGTACTTACAAGAGTTCTTATGAGTTTGAATGGTTGGGTATATTTATACGGATTTATACTCATACGAAATTATAGTCATACAAGAACATTAAAACAGTAAAATCATGTTATTTCATTATTTATCTCCAATATATTAACTTACTAATTACAAAAAAATAAAATTTTTTTACAAATAAAATATTAAACACCTAAAAGTTATTTTTTAATAATTTAAAATTATCACATACAAAGTTCCTTATACGCAATACGTGACTTATCATCTTCACTTGATTTATAATAAAAAAAGTTAATTTTTTACTTTCAATTATAGGTATTATATGATCTATTTTAACTTGGTGTTTTTAATTAAAAAAGAATTTCTTTTTTCAATAACAAATTTCTCTAAAACATAACACACAATTTTATTCATTTCTACAAAAAATTTTATTGATCCATAATTTTCAGTATTGTTAATTAAAATAAATTTCACTGTAAATCTATTTATTTTTATAGTTTTATAAATATCAGAAGTAAATAGTTTTCGTTGAATTTCTGCTCTGCTATAAATTCGTAACCTTTTTGAGTCTATACTGAGTGATTCAAATAGATGTAACTCATTATCGTCTAATTAATGATCAACGACTTACCCCCTTCAGGATAAAATCAGCATGCATGATTAAGCATGATTAAGGCAAGACCAAGCATAATCAAGTATGGATCACGCATGAATTATGCACGATCAAGCATGATTCATGCAAAGTCATGTCTGATCATGCAAAAAAATACAATCAAAATCCGATCGAGCTTCAATCGGATTTAATCAAAGTTTTTAATGAGGGATAATCACATATTTTTGATGAAAAACTTTAAATAATAAAACACTTATTTTAATTTTGGTGATAGTAGTTAGAATTATTATGTTTTTTTTATCGATGATAAAAATAAATTCAATTTATAATTATTGATTCAGTTAATAATTAAAGTTAATTTTTTTTCCAAAAAATGATAAAAATAGATTTAATTACATTTTTTTTTTAATTAATTGGAGAATTGAATCAATAAAGTTTTGCGAAATTGATAATAATAATCAACACAATTACATTTTTTCTTTTTTCAATTAATAATAAAGATTAATTTAAGTGTTAGATTTGCTTGTAATTTATAACCAGAATTCTTTTCATTCATTGTTAAAAAAAAATCTAACGAACAAATCTAAATTGAATTCCAATAATATTTTATTTTTTATAACCCTGAGTTTTTAAAAGGTGTTAAAAATCTTTGTAAACTGAACGAGACAGGGCAGCCTAGTGGACAGCGGACGTGCTTCATATCACAACGGTCGTGGGTTCGAGACCCATCACGGGTAAAATTTCAATATTACTTTTCAGCCAGTAAACATTAACTATACGACAATGCTAGCAAAATAAGTTAATTTAAAGTTGAATTATTGTTATTTAAATTATTTTTTTTAAATAATGGTAGGGATTGTGTTTGAGCAGGCCTGATCATGCTTGGTCAAACATGATTATGCTTGCTCAAGCATGATCTTGCATGAATATTCGCCAGCTATCAGCATGCGTGATCATGTATGAGAGAGTATAATCATGCCTGACCAAGCATGATCACGCATGCTGATAGCTGGCGAATATTCATGCAAGATCATGCATGAGATTAACACATGATCATGCATGATCATGTCTGGTGATTTTTTCCCGGGTACTAAATACACACGGAAAGAAAATTCTACCAAAATTTACGATGTTAACATCGTAATCGTGGACTAGACTTTCATTGGCGTCAATTTTTAAATGTCTTATTTCAAAATTTACTATAGTCTTTGTTAAAATTACGATGTTAAATAGTAAAGAATACAACTTACATTGTAGTTTTAACAAAGACTATAGTAAATTTTGAAATAAGACATTTAAAATTTGACGCCAATGAAAGTCTAGTCCATGATTACGATGTTAACATCGTAAATTTTGGTAGAATTTTCTTTCCGTGCATATATTTCAGCAAGAAAAATATGATTAAAAAAAAAATAAAATGATTTTACTGATTAATGGAAAGAGAATACTATTATTGTTTTAATAAAATATAACGTCTTAATATTATGTGTATTATTTATATTTTTTTTGTTTATTAAATTTTATTAAAAAATGTGATGAATAAAAATATAAATATTAAAATTTACTTAATTAATGTGAAGAATTATAATATGTGGTTAGAGTATTTTGTATTATAAATTTAAGAGAAAAGTATTTATAAAAATGTTAGACTATGTTGCTTAATGATTACTCATTGGTCGAAGCAAAGCGTCGGTAATGATGGGCAACAGAGTTTAGTAAAAATTAACTCATGCCGTTGAATCGTGAATAAAAATAGAGATACTTAATAAATTATTAGTGTAAAAAAATTAGTGAAGAATTATAGTTAAAAAAATCTAATATATGTGTCTTTAAAAAAACAAGCCCATATTATAGATATGTATTCGGCTGATAACAAAAAAATCGACTTTTTTTTTTTTTTTTTTTTACAATCCCGCATTGAAATGTCTTCAGAATAGCAAAAAAGACGCATATGAAAACGAAAGCTCTTAATTTTAATATTTAGAGGTCGTGCATTGCAGATTTCTGTATTTTCCATTTAATGAACACGGAAAATTTTTTTTTTAGAATTCTCTAGTTCACAAACTAATCAACGAATTTTTATGTGTTATAAATATTTTTATAGGAAATCTAATGCTCTACAAAAAATGTCTCTTATCTATTTTTTATAAATCCATCTGTTAAAAAGTTATTTGAGCTTGAAGTCAAATTTATAATAAATTTTGAGATCTTTTTACTTTTTCAGCAAAATTATCAGACTTATTATAAAATGTCGTAAAAACTTTTTTGTAGGTAATTTTATTACTGACAAATTATTACGAATGAAGTTATTCGGAATTCCGCATTGTTTTCTAGTTATTGCCATTTTAATGCCAAACTCCTAAAAAAATAGTGTCCTGATCGATTTTAGGAACTTGGAATTAAAATGGAAATAACTAGAAAACAATACAGAATTCGAAAAAGTTAATCAATACTAATTTGTAGAAAATAAAATTGTCTACAAAAAAGAATCTATGACATTTTATGATAAGTCCGATAGTTTCGCCGGCATAGTAAAATGATCTCGAAATTTACTCTAACTTAACTTCGAGCTTAGATAACTTTTGAACGGATGGATTTATCAAAAAATGATAAAAGACTTTTTTTGGAGAGCATTTAATTCTCGATAGAAATATGTCCTGAACTTATCTGTTCGATAATCCATCGCCGAGGTATAAAATTCAAAACTTAAAACTTTTTTTTTTCTTATGTTATTTAAATGGAAAATAAAAAATCGTGAATCGCCACCTTTAAATATTAATATTAAGGTCTCGTATTTTCAACAGGGTCTTTGTCTAGAGATACTCCGTCGATTTTTCAATGTTCTTCGACAAAAAAAGTCGATTTTTTGAAACACTCTAATATATATAATCTAATTAGCAGATTGTCTAACTCTATTTCAGAAAATCCTCTATTTATGCCAAAAGAAAGTACTTAAAAATTCCCTTTATCGAATTAATTCCATGTCTAGTATATGTATAATATTTTTGTCTCGATTACTCAAATAATATTTTTTCTCATTATTGCTATCGGAAATTTGCACAGAATCGTCTACTAAAAAAAATTAAGTTAGACAATTTGCTAATTAAAACGTCGATGTATATATATATATATGAATGTATTCAGCTACTTATAATTAATTAATCACTTAGATTAAAATAATAACAGGAATAATAATACTGGAATTTACAGTGCTAAAAAAAAAAGGCAAAGAAAGAATGTTGATATTGAGATTTAGATGATCGCAGCTGACAATATCTGACTGGCTGTAGTTGCTATATAAAATGTATATAAATTTTTTAGAGTTCAAGGATCGATATTAAGATATAATTTTAAATGATTTTGAGTTATTTATTTTTATCAATTCTACTAAGTTATTACAAAATTTGTGAATGTAAAATGAAGTTATGGTATTAAAGAAAATTTTTATAAAATATACATCTTTTACTAAAAAAATATGAGTAATAAAGAAATTATTGATAAATTATGATTGATGATTATCAATAAAGCAAATGATGTGCAATTAGTTTAATTTGTAGATAATAATAAAAAAAGTATTGATAAAAAATTTCACTATGTTGATTGATGATTGTTGGCTCGTTAAAGCAAAGCGTTAGTAGTAACGGGCGTAGTATATATTAAGTTTAATTCTAAAGTTATACTATGTATATATATACTAGAATAAAATTTTTTTTGCCACTTTAATTAAATATTTTCAAAATAAACGAATATGATATATAATATTATATGTGGACATACTTATGAAATATATTAAATTCTATGCAGATCTCATTGAATTTAAAAATAAATTTCAAGTCTAAAATGTTTATTCCAAGCCTACATCATGTTTAAAACTAAAAAAGTCTAATGCAGTTTTTCATAGTCAGAGTAGTATGTTGACTTCAAGATCTACTTAATATGTATTGAGATATCTGATCTTTCTAGATATCTCTTCATTTCATTTCCTCAGTTAAACTGAAATGTTTAATATTCATTTTTTCGATTGAGAAAAATATTTACACTATATATATCTTTAAGTATATTATCAAATAATTGTAAAAGGTTAAAGAACATTATTACTCATTTATATAACATATACTTTGTAAAATACGTCTCGATTATAGTTAATTATACTGGAATTTATATCCGGGAAATTATATTTTTTAAATGAATATAAACTAAATGTGTATATGTGTTACGATAATTTTTTTTTTATTCTTATTCTGAAGAGTTAGAAAAAAAATAGTTTTTATCTATATAATGAAGACAAAAATATTGAAATAAATAAAAAAATTCATATACTAATTATAATGTAAACTTGATAGAGAAATAATTACTCTATACTACAGTAATTTATTTTTTAATAAATTTGCTGATGATTTGCGAGTTTTTGAGTATGGAAAAAATTTTAGTGAATATGAAGATTTTTAGGCAGAAAAGAGAGAATAAAATAATATTAATTTCAATAATAATAATAATAATAATAATAATAATAATAATTAGAATATGACAGAGTTTGGATGAATAAAGATTTTTAGTACGTAAAATAATTTTAATTATTTGAAAAAAAAAAAAAAAAAAAAAAAAACAAAAGAAAAAATGTAGTGATTAATGTAATTAAAAATTTATTACAATTGACTAATTTTGTTTAGTATGAATATTATTATTAGTTTATTGATAATATAATTTAGTTCCGTTTATTGGGAATTAAGCCATCAAAGGGTGCAGTTCAAGTACTATTGCAGTTTACTAAGTCATTTGAAGTTTTGTAAATATAATAATAATTTTGAATTATATTTTTTAATTGATTATTAATTAATAAAATGTAAGTTATAAGAGTTGAATTTGCAATTTAATTTAAATTTCGACTGTTTTATATGATTAATTGCGGACAACAAAATATATTTAATAATCATAAACATTAGTCTTTAGTCAAAACTCTTGAGATAAATTTTATTATAGCAGTGAAATACAATAGATAATAAGAATGAAATAAATATAAATATATCACAATTCATTTTTATTTTTTACAATGTTTATGGACATAATAATATAATTTAAACTGTTACACTAATTGAATATAGTTAGTATATTTAGAAAAATAATAATGATATAATAATGTTAAAATATTTATTTGTAAGATAAAACATTGATGTTGAAAACGCTGTGAACCAATGTGTGTTGTAGTTGTCATAGCAGAATGATAAAAGCTTTACACGATAAGTCGAATGTTCAATGCAAGAAAAAAATAATATGGAATTCTAAAGTATCGTGATAGGTTATATAGAATTTATAAAAGAACAGGATATGCGTATACGGAGTATTCAAATGTAAGAAGATTAATTAAGCAACGTATCACTAAGGCAAAAAAGCCATATTTTGATTTACAATTAAGTATGGCGAGGAATTCACGTGGATTATGGAATGATTTACGAAGGCTTGGGTTAGTGAAACGTAAAAATGTAGAATCTACTCTTAAATTTAATTTGGATGAATGAAATGATTATTTTGTAAAATCAGTTAGCGTTTTAAATGAGACAAGTGATGATCTAGTTGACATTTCATTATCTAATAATAAAAGTGATGTATTCTTTAATTTTAGTGAGCTTAGTCATGATTCAGTTAAAAAATCTATAATGAGGTTAACATCCAATTCGGTTGGTCCTGATAACTTTTCGATTAAGGCCTATAAAATTGTATTACCATTTTTATTACCGGCTTTCACTACATTGTTTAATAAATCTTTATCGACAGGTATATTTCCTACATCGTGGAAATTATCACATATAATACCTATCCCTAAAAAGTGCAATCCAACAAGTTTTGAAGATTACAGGCCAATCTTATTACTAAGCAATCTATCAAAAGCGTTAGAAAGATGTGTTTATGAGCAAATAGTTAAATATATTAATGATAATAATTACTTTGATAAATATCAAACAGGATTTAAAGAGGGTTTAAACACTCAAACGGCTGTTATTGAATTTTGTGATAATGTTCGTTTATTTATTGAAGAATCTAAAGTCACTATTGCTGTTCTCTTTGATTTAAGTAAGGCGTTTGATTCGGTTAATCATAATAGACTATTGCATAAGTTGCGGCGAATGAATTTTTCAGAAAATGTTATTGACTGGATGGCGTCTTATTTAAGTCAAAGAAAGCAATCAGTTAGATGGGACAAGAACACGTCATTTTGGGAAGAAGTACTAAGTGGCGTACCGCAAGGTAGCGTACTTGGTCCTCTACTATTCTCGTTATATATAGCAGATTTAGCTAATATATTAAATTGTAAATATCTCTTCTACGCTGACGACTTAATTATATATTTATCATGTTATCCATCGGAAATATGTGATTGTGTAACTATTCTCAACAATGAGATTAAAAAAATTGTCGACTGGTGTAAGGTCAACTATCTCAGGATAAATGCTTCAAAAACAAAAGCAATTATACTTGGTAGTAGAATTAAAGTTAACTGTGATGAATGTAAATCAGCTCCAAATATTAATGTAAATAATTGCATTATTCCTTATGTTAATTCTGTTAAATATCTAGGAGTAATCATTGATAACACTTTATCATGGGAAAATCAGGCTACGCATATATGTAATCGTACGATGAAAACATTAGCACAATTAAAAGTTAGTAATGAAATATTTAATGAGCAGATGCGGATAAAATTAGTAACGACACTGATTTTTCCGATTTTTGATTATTGTACTGCAGCTTTTACTAATATTACGAATAGATTACAACTTAAATTACAAAGGAAACTAAATATGTGTGTTAGATTCATTTATAAAATTGCTAGGTATGAACACGTCAGTGCGTATTATAAAAGATTAGGTTGGTTATAGTTAAAGTCAAGGAGAGGCTTTTTTATTGCTTGCATATTCTATAAAGAAATACATTTGAACTTTAACCAACTATTTAGATCAAAAATTAG